>OZ024854.1:46583922-46698922 GCA_964017155.1 Oasisia sp. SBJ-2009
TATTATATATTATATATAAGTTTGTATGTATGTATGTATATATATATATATATATATATATATATATATATATATATTATATATTATATATTATATATTATATATTATATATTATATATTATATATTATATATTATATATTATATATTATATATTATATATTATATATTATATATTATATATTATATATTATATATTATATATTATATATTATATATTATATATTATATATTATATATTATATATTATATATTATATATTATATATTATATATTATATATTATATATTATATATTATATATTATATATTATATATTATATATTATATATTATATATTATATATTATATATTATATATTATATATTATATATTATATATTATATATTATATATTATATATATATATATATATATATATATAATATATAATATATATATATATATATATATATATATATATACATACATACATACATACATATACACACATACAAACTTACGTATCCGAAGGCGAAGTCATTCTGTTCACTGCTTAAACTAGATCCATATTCCTTCCCATGCGTCGATGCTGTCTTTGTCTGCTTAATTTGCCGTGTTGGTGGCATATAAAAATCATATTTGTGCCTACACTCGGCGTTTCTAAACGTAAACAACTCGACAGGGTGAAGGTCAATCTCGTTCCCCAAGCCTCGTTCGCGTGAAGACTAAAGCGTATTCCGCTCAAAACGCCATTTCCATAGTTAGGAATCGTACATAGTTTCGACACGCTCCGTGTAGAAACAAAAATCGAAAGAGTTCGCATTTGTTCTATTAATTGAAGAAAATTGAAGTAACATGTCTGCATAAACCAACTAGTCAATCATTCGGGTGTATTTGATACATCCGCTTTTTGTGAAATGACTAATAATCGCTAGGAGCAAACGATTTTTACGGCAATGAGTGGATTGAGTATCATTAACTGTACGCAATAATAATAGTAATAAACATTCTTTATTCACGATAACCTAATGAAACAGCCAATATGCACTTGGTTCTGCCACCAGGGTGTGTGCGAGCTTTAACGTGATTACGACTGGAAGTTTGCCCTCCACTACTCGTACTTATAAACAAATTCTCATGATTCGATCTAACAATGTCGAAAAGTGCGTAGCCATAATTAATTTCATTATTGAGCAGAAATGTATGTAAGCCTTTATCTAGTCACAAACATATCGTGAACTGTGTGCTGTGCTGATCAAAACCGTTAGGTATATATAGCCACCTGTTCAGTACATTCATAGTCAAACCCAAATATTAACAGACAGGTAGAGACATATACCAGTTGTTTTGCCAGTCGCTATGCGACGACGTGTCGTGTGTTCTTCATGGTTGGCTGCTTCAAAAAGGGAACATTATGTGAACACGCGCTCTGTGCATAATATTGGGACACTATGTCGTAGTTCAAAAGGTGTTTTCACGTGTTTCATATGCGATTGGTGAATTATCAGCGCTGTTTGCGTATATATACGAGTGTAAGGGTCGGCGGTACTGCGCAGTTGTTTCACACCGCCATCGGTTACGGATCAACTCCCGGTTCGCATTGAGAACATTCGGCGACGACCTTGTCAACGTGTCTCTGTCCACCAAAGACAGGTACGTAGCCGTTGATGTGAATTTATGACCAATAGACTAATAATATCTAACAGTTTCGTCAACACGGTCGCAGCTGCAGTAAGTGCATGAAGAAGTCGAGCCTATATATTTGTCACGTTTAAATTACCTCTGGCTCGTCTAATCTAGTAATGTTTTTCCAAATTGAAATGAAACTGACGCAATATTTTCACAGTAAATTTGAATTAGGGTGACGGTCAGAATAAGGCGAGAGATGGTATATTAAGCTTTCTTACGAATACGCTGACACATAACCGCTGTGCCAGTGGAAGTGGGCGCCAGTGTCACTAGACGGTGGCGCCACGTGGTCTTTGTATCGTGTCACAAGACAGCACCGAAGTAGGTCCGCGTACTAGGACCGTGCTTAGATGTACATAATACTACATATACAGTCACATGGGACGCGTGTAACGAGTCTTGCGCTAATTATACTTTTACGTTTAACATTTTACATAGCAGACGTTATTATAATTACTACAAAACAGCGCGGGCCCAAAACAGAAAAGTGTGTCACAGTGGCGTGGCTTCTTGACCTCGACCGGTAGACCCTGGCCGGGGCGCGCCGGGGTCTAGTTAGTAGCTGTTTGTGAAATGTGATCGGACGTTCCGCCCGGACATGTCCGTTAGTTCAATTAGCTGAATTTTGTAAGAGATGTAGTTGGCCTTTTTGAGTGGTTCGCTGATTTTGACACTGGTGTATTTCCATTTAATTAGAGGCCTCATGCAACATTTCAAATGATATGGGTAAGTCTATCCTGCATCATATTTTATTGAGGCAGTAGCGGAGGTGGCGCCCTCTTGCGCGTTTGACATTTTGTAAAGTTGGTACAATTTGTCATTAATTCAATTCCAGGACCAATTCCATAGCTTCACGTTATGTTCAGTGAAGTTCCATAGTCTAGATGAGTAGCGAAACAACCAAGAACCCCCACCACAGTCTCCAACACTATCATTCATCATTCACATGGGGAAAATGGCGATGGTGGGAAATAATAAAATTACTTTTAGAGAACATTTTTAACACTACCTGTTACCGAAATCAGAAGTGTCCTGTTGAGTGACCAGATGAGAGTGTCCTGTTGAGTGTCCAGGTGAGTGTCAAGGTGAGAGTGTCCAGATGTCTGGATGAGGGTGTCCGAGTAAGTGTGATCAGGTGAATAACTTCAGTTGAGAGTGTCCAGGCTCAGTAAAGCTCAAAATCCACAACAACTAAAAAACTCACATTTATCTAGAAGCATAATTTACCTTTGATAAAATCCTGAAAGCATTTCTTTTAATATCAGTGTAACTGCACTTATTACATTGGAACGTGAATGGTAATTTTCAAGTAGTTTCAATGAGCACAAGTTAATTCAAGAATTAAGTTGTCCAAATGTATGACTCATTCATTCATGGGGCACATTATGATGCCCATAATTTACAGCACCTTGATTTACCTGAAATATGCAGTTGTTGCATTAATTGTCACATAAAGCCATGTCAGATTACTTGAACAGGTAAGTTATATACTAAACTATGTGTAGTGCAGTTTCCACCATACAGCACTGCTCAGGTTGTATTATGTGTTGCCCCTAATTATGCTAGTTATTAATCTGTGGCTGTCTGTTCTGCAGATTAGCTATGGCTGAAGGAGGAAGGACTGGCGGTGCTGCAGCTGCCTCTACTGCTGCAGCTCGTCAGGCAAAAGGTAACACAGTAAATGGACTGAATTTGTGGTTGTATAAAACTACTGCTGTTTCTGATAAATATGTATTACATGTTGTACCTAAATAAAACCTTTGGTCTGCTGAGAGATGATTAGGCAGGCGGGCGGGCGGGCGGGTGGGTTGGCGGGTGGGCGGACATGACAATGTACTGATTTATTAAGTGAGAAGCAAATGCAATTGTTGAAATAGGGCAAGAAGCAGGGGCGTCGATCCGGTTTTAAAAGTGGGGGGACGGGGCACCAATTTATATAGACATATATGTATGCATAATATATATATATATATATATATATATATATATATATATATATATATATATATATATATGACCTGAAATACACATAAGTATTTTTTATAATATAAGACATAATTCATTGTTGGTCTGGTGGTAATTCAAAACTAAAAAAAGCCTTCATGTTATGCTATTTATAATAGTTATGTTGGCAACATATGAAGAGGGTGAATATTTGGGGGTAGACTTTGGACCAGGGCTTTATGCAGGATACAATTATTGCCAGTCACACATGTTTTGGTGGACACACGGATGTTAACTGTTAAGCTAGTTTACAAACTTTCAAATGTGCCTGATGATGATCTGAAATGGGCTAAAGACACACATATGACACCAAAGCGCAGTGGCTCAGGGGTAGAGCTTCGGACACTCGACTACGAGAACCCGGGTTCGAATCCTGGCTGCGGTGTTAAAACCTTGGGCAAGTTTTTTCACTCTACATTGCTCCAGTTCACTCAGCTGAATAAATGAGTATCTGGCTATAGACAGTGGTGGGTATGTGTACGAGCAGCCTTCGCGCATTAATTGTAGCATATGGCTGGATGCTTCCCAGAGAAGCCGAGATGGTGTCTGAGTGAACAGGTCTGTCAGGGAAGTAAAGTGTAAAGCGCTCTACACAAAGCTATGCTTTGGATCCAGCACTGTTTGCTTGACTCAAGAGTGACAAGATGCAGAGCTTACAGGGGTCCCTGTGTAGGACTTCCCAATCCCACCTTTTATCAAAGAAATTTGTCATCACTAAAATGAGATCAAATTACACAAAGTGCATAAATCCTCTGGTTCCGCCGTAGGCGATATAAATATCCACCAGGGCGACCAGACTGCAATCCAAGGGGTGACAGGGCAAACAAACATTAATAATCTAATATGTGCTTGATGGCTATATATAAATACAAGTGTGCAAAATGACAGAGCCCGGCATGATGAATATTTACTGGACTTAGATCAAGTTGCAGGCTTGCTGCTGCCGACCAAGCAATGTATCTAGTGCTTTTCCACTAGGTAGTCGGAAGTTTAGTTCTTATTATTAATTTTACTACTAGACCGATGTAGGGTTTTTAAGAGAAGGGAGTGATCAGTCTCGCTATATATGCCTATACATTTGTTTTATGAACTGAAAAAGTATGAGGAGATTTCCTATGCTGACCCCCTCAGCCAGTGGGGTGGTCAGCGTCCCCCTCGTCCCCCACTGATCGACGCCCATGCTGTGCCTGTGTAGAACTTCCCAATCCAACATTTTGGCAAAGAAATTTGTCATCACTCAAATTGGAATATGTTACACAAAGTGCAGGAATCCGCCGCTTCTGTCGTAGGCGATACGCATCAAGCAGGCGAGGGGTAAACGTTCAACACAAATTTCATCATTTAAAATGTACTTGATGGCTAGAGCCTATTAATACTATCAACACAATGTTGATAGAGAGCCCGGCAGCGGCTTACATTTTTTCGGTAGTTTTAAACTTTCCGATTGGCCTTTCTGCGCGACAAATTTAAAAGCATCAATGTGCAGCGAAATAACAAAGCCTTTTTGGTATAAATGCCACGGACTTTTCAATAACTCTCTTATGATGACTACTGTGAAGAGTTGTCTAAAATTTCGTTCAGTACATTCAGTACAAATATTACGTTTGTTTAAATAACTATCACGGATTATGGCGCACGAACAGCAAAATATCCCTCAACACTTGTTTGCCTGTTAATTTGCGATAAATAACTTTGCTGAACTTCATATCGCGAGTTTATTGTCTAGCTAGTCCTATGTAGTGACTTTTAAGAGAGAGGAGTGTTGAGTCAGGCTATATGCCTCGCAATGTTTCTGAACTGAAAAGTGGGGGGGACAATTCCTATGCTGTCCCCCCCCCCGCCCTGAAAAGTGGGGGGGGGGGCGTCCCCCCCCCGTCCCCCACCAATCGACGCCCGTGGCAAGAAGTATCATTGTTATCACACAGTTGCATGAAAGTAGGAGATGTATATGAGAAAGTTGCGACACAAGACTATGTTATGTTAGATTAAATACTCTGGTGAGTCTTGTCTCTTTCAAATATAGTCTTCATAATAAAGATCTTAGATTTCTGATAATGAAAACCACCAGTACACTGTACTATGTTTGTTATTTTGTATGGACAAACTTTTTACACAACATTTGATTAACTATAATATTTGATTTCTTATGCATAGTGTTTATGAAATGTTTGTAAAGTGTTTTGAGCTCTCCTAAGCACTGTGTATTTACACCCAGTTAGTGTGCTGTGTAAGAAAGCGTCTTTTATGTGTACACAGTCACATCATGTATTCTCATTTCCAGCCTCAACTGATATATATGTGATGATGTTATATTTTAGTAAAACTGGACACCATGTTCTTGAAGAGGCTTGCACATTACGCCCTCACGCCTGATCAACAAAGTCAGCTAGGAATATTCTTGAATATGGAACGTCCAACTGTGGAACACATCATGCGCAACTCAGAGGACGTACTGAAATGCACCTTTAACATTATCGACGCTTAGAAAGCTGGCTCAAACATCACCACCGCAATGTATGAGCAACTTTGTGAAGCGTACGTGGAAATCAAGAGGACAGACATTGCTGAATGTGTCCGCAGGGGTGAGTGTGTAGCTGCGATTACATTAATAGTTCTCGCCATCCTCTTCTAATACATAACTGCATACTGTTATTACAGTGTATTTGACGACATGGAATTTGATATAAGAAGAAAACGTCATGTTAGGCAGAAAATGTCAGTATCATCCGCACTAACAAAAGGACATAATGCAGATATGCCCATCAAAGTTGTACAAGTGTGGATTCACAGTGCAAATATTTTCACAACTTTCAGTCCCTGAGATCCAGTACTATGCAATTGCCATGTGCTTTAATGTGTTCAAAAGTTCTTTTCCTTCTCTTTTTTCTTTCTGTCAGATACTGGACGGGATCCTTTGCAGGGCGTTTAAAGTCCAATGAAAATTTGTGACTCCATTACAGGTTACATATTTACCCCGTGTGGGATCTTTTACTTCCTCTCGCATAGACACCAGATAGAAGGGACCACCGGCTTTTATTGTCTCTTCCAAAAGACACAGGCAAATGTTGGGTGAAAAAAATTGGTAAGTTTCGAAACGATGGTATGTGGGATTGAACAACCAGTCCGGCGCACTACCACGAGACCACCGTCCCCTTGATTGACAGTCCGGCGCTCCCCTTCAGTTTAGCAGCAGTTTCAAACTGTTGATCATAAAGAATTATGCATCTCAGAGTTTTTTCCAAAGTTTGCAGTGTTACCCACACATCTGAGTGATGCCTCTGACTTAATGATTAGTGTTGTAATATTCCAATAAAGGAATTGCAAATTGTTTTTTAAGTAAAAGTTAAAACTACATCTTAGGATAGTAATCCAGCTTGGTTATCTGTTGTCTAAACTACTTCAATGAAGTAATTCATCAATCCAGTCAGTAATAACTAAACACGGCTGTGTTGTATTTTTATTTACAGAGTTGATTGATTATGTAGGCTTAGCAATGTTGTGGAGAAAAATAATCCAATAATCAGCGTTGCAAAATCCAATCATTATTGCAAAATGTCAATATTTATAAACTTGATGTGCAACATAAATTATATTCATGTTAGCTAGCATAGTATCCACAATGAAAGTAAAACATGAGTTATGCTGTTTAATCTTTTGGTTATTTGCAACGGATTTCGTGTCTTTTAGAGCAAGTCCGCCATCTCAGTGGTCAACTGAAGAAAGAAAAAGAAGCACATAAGTCTTGCATGCAACATTTCAATGGTATGGTTTCCTATTTCAGTTAAGATATACCAGTATTATACATATTTGTTGCACTGAAATTATGTAAATATGTAAGATCGAGTCCATCTTATTGGACTGACATCTATATAATATATTTACAATGACCATGTTTGCTTATAGAATAGACTATCCATCTTTGCAACAGGCCCTTATAACGATCCGGTTTCTTGGTTCATTGTTAATTGGTAAATTATTTACCTCTCTTTTTCTTGTTTCCATATGTTTGGCTGTCTCTCGTAGCCTTCTTCAGCAGACTGAATTTCTAGGTCATGCTCCAGCTTCTGTCACATGGTGTAAGTCATGTGACATGATGTAAGTCATGTGACACAACCATGTAAAGAGGGTGTGAGGTTGGTGGATCATGACTTGTGGTTTCCGTCTATATTCAAACACCACCATAGTACATGTCAAACAATGATGTGTCGTATTTCTTGTAGCATGCCTCTGGTACCTATAAGACTTCTAACATGTAAGTGCATTTGCAAGCTGTAGTGAGATGATATTAGCTTACATGGCTCATGTGACATTTACAGTTTAAAGAAATTACATGAGCTGAGGATGGAATTGGTTTTAGATAATGTTATCCATGTGATATGTAAACAACACTGTGCCACCTGCATTCATTTCAGAGCAAGTGAAACTCATGAAGGAGAATTTACGTGACGTTGAAGATCAGGGTTTGGATGAATTACGTCATAGAGAAGGTGATCTACAACGGCTAAAAGACGAGCTGAGAACAAGCAATGGTACAGTGCACTATTCACACTTGTTATTCATCACTTCTTCTAGGCTCTAGCTGTCTTGTTTGCTGCAGACATTCCTGAACCTTGCTGCCAGTTACCAGTAATGTTTCGATTAATGTTCTTGTTTACTTACCTTATTAGCTATTGAACATGTTTAAATACAGATATCTCTCTGTGTTAACCAAGTGACCTCACAGGAAATACCTAACTCATGAAGACACGTATCTAGACGTAACTTGTGTGCTGTGGTAACAAAGTGCAATATAGGTTGATCTCAAATGGGGTCACTACTAGTACTGTATTGGTGATGAACAGGCAGGACAAATTAACAGGAACATTTACTGATAGTAAATTATTGTACAGACAATGACATATCGCTGAAGGTGCAGTTTCACACAAAAAAGATGGATGACACTGAAACAATAATCATAATTTTCTTACAGTAGTATTGTGTAGGCAGTAACTTACAGTAGGTCTATTTTTACTGCTATGTTAATTTTAAATGCTTTGCAATGCTAATTATTTCATGTAATTCGATGTCTACATTTAATTACAAATGTGTTTTATTAAGCATGACGCACTTAAAACCCATAGAACATATTGAAAAAATAACTCATCATAAGCAGAATTTCTAGTTTGGGCTCTGCCTATGATATCTGTATAAAGGCATTAAAGCATATTGATTTAATTTCACCAGACTTAAATTTTTTCCAACAAGGTCACTGTGTTCAAAAATCAACTTCGAATGCTTAAATATTCATAATCATTGGGCGGCATAATTAATCATGCAGTAGTTAATCGTGGTAGCAAGCTCAGTGGTTCACATAAATAAAGTTATGTAACAGCCTGTTGCATAGATAACATCCAAGTTATGCATACTTTGAAGGACAAAATTGGCAGAGAAAGTACTTATGATGGGAATTTATCGTGTTTGGGTACAGTACACTTTGAATGTATGTAACCCTACAGATAATCCCATTAATAGAGATCTCATGGAAAAGTAGCCGTAGCTCAGATTTACATTTCAAAAACTGCTACAAATGTCAAATGATAATAGACCAGTAGATAAGACGTGATCTTGTGGATTCCAGAATAGACCAGAAGTTGGATCAACTAGTCACTGGGCTTGACTTTATCTTTTACTTTTAGGTCTAACTAACCCCCTCATTAAGAGCATACATTAAAAGACAGATTAGCATTATCTGACTATTCTTAATGCCAAGCCATCACAACAAACTTATGTGTTATTTTTACAAACACCTCAGTAGGATGTTGTGTCGTGATTGTAGCTGTTTTTGTGTGTGTTAACTTATTTACAGTTTTGGTGCATAAATGTACCACCAAAAGTTGCTTTTGTTTCCCTTTAACATACTTTATTTAATAACCTGAAGTGTCCTACAGGGCACATATATTTCATTGTCAAATGTGATAGTCAACATGGTTTTTACAGTTGCATATAATTTGGTAGTAAAGTAAAGTATATGTGTATAACATATTTAATTATTGTTATGTCTGAAACTGGTGAATGTCTTAGATTATTACTTAACTATTGTTTGGCTATCAGTTGTTCTATGCTGTGAAAGGGTAGACATTTTGTGAAACGTTCCTCAGTCATATTGACCCAAAAGCATTAAGATGTGTGAACAGTATCCTATCTAAACAGACAATCATGGGACTATGCAGCAGATAACATGCAATATTAATTTTGGAATGCACTGTTCGTAATTTTAGATTAAATGAAATCATTTTCGAAAGATGAGCAAACATTACATATTTTGCCAAATTAGCTTCAATGTTATTACTGGTTTTGTAGTAAATTATGTTGAATACATATGAGAAATATCCTGACATCCACATTACATGTGTTTCAGATCAAGTGAATCAACTCCGTTCAAAAACAGAAAGTCTGGAAAAAGACCTGAAACAAACAAAAGGTATGTTTACAAAGCAGCCATATAATTTCTAGTCTTGAAAAACAAACAAGTTGCAGTATGATAATATTATGCTAATTATAAACATAAATGTGATTTTAAAAAATATTAATTACCCTTGTGATGGACAGTCATTGTTTAAGTATGAAATGTTTTGGCGATCAAGATGTACCATATCATGTAAAAAGTCATGCATTGCATGATCTACAACATCCCTTACAAGTGATAAACATAAAGAACAGAATGGAACATTCAACATTTTCAACATTACTGGAAGTGTCCAAAAAGCAGTTTTTGGTGACCCTCAACAAAGAGTAAATGATTGTGATGTTGTTAATGGATGGAGAGAGGACTTGTAGCTGCATTTCCGTGCATCTTGTTTCAGCCAAACTGAATTAGATCAGTGCTGCCTTTCTTGACAAGGACAAATGCACTGACAAAATATCATGTTGGATTCCTGCGTGTAATAGAAAAATATTAACCAAAGCTGTCCTAAATGTTGTATTATTAAAAGTACACATGACCAACTGTTGGCAGTTTAGTATTAACAGTGATTATTTGTTTTGCTTTATTCATTATGATATTTTTAGAACTAAGAGGTGCACTTGACAAACTATTAACTATGAAGGAGGTTCTGTCGTAAGAGTTTCCATTAAATAAGATGGGGTTTCCTCTCTGAACACAACATGATTTTACATCCTCAACAAGCGTTTGTCCTTATAGTAACCAGCATTTCATGTTTGTATGTTTTGTCTATAATTCACATAGTTTTGGTCTAGTTTGTACTAACTCATCTGATGTCACACAATCCTCATTTGATATTTAAGAGTTTGGTTTAATTAATACATCACATAATATTTTGTCCACAACTTTACTCATATGTTATGTCACATGTTTCTCAGCAGATATTTACTGTATGACTGTTTTAGTCACAACTGACATGTTCCATTGCAGCCTCCTCTCACAACATCACAGTGAAACGTCTGGCCTTCCACCCCAACCAGCGCCTCCTGGTGGTGGGGGGAATAACGGACAATAAGGAAGGAGGGACTGTGAGGCACAAAGTCGTCGACTACTGGGCTGAGGACAAGAAGTGTTGGCGGGAGTGTACCAAGATCCCTCAGTCACTTGGAGGCTTGTACAGTGTTTGCCAATTGACCTGTGACAAGCTGTTGGTGACAGGCGGGTGTGGGGATAGTGAGGAGACAGCCAACTGCTGGCTGTTGGACCTCGTCAACACAACTTGGACACAGATGCCGCCATTGTCCACTGGGCGCTCGTACCACCGTAACATTGTGCTTGATCAATACGTGTATGTGGTCGGTGGGAGAGATGCCAGTAAGAAGGCGATGGCATCTGTCGAACGTGTTGACGTTGTTCAGCGTCAGTGGTCATCCCTGACTGACCTACCTCGGGCAATGTATGCTCCCTCAGTTATCAGCTACGACCAAAAGATCTATGTCTTTGGTGGCGTTGATGGTGATGGTAAGATTCTGTCATGCGTCCATGTGTATGACAGTGTGTTGCGTCAGTGGCTCACCCTCCCAGACATGCCGGAGGCGTGTACATTTGGTGCTGCTGTCTCCATTGGTGGATTCGTCTACCTGGTGGGAGGTGGCTCGCGGTCCTGTCTCCGGTTCGACCCGGCCACTGACCAATGGACGCTGATGAGTCGGCCGCGCCTGGTACATAGCAACGCCCCGGCTGTCGTATGGGAGGGCGGGATTCTTGTGGGAGGGGATGGTGGTAGTGGTAAGATGGGGTCAGCGGCCATAGAGCACTATGACCCAGTGACAGATAAGTGGACTGACTGGCAGGCACCACTGAAGGAACCACTGATGGCTCACGCAATGTTCAGTGTGGTCCTCTCTGGTGTCTAATGTTCCAGTCACACCACTTGTCTGGGCACTCGGCCAAACACTCGCCTGACTGGGGCAGTCGGTTTTCATCTTAGTGTCTGTACAGATAAATATATACTGCTTTATATTCCCTACAAACAAAATGTTTAGTGGTTGTACTAATGATTACAAGCTGTGTTTTTGTTATTCTCACAAGTACAAGTTTTATTTAGTTGTTATAGTCAGATATGTAGATACTTTGGCTTCTCTGACACTGTACATTCAGCGGGGCGGTGACATGTTTGTTTTTACTTGTATTACTTTTATATTTTGCTAGATCCAGTCAGTTCTACAATGGTGTTGTATCACAATGAGACGTTGTGTGTTCCTGTGGTCACTGCCAGTTGCGTGGTCAAGGGCGTCACTGCTGCAGTCTTCATCTGAGAGGTATCACTCCAATTAGCCAACACTTCTTTAATACAGTTGGCACAGAAGAACTTATGGTATGTAGACAGTATTATTACCAGAAGACATACGACTAATTATAGGTCAGTAGATGCTAATGTTTGTATGATTCGTGATTACTTTACTAGAACGCATGCCAGTGTAACATGTTGACAGGACATGTCTGTTTGGATTTTACTTTGTGCGAAACTGCATTTATCAATAAAGGATATATATACGTGTGTGTGTGTGTGTGTGTGTGTGTGTGTGTGTGTGTGTGTGTGTGTGTGTGTGTGTGTGTGTGTGTGTGTGTGTGTGTGTGTGTGTGTGTGTGTGTGTGTGTGTGTGTGTGTGTGTGTGTGTGTGTGTGTGTGTGTGTGTGTGTGTGTGTGTGTGTGTGTGTGTGTGTGTGTGTGTGTGTGTGTGTGTGTGTGTGTGTGTGTGTGTGTGTGTGTGTGTGTGTGTGTGTGTGTGTGTGTGTGTGTGTGTGTGTGTGTGTGTGTCCCCACAGACAAAGCATGCGATGGTTGACATAGTTATGACAGTTTACATAGGTGGATCTGATCCATGCCTGCATGATACTGTCATATCTCGTTTCATCACAGACAATGGAGGTCGATGACACATTTGACATTGATTATGTCATTGGCACTGGTGACAGAGGTGACTCAGATGGCACTGGTGACACGGGTGACCAATGACTCTGGTGACACTGATGATATAGATAACATAGTTGACACTGGTGACATGATGACACAATTGAAATGTATTATATAGGTAACACAAGTGACATCAGTGACCCTGGTGACATCGTCACATCCCACACAGGTGCCTGGTTGTGTATTCAAAGTATTCTAGACAACTGTGACCTTCTTGAGAATGTCTCTATAGGTGAGATTGTTGGTATATGTTTGTTTGTTTGTTTGTTTGTTTTTCTCTGTGTTATTGGTGCAGTGGCTCAAGGGATCAGCTTTGGACTTTCAACTGAGAGAACTTGGCTTCAAATGACATGCTGCTGTGTCAGACCTTGGGCAGGTTAATTCACTCTACATTGACATAGAGAGTGAATGATATTTATGTACAGGTAGTCTTCTCACATTAATCGCAGCATGACTGTTTGATTGGACGGGTCTGCCATGAAGTAAAGTTAAAGCACATTGATCAGTCGTGAGGACTGGATACTGGGCAATACAAGAACTTACTTTACTTTACATCCCACACATCTCTGTGACGTGTGGCGGTGAACAGTTAGAGGGCCGGACTGTCGATCAAAAGAATCAGGGTTCAAGTCGTTCTACTGACCACTGGTTCAAAACTTGGTCAACTACATTAATGTACAGATGTTTCGGTTTTTGTAAACGTTTCATGAGAGGTGAATACATTTAAGTATTTGGCAATTTCATTCACCTCACATTGTCTATGTCTTTTGGAAGATATACACCAATAGCCGTTGTTCCTTTCCGTCTGGTGTTTGTGCATGGAGAAGTGCTTTGCATGTTCGGGACTGACATGTTGAGGACGGGTTAGCTGGCCCAGGTGTAGGGAATTATGTCAACACAACTAGTTTAGTATTCATTGGTTCAGTGTTCATTGGTTTGGTGTTACTGGTTTAGTGTTCACTTGTTTGGTGTCCACTTGCTAGGTGTGGTGTTCACTGGTTTGGTGATCACTGGTTTATTGTTCACTGGTTTAGTATTCACTGGTTTAGTGTTCACTGATTTAGTGTTCACTGATTTAGCGTTCATTACTTTAGTGTTCACTGATTTAGTGTTCCCTGGTTTAGTGTTCACTTGTTTAGTGGTCACTGATTTAGTTTTCACTGGTTTGGTGTTCACTGATTTAGTGTTCACTAGTTTAGTGTTGACTAGTTTAGTGTTCACTGGTTTTGTGTTCACTGGTTTAGTGTTCACTGATTTAGTGTTCCCTGGTTTAGTGTTCACTGGTTTAGTGTTCACTGATTTAGTGTTCACTGGTTTAGTGTTCACTGGTTTAGTGTTCACTGGTTTAGTGTTCACTGGTCTATTGTTCACTGGTTTAGTGTTCACTGATTTAGTGTTCACTGGTTTAGTGTTCACTGGTTTAGTGGTCACTGATTTAGTTTTCACTGGTTTGGTGTTCACTGATTTAGTGTTCACTAGTTTAGTGTTGACTAGTTTAGTGTTCACTGGTTTTGTGTTCACTGGTTTAGTGTTCACTGATTTAGTGTTCCCTGGTTTAGTGTTCACTGGTTTAGTGTTCACTGATTTAGTGTTCACTGGTTTAGTGTTCACTGGTTTAGTGTTCACTGGTTTAGTGTTCACTGGTCTATTGTTCACTGGTTTAGTGTTCACTGATTTAGTGTTCACTGGTTTAGTGTTCACTGGTTTACTGTTCACTGGTTTAGTGTTCACTGGTCTAGTGTTCACTGATTTAGTGTTCACTGGTTTAGTGTTCACTGATTTACTGTTCACTGGTTTAGTGTTCACTGGTTTAGTGTTCACTGATTTAGTGTTCCTTAGTTTGGTGTTCACTGATTTATTTTATTTAAGTAGTGTTCACTGTTTCGGTGTTCACTGGTTTGACCATCACTGGTTTAGTGTTCACTGGTGTGGTGTTCACGTGTGTTCACATGGTGTTGCCCGTCACTGCAGGTGCATCATGACTTGTATCAAGCGTTGATATGCTACATGTGGGACATTGTAAGCGCATCTTGTCCTCAGTGCTTAGGTCCACTCACCTATTCCTGTTGTCATTCGCTTCTATTGACCATTAACCGGCCTCTGAACCACCAATTGGCAATGTAAGTCAGAAACACATCAACTATTATTTAGAGTTATGTACTTATGCTTTTTTGTGAAGTGATTTTTAGAGGGCAATTTTTTACTGGAAAAATTAAGTGGTGATTAAATCTGTGGCGATGTAAATGGGTGGTTTGTTGCCCCAAGTGTTTTAGTAAACTGGAATATTTGAGAGGTTTATGGGGCCTGGTTGTGTACAGGTTGGAGTGTCACACTTTCTATCACAAGATTTGAATTCCCTTGGTGCCATTTCAAATCTTGAGTAAGTTTGTTTACTCTACACTGGTGTGTGAATGGCCACAGAGAATGATGAATATCTGTGCACCAACAACGTCTCCAGTTACTGCAACATGGCTGAATACTTCCTGGGGAAGTTGAGATGACATTCGGTTGAAAAGGTATCTTTTATCGTCCTTCTTCTAGGCTGTCAGGGATGAAGGTCGAGCACAGTATTGCAGGACTGTTGGCTGTTTTATTCCCTCCGATGTTTCCTATCCATGACCCACTCTCTCCACCTTTCATTCTTCCCTGTTTTCTCCAGGTCCCTCCTCCCTCAGGCTTCCCTTTCAGCTGTGGCCTTTTCTCGTTGCCACTGACCACTGACATGCAGAGTGGTCAGTGTTGAGGTGTCCTAGTGACAGGACACTGCGCTGTATAACATCTCTTATATTGTCAGCAGTGAATTGTGGGTACGGTGTCGTCATGGAATGTCACCAGTGACAACAAGGACACTGTAACGTCATCCGTCGCATGTTATGTATATTGTGTCAGTCACAAGTGTCATCAATGTAGAATGGACAGTGTGACACAAACTACATTGAGTAGTGATGAGTGTCATCAATGTAGAACGGACAGTGTGACACTAACTACACTGAGTAGTGACAAGTGTCATCAGTGTAGAACGGACAGTGTGACACTAACTGAGGCATGTATATTGTGTCAGTGATGAGTGTCATCAGCACAAAATTGACAGTGTGATACTAACTGAGTAGTCACCAGTGTGTCAACATGAGTGTCGTCGCCACATAATGGACAGTGACGTGTGACACTAATTCATGTATACATGCATCGTGTCTGTCATGAGTTTTGTGAACATAGAAAGGACAATGTGACAGTGTGACATCAACTCAGGTATATTGAGTACATTAAGTCAGCCACAAGTGTCAGCAGTATAGAGAGAAATGATAAATATAACTTGATTGGTGAATAATAGTTTGATTGATTGATACTGATGTTATTCATGGTGGTCTGTATACAACATACAATGGTCTAGAACATTGTCACTACAGCTAGAGTTGACACTAGCCCACACATGTATATAATAATTCAGAGAGTGTCATTAAAATGGTAATGATCATATGACAATATCTAACTGTAAGTGTGCAATGCTTCAGTCCCTGTGACACGTGTGATTTCACATTTAAGTATGACACTCGGTTGTCTTGTTGGACAATGTCACTGGTAACTATGTGTCTCTCTCTTCAAATTGTTTTCTTAAAATGTTGCTGAATTAATTGTGCCATATATATTGTCAGTCAATGTAAAATGGACAGTGTGACACAAACTACACTGAGTAGTGACGAGTGTCATAATTGTAGAATGGACAGTGTGACACAAACTACGCTGAGTAATGACTAGTGTCATCAATGTAAAATGGACAGTGTGACACTAACTACACTGAGTAGTGACAAGTGTCATCAATGTAGAATAGACAGTGTGACACTAACTACGCTGAGTAGTGATGAGTGTCATCAATGTAGAAACGGCAGTGTGACACTAACTACACTCAGTAGTGACGAGTGTCATAATTGTAGAATGGACAGTGTGACACTGATTAAGGTATACTATGTATATTATGTATGTGACGAGTGTCATCATCATAGAAGGGAGAGTATGACACTAACTACTCTGAGTAGTGAGAAGTGTCATCAATGTAGAATGGACAGTGTGACACTAACTGAGGTGTATTATTACATTGTGTCAGTAGTAAATGTCATCAGCATTGAATAGACAGTGTGACACTAACAGAGTTGTCATGAATGTTGTCAACTTAGAGTGCACAGTTTAACTAACTGAAGTATAGCATGTATATGAGTGTCGTCACCACAGAAAGGACAGTGACAGTGTGATGTTAATTCAGGTATATTATGAAAATTGTTTCAGTCATAAATGTTGCCACCATAGAGTGGAATGATGTATATAACTTGACTGATATGCTGATGTTGTCCATGGAGTTCTGTGTAAAACATACTGTGGTCTAGAACATGGTGACATATGTACAATAACTCAGAGGGTGTCATCAAACATGGAAGAGGTCATGTGACAATATCTAACTGTAAGTGTGCAATGCTTCAGTGACTATGACAGTTGTGATTTCACATTTAAGTGCGAGACTTGGTTGTCTTGTTGGACACTGTCAGTGGAATACTCTGTTGCTGTCAGCTCCAACTGTGGCCTGTGACTTTGTAATACTGTATCATACAAGCAAACGTGACTATGATAAATTGTGTCTTCTTGCTATTTGCCTGTTGTCTGTTCACTGCAAATTATTTACTGGGAGGACCAGTGTAAAATGGAACACTATTAAACATACATAGGTCTACATTCTATATAGAACTTACAAAATGGTTGTTTATTTTTTATTGTTGATTGAAAAGACATAGTTTTAACCTCTGTGGTTAAAGTTGAAATGTTTGTGGGCACAACAATTTCAAATAACCTCATTTGCAGCATAAACATACCTTGCATCACAAAATAGGTACAACAACACCAGTCCTTCCTAAGACAACTCGGGAGATTCGTTGAAACAATCCTCACTTTTTCAATTGTAGTATGTGTGCATGCATATGTTTATGATACATGTTCACACACATGTTTGTAGTTAGTTATAAAACTGTCTATCTATGGGGAACACATCATCTGTTTCGTGCAAACATCGTCTTGGGAAACTTGTAAACTTAGAAACCGTAAGGACCAAAATATAAGCCGAGAAAGATCAGTTGCTTAACTGTACAGAACCACGGTAGCAACATCCACTTGATTTGAACTGATCATATCTGGGAGGATGATCATCTATCCATTAGTTCCCCTTTGAATATAGCCATTTCAGACAGTTTGCCTCTAATAGACCATTTTCAGTGAGAATGCCGTGTCTAACACTTGCAGAATGGGTCACAGACAGTGAGTTCTGGGGTAGCAGAGGGCACGGTGAGCGTTGGATTTTTCTTGGGGGTACAACAAAAATAAAAACTTTTTTCTGACACCTTAGTGATAATAATAATGAATACTTGTGTAACTGTAATAATTTTAGCCTCTTGTATTTTGCTCGGTTTAAGGAGTTAGAGAGACAGCACGAAAACAGGTTGTGGGTGGATATCCATACCCATTAATTGCATATTATAAAGTAAAATATTGAACATACGTCTGTCAATGGGGATTGCTTATATGGTTACATATCTAGGTAAATAGCTATTATTATTTTTTATTATTACTTGCACTTTCACGTTGTAGACATACTTAACTTAGTCACGACTGTTTCGCTTCTGTGTTGTCAAGATTATTGGTAAATTGTTGCATATTAATTATGACATTTTCTTTGCCAAGGGGTGCAACATTATCAGGGCTTCAAGTGGTCATGCACTGTCTTAAATAAATTTTTGTTTATTGGACAAATTGAGCACGTGCGTAAGGCTTGCTTCACCTGCTGTGAATGTGATATTGGTCAACTCTACAAGAGAGAGTTCACTGAAAGTGTGACAGTAGTACCAACCATCCGCTTACCAGGAAGTGAAAATGTGATAGTAGGACCAACCACCAGTTGTGTGAAAGTGTAACCTGAGTAAGTCCAAATTACAATTACCCACTGTGAAAGTGTCACGGGGGTATTAACCCCCAATTACGAGTGTGACTAGAGATCAGCACTCGACTTCTCAAGTGTGACTAGAGATCAGCACTCGACTTCTCAAGTGTGACTAGAGATCAGCACTCGACTTCTCAAGTGTGACTAGAGATCAGCACTCGACTTCTCAAGTGTGACTAGAGATCAGCACTCGACTTCTCAAGTGTGACTAGAGATCAGCACTCGACTTCTCAAGTGTGACTAGAGATCAGCACTCGACTTCTCAAGTGTGACTAGAGATCAGCACTCGACTTCTCAAGTGTGACTAGAGATCAGCACTCGACTTCTCAAGTGTGACTAGAGATCAGCACTCGACTTCTCAAGTGTGACTAGAGATCAGCACTCGACTTCTCAATTGTGACTAGAGATCAGCACTCGACTTCTCAAGTGTGACTAGAGATCAGCACTCGACTTCTCAAGTGTGACTAGAGATCAGCACTCGACTTCTCAAGTGTGACTAGAGATCAGCACTCGACTTCTCAAGTGTGACTAGAGATCAGCACTCGACTTCTCAAGTGTGACTAGAGATCAGCACTCGACTTCTCAAGTGTGACTAGAGATCAGCACTCGACTTCTCAATTGTGACTAGAGAGCAGCACTCGACTTCTCAAGTGTGACTAGAGATCAGCACTCGACTTCTCAAGTGTGACTAGAGATCAGCACTCGACTTCTCAATTGTGACTAGAGAGCAGCACTCGACTTCTCAAGTGTGACTAGAGATCAGCACTCGACTTCTCAGGTGTGACTAGAGATCAGCACTCGACTTCTCAGGTGTGACTAGAGATCAGCACTCGACTTCTCAGGTGTGACTAGAGATCAGCACTCGACTTCTCAGGTGTGACTAGAGATCAGCACTCGACTTCTCAAGTGTGACTAGAGATCAGCACTCGACTTATCAAGTGTGACTAGAGATCAGCACTCGACCTCTCAAGTGTGACTAGAGATCAGCACTCGACTTCTCAAGTGTGACTAGAGATCAGCACTCGACCTCTCAAGTGTGACTAGAGATCAGCACTCGACTTCTCAAGTGTGACTAGAGATCAGCACTCGACTTCTCAAGTGTGACTAGAGATCAGCACTCGACTTCTCAATTGTGACTAGAGAGCAGCACTCGACTTCTCAAGTGTGACTAGAGATCAGCACTCGACTTCTCAAGTGTGACTAGAGATCAGCACTCGACTTCTCAAGTGTGACTAGAGATCAGCACTCGACTTCTCAATTGTGACTAGAGAGCAGCACTCGACTTCTCAAGTGTGACTAGAGATCAGCACTCGACTTCTCAGGTGTGACTAGAGATCAGCACTCGACTTCTCAGGTGTGACTAGAGATCAGCACTCGACTTCTCAGGTGTGACTAGAGATCAGCACTCGACTTCTCAGGTGTGACTAGAGATCAGCACTCGACTTCTCAAGTGTGACTAGAGATCAGCACTCGACCTCTCAAGTGTGACTAGAGATCAGCACTCGACCTCTCAAGTGTGACTAGAGATCAGCACTCGACCTCTCAAGTGTGACTAGAGATCAGCACTCGACCTCTCAAGTGTGACTAGAGATCAGCACTCGACCTCTCAAGTGTGACTAGAGATCAGCACTCGACCTCTCAAGTGTGACTAGAGATCAGCACTCGACCTCTCAAGTGTGACTAGAGATCAGCACTCGACTTCTCAAGTGTGACTAGAGATCAGCACTCGACTTCTCAAGTGTGACTAGAGATCAGCACTCGACTTCTCAAGTGTGACTAGAGATCAGCACTCGACTTCTCAAGTGTGACTAGAGATCAGCACTCGACTTCTCAAGTGTGACTAGAGAACCGCACTCGACTTCTCAAGTGTGACTAGAGATCAGCACTCGACTTCTCAAGTGTGACTAGAGAACCGCACTCGACTTCTCAAGTGTGACTAGAGATCAGCACTCGACTTCTCAAGTGTGACTAGAGATCAGCACTCGACTTCTCAAGTGTGACTATAGAGATCAGCACTCAACTTCTCAAGTGTGACTAGAGATCAGCACTCAACTACAATGGCAAGAAACAGGATAGCAATTTTGTTTTCTTGACGGTAGTGGCAGGATGGAGACTGTACCAGGATGCCCCCCACCCGCCCAGCGACGTGTGTCTAGGTTATCAGTACAAACATACATACATATTGTACGACCAGCCTTCGCGTCTTCATTGTAGCGTGCATGACTGGATCCTTCCCGATGTGTATTGGTCTTAGTTACGTCATCACTTTGGTAGGTGGCATAAACACCATAGCTCTGTGACCTAATTACGCCCTCTTGCCGCGGCATTGAATAACCCCAAAATAAATCAATCAATTAATAATGATATAATCACACTATAATAAAA
Source organism: Oasisia sp. SBJ-2009 (assembly GCA_964017155.1). Classification (NCBI taxonomy): domain Eukaryota; kingdom Metazoa; phylum Annelida; class Polychaeta; order Sabellida; family Siboglinidae; genus Oasisia; species Oasisia sp. SBJ-2009. The sequence continues at coordinate 46,605,354 of OZ024854.1, forward strand.
TAACTCGAAACCACTGTGTTACTTTACAACGTAATACCGAGATTGCCATCAGGAAAATAGAACACTGTGTCGCCAGTATCCGCCAGTAAATGAACAAGAACATACTTAAATTGAATGACAATAAACAGAGATCCTAATCATCCATCCGAATTCAGCACACCAACATTAGAGTTTATAATTACCTAATTGATAACTCTTAAGAAATGATAGCAGCATATCATTTCTTATTTTATGCAACGTCGCCGAATCGTATATAAAAGTATATAAGGCAGTTATATTGTTATGGTAACCCAGCAAACAAGGAACCATTTCTGAACCAGTTGACACGTGTCATACTGGTTCATAATTGGTACCGCTCCACCAGTACGTGTTTTCATGTGTATTCACGTGAATACACGTGTTCTGTCTGTTGTCACGAGTTTGACACGTGTCGTACTGGGTCAGAACTGGTACGGTTTCACTGGTACGTGTCTTCACGTGAATTCACGTGATCTGTCACGTGTTTAACTGGGGAAACTGGTACGGTTCTATCCGTACGAGTATTCACGCGAAGTCACGTGTTCATACACGTGTCTAACTGGGGAAACTGGTACGGTTCTAGCGGTACGAGTATTCACGCGAATTCACGTGTTCATACACGTGTCTAACTGGGGAAACTGGTACGGTTCTAGCGGTACGAGTATTCTCGCGAATTCACGTGTTCATACACGTGTCTAACTGGGGAAACTGGTACGGTTTTAGTGGTACGAGTATTCACGCGAATTCACGTGTTCATACACGTGTCTAACTGGGGAAACTGGTACGGTTCTAGTGGTACGAGTATTCACGCGAATTCACGTGTTCATACACGTGTCTAACTGGGGAAACTGGTACGGTTCTAGCGGTACGAGTATTCACGCGAATTCACGTGTTCATACACGTGTCTAACTGGGGAAACTGGTACGGTTCTAGCGGTACGAGTATTCACGCGAATTCACGTGTTCATACACGTGTCTAACTGGGGAAACTGGTACGGTTTTAGTGGTACGAGTATTCACGCGAATTCACGTGTTCATACACGTGTCTAACTGGGGAAACTGGTACGGTTCTAGTGGTACGAGTATTCACGCGAATTCACGTGTTCATACACGTGTCTAACTGGGGAAACTGGTACGGTTCTAGCGGTACGAGTATTCACGCGAATTCACGTGTTCATACACGTGTCTAACTGGGGAAACTGGTACGGTTCTAGCGGTACGAGTATTCACGCGAATTCACGTGTTCATACACGTGTCTAACTGGGGAAACTGGTACGGTTCTAGCGGTACGAGTATTCACGCGAATTCACGTGTTCATACACGTGTTCATACACGTGTCTAACTGGGGAAACTGGTACGGTTTTAGTGGTACGAGTATTCACGCGAATTCACGTGTTCATACACGTTTCTAACTGGGGAAACTGGTACGGTTCTAGTGGTACGAGTATTCACGCGAATTCACGTGTTCATACACGTGTCTAACTGGGGAAACTGGTACGGTTCTAGCGGTACGAGTATTCACGCGAATTCACGTGTTCATACACGTGTCTAACTGGGGAAACTGGTACGGTTCTAGCGGTACGAGTATTCACGCGAATTCACGTGTTCATACACGTGTTCATACACGTGTCTAACTGGGGAAACTGGTACGGTTTTAGTGGTACGAGTATTCACGCGAATTCACGTGTTCATACACGTGTCTAACTGGGGAAACTGGTACGGTTCTAGTGGTACGAGTATTCACGCGAATTCACGTGTTCATACACGTGTCTAACTGGGGAAACTGGTACGGTTCTAGCGGTACGAGTATTCACGCGAATTCACGTGTTCATACACGTGTCTAACTGGGGAAACTGGTACGGTTCTAGCGGTACGAGTATTCACGTCAATTCACGAGTTCATTCACGTGTCTAACTGGGGAAACTGGTACGGTTCTAGCGGAACGAGTATTCACGTTAATTCACGAGTTCATTCACGTATCTGACTGGGGGAACTGGTACGCTTCTAGCGGTACGAGTATTCACGTTAATTCACGTGTTCATTCACGTGTCTAACTGGGGGAACTGGTACGGTTCTAGCGGTACGAGTATTCACGTTAATTCACGTGTTCATTCACGTGTGTGACTGAGGAAACTGGTACGGTTCTAGCGGTACGAGTATTCACGTTATTTCACGAGTTCATTCACGTGTCTAACTGGGGAAACTGGTACGGTTCTAGCGGTACGAGTATTCACGTTAATTCACGAGTTCATTCACGTGTCTAACTCGGGAAATTAGTACGGTTCTAGCGGTACGAGTATTCACGCGAATTCACGTGTTCATTCACGTGTCTAACTGGGGAAAGTGGTACGCTTCTAGCGATACGAGTATTCACGGGTTTATTCACGTGTGTGACTTAGGAAACTTGTACGGTTCTAGCGGTACGAGTATTCACGTTAATTCACGGGTTCATTCACGTGTGTGACTTGGGAAACTGGTACGGTTCTAGCGGTACGAGTATTCACGTTAATTCACGAGTTCATTCACGTGTCTAACTGAGGGACCTGGTACGCTTCTAGCGGTACGAGTATTCACGCGAATTCACGTGTTCATACACGTGTCTAACTGGGGACATTGGTACGGTTCTAGCGGTACGAGTTTTCACGTTAATTCACGAGTTCATTCACGTGTCTAACTGGGGAAACTGGTACGGTTCTAGCGGTACGAGTAACAAAGGTTCGGCAAGCGCATTTTTTTAAACGAAAGTTGCGGTTTTGGGTTCATTTGCGCATCATATGTACCCCTAGATGATGCTCTTGATAGGTTCAGGATTTTGGAGCCAGACAATCATGTATTGATATGTGCAGGAGAGAGAGAAGACGTGAACAGACAACCGAGGTATCGTTCGCTGCTGCTTAAAAGATGATTCCAATATCTCTCTTCAACTTCACTGCCATGCTTCTCTGCACGAAAACACGATTACCACAGGGGGGCGAAGAGGCTCACAGCTCAGGACGGATATCAGTTGATGAACCAACACAAAATAAAAACTCATAGTGTTCCAGCAACTCATACAACATGTTTCAGGAATAGTCACCCCTCTGGGCATTGCCACTGCATATCATGTGTAAAACCAGACACGGAGCAATTAAAGCATTGATCACATTGAATAAAAGACTTGGTACAGGAATCAATTATAACACTCTTAAACGTCAGCTAACGTCACAATGTGCCACCATCATGCAACAGATAGAGCAACACATTCCGGAGAACAAAAAATATGTCTCATAATCAACGTATCTTTGCAATGGACAAACTGGATAGGAAAAGGAAGACATTAGAAGGCGGTACCTTCAATGCAACAACTGCAATCATTGTCGATAATATCGGCAATGTGACGTCTTGTGAGGATGCCAGACGATTTAAGGATGTGAGTATTCCAATCGTAACATCATGTAGAAGGAAAACACTGTCATTTCTAACACAGCCATTCCGGTGTGTTACATTTCTGCCAGATATAGATCTCACCAACATCTAGATGGTTGGGACGTTAGATATAGTTCAACTGTCAACCTTCCAGTAAGTAATTATTTTAACAATGTTTCGTACCTTCAAACAGATGAACAAACATAACAGTCGTGCTGTTTGTGTCTGGTTTGCTTGAACTTCTCAACGATAAATAGATTCATGGGGAAATCATTGTTCCTTGTTATGGTTACGAGCGAGATATGATTGTTTACGCACTAGCTATTTAACATAGGCCTAATGATGAAAGTATTGTCATTGTGGATTGTTAATCTGGAAATACATTTATACAAGTTACTCATACACGAGTGCTGTATCAAAGCAATGTACTTCATATATTAAATTTTTGTTAAAACAGTTATTAAATGTACACACAACGAATTTCGTGTTTTTTGATTGGTGGTTCTGTTTTTGGGAGTAGGGTAGGGGAAGGGAATCACGTGTATTTCCGTTCAGCAGTTGTGTATTCTAATATATTATGTTTCCTACATATTAAATACACAGAAGAAACTAATGTACAAATGTAACGCAGGCAAATAATTTAAACAAAGAAATATGTTGCACGCACGCACGCACGCGCACAAGCACGCACGCACGAACACACACACATTAATACTGATAAAACTTATCGAATTATTACTGGTACAAAGCAGCAAAGAAAGGAGAACACAACCCAAGTCCTGCGATGTTGCTCAGTGAGGAAAACTATCATATCACAACAATCTCTCCCTATATGCATTATCCAACTTAGTGGATCGAATGACATGCTCTTGTCATGATTGCAGTGGTAAGTTTATTGCTTTTGCGACTCCTGCTGACATCAATGCGTGTGTTTAATTTGCGTTCTCCCAGGAGGGTGCTTTTCACAGCTGCAGTGGAGGATAATTACCCTCACAAATGGGCAGTGTATAGATTGTTTCAGGCGTGTGCTGTTCAGTAGTTTAGTTTGACTTTGATTATAAAACAAGTTGCAGGTTACAAATCAACCTTCAGTAATTTAAGTGTTTTAGAGAACACAAATTCAATTCACTTTCACCTCCTTGAAGTACAGTTTTATGTTATTTAAAGTTGGGCGACCAGCTAGAAAGTTCTACTTCTGTGACATTACATTACGCTTGGATTAAATTATTTCATGTTTACTACACATATAAATCGAATGCCTTTCAGTAGTAATAAGCCATATTATCACAGCAACACATTAAATACACCATATGTACAATATATATACATACATACATACATACATACATACATACATACATACATACATACATACATACAACGATCAAAAGACACCTGAAGCTAGGCTACACACAGCGCTATACCACATCTAAAGTGCCCGTATAAGGCGGGTGGCCTCTGGGTAGGGTAACCGTCGATGAATGTAGCATGAAACAAGAAAACATACGAACAGTAAACATCATTTTATTTACGAAGAACAAAGACATCAAGAGTGGTCTGGCGTTATCTGTCAATAGCCTTTCTGCCGACCTGCTGTATCAACTCTCTGAGTCAACAGCGCCATCGGAGAAGGGTAATTTGTGGCCACGGTGCAGTCCAACAACTCGGTGCAATTCTGGCCGGTGGCTGCATTAACCGGGGGTCCGCTAGTTAGGTGTAGTTTTAAATTACAAAACATCAACATTAAAAACAATGTTTACCTGATCTTCTGCATCTGACTTGTAGACAGACATCTGACACGTTCATGTCCTGATTGTGCCAGAGCAGCAGGGGTTCTCATTAGTCACAGTCCACGCAGAGGCATATATGCTGTTTGATAAGTCGACAATGCCAGCTAGCCACGGCGGCTGGTGCAATAAACAGGCCCAGTGTGAGACAACTCGGCCCCCTCCTAGAGACAACTCGGCCCGTGTATTTGTATAAGTATCATAGCGAACTATTATTGACATTGGGAAGGGTTTTTAGGAGGAAATTAACCTACCTAAAGAACGGTCAATAAATAAAAAAGAAGAAGATAGTATGACAAGAGGCCCTAGCTGCATTAGTCAAGACATATCATCCAAGATAGGCCTTGTCGTTATGCAGCAAAGGTTTGGCAGTAAATATAATTTTGTATATCCTTCAAAAATATGAATATATGCAAAACTAATTTAATACCTATCGCATTAATTGTGATGAATATAATGTATAGATAATTTGGGCGAGTTTAGATGTGTTTATATTTATTAAATGTTTCCAATATATTCTGTGCGCCACTGTAATCCGATTGTCCCGCGGTCCGCCATAGGGCCTACTAAAACACAGCGAAGGGTGTACCTACATAATATTCTCTGAAAATAAGTGTTTTTAAAAACAAATATGAAAAAAACTAATCTTTAGAAGAAACAGTTCGAACACCCAAAGAAATTCCAGTTTGTGAAAATATATTAAATACAATATTAGTATATATTTTGTAAGAAAACTACACCAAAGCCTTTTTCTCGCATAGTTAAATTTGGATTGAACTGTCAATGAACTCCAGGGTCCTTAAATTTAGCCTAGCCTAATGATACCCATGGAGAGGCTTCAGTGATTACATCCCTAGTGACACCATCTGCTAGTCATTTAAGAGCAGGCCAGGAACACTGAAGGTGACCTGTTTCCCTGCCTCTCGACAACATTGACAGTTACAAGGACTTAGAGAGTAGCACAGCTACTCAAGTGGAGAAGGTACGTTTATTTAATCATTTATTTTGTGGTAAACCTACATTTCTAGCTTAACAAAGATATATTTGTGGCATGAATTTATTATATGTGTGTGTGTGTGTGTGTGTGTGTGTGTGTGTGTGTGTGTGTGTGTGTGTGTGTGTGTGTGTGTGTGTGTGTGTGTGTGTGTGTGTGTGTGTGTGTGTGTGTGTGTGTGTGTGTGTGTGTGTGTGTGTGTGTGTGTGTGTGTGTGTGTGTGTGTGTGTGTGTGTGTGTGTGTGTGTGTGTGTGTGTGTGTGTGTGTGTGTGTATTATTTGCACAATAACTTTACCATATAAAGTAAAGACAAACCGTTGCCAATTACACAAAGGTTAATGGGAAATTAGAATATATGAGGGTATAGGCAAGTAATCTTAAATCATGTTATAGGATTGATTTATTGTGTTTCTATTAAGAACAAGCTCACAGCTCCAGGACATAGATGAGCGGACACTTTTGCGATGGAGGCAAGCTGCACGACCTAATGCAACCCCCGAAGGAATAGCCTTATACATCAGTAATAATAAGTATATTTTTGTTATTTTCTTAAGTATGTAGTCATTTTTATGGAGTCGCGTGTGGCTGAAATCACCTGAAGTTATATAGGGATGTGCCAGGCGCGCGAGGATGATAATATTAGGTAGTACGTGCATGCTATTTAATTATAATTTATGTAAAATCTGTTTTTAATGCGCACATGCTATATGTGGACCTGATCATTATGATGGATGATGTTTTGCCTTCTCTTCGTTTAGGTAAATTTTCTGACTGTGCAGCCAGGCACCAGTACGAAAAGCAGGAATATCGTGAGAACGATGTTTGAAAAACTGGCTGTGCTGCAGGTCCTAAATTTATTTAGTGCTCGTGGCCAGTCACGCCGGGTCATCCTGAATGGCGTTACAACGAATAAAACAAAACGATGCTTCGTGTCGCTGACGCTGTACACATGTATAACGAGTGAGTATGCATAGTGTGTTTATATAAACGGATACTGGATCAGGTCATAAGTAAACATTATGCGAATAGAAATACATGGGCTTGAGTGCAATACATAAAATACCATTACAGCAATTATGGGGTACAAATAAAAGAATAAATAAGTGGGTAATACAAATAAATAAATAAAATAAATGAATAAATAAGTCGTGATATTTTCTGAATATGTTATTAAATTAATTATTAAAAATAGGGTATAAATACACTACAAATATCATATGTACAATTGTGAGTTTTATCGAATAGTTATAACATTCACATAAATATAAGTTTTGTAAAAACTAATAAAAACCGATAGCAACAATCTCCATGTATGTGCACATTTAATATGGAAATTGTAGGTACAGTTTTCTGTATGAAGCTCGTGGGTTCTGTCGCGAGTGGAGGAGGTGTATGCACTGTACATATCGGTGGTACGGCGAAATCAGTTTAGAGCTTACTTCAGCTAACTTCATACAAAGCGTAAGAAATCTGTCGAGGGACTTGAACATAGTGGCATGCTTGGGGGGGGGGGCATTTCAACCACGCCTACGTGTTTAGCATAACAGTGAAAGTGATTCTTCCAATCTGTAATGCAACTTTGTTCTTCTGTTATAGGAGCCGGCCGACGGCTCGACATAGCCAGTGGGGATTTGTTCAGAGACACAGCAGAAGTACTGAAGTCTTATTCAAAAAGGAAAGACGTTAAGGTAGATACACAATAGACATTTTAGAGACATAATATGAATTCCTCAATACATGTTTCAGCTATACCTATCTCAAATTTAGCTAATAACCCATAGTTAATCGTATATCAAAAGTGGTGTGTGTGTGTGCGCGCGCGCGTGTGTGTATATGGATATGTGTGTGTATCTTTTTTATTCTGGGTAAATACAAATAAGCCTTGCTGTGTTAATTCCCAATTGAACATACGCCAGATTTTAATTAAAAATTAATTAATTGAAAGTTGACCAAATGGTACGATTTATGGCTAGAATTATTCGTCTTGACCATGATGTCAAAGAAATGCGTGATTCATCATATCAGACAGAAATTTTAGTTTCCCAAATGACTAAATACATTATTTGAACGTATATGTTACTTGCAGGTGGCAGCGGACTTGCAAGGTGGTGGCGAACTCGACCTAGGCCATGACGTAGTTGTCGACAGTGATGCGAGCGGCGAATAATATGGCTACACCCCTTTTGGACTTCCCCTACTGTTAGTGTAGATGAGAGTTGATGGCAGCCTGGATGTTAGGTGCATGTTTTAAAGTTATTTGTAGACTATTTTAGTTGGCTAGGCACACTGAGGACGTGATGTTTAACTATTATAAGCTATTCTTTGCTTTAAATAAAAATTGTTGTGTCCAACGAGTTGGTCTGTCTTAATCTATACTAGGTATCAGTTGACTTCTGCGTCGGACCGTGTCTACACACCAAATGTGTTCATAGAATCCTGTGAATTCACGTACGACAATCGGGTGAAACCACGTACAGAAACACGTGATTTTAGTGACGTAATCACGTGTCGATACACCAAATGTGTTCATAGAATCCCGTGAATTCACGTACGACAATCAGGTGAATACACGTACAGAAAACACGTGATTCTCACGAATGGAAAAACTCGTGATTTCACGAGCAGTAAACACGTGTCGACACACCAAATTTGTTGACAGAATCGCGTGAATTCACGTACGGCAATCAGGTGAATACACGTGCAGAAAACACGTGTTTTTCACGAATGGAAAAACTCGTGATTTCACGAGCAGTAAACACGTGTCGACACACCAAATTTGTCGACAGAATCCCGTGAATTCACGTACGGCAATCAGGTGAATACACGTGCAGAAAACACGTGTTTTTCACGAATGGAAAAACTCGTGATTTCACGAGCAGTAAACACGTGTCGACACACCAAATTTGTCGACAGAATCCCGTGAATTCACGTACGGCAATCAGGTGAATAGACGTGCAGAAAACACGTGTTTTTCACGAATGGAAAAACTCGTGATTTCACGAGCAGTAAACACGTGTCGACACACCAAATTTGTCGACAGAATCCCGTGAATTCACGTACGGCAATCAGGTGAATACACGTGCAGAAAACACGTGTTTTTCACGAATGGAAAAACTCGTGATTTCACGAGCAGTAAACACGTGTCGACACACCAAATTTGTCGACAGAATCCCGTGAATTCACGTACCGAAAACACGTGAATTGAGCCAGTTGAACTCGTGAATTCACTTACTGAACACGTGAAATCACGGGTCGTTGTTTGCTGGGAATATACAGCGCACTAAAACATCATTATCATGTTGCCGGGCGCGATGCGACAAAGACTGCTTCCATCAGTTGACTATTGCTCTCCATTTATCTCTCCGCTGTGAGAGTGATGTCCATGAATCGGTCTTTATGTCCCTCAGCTTCAGGTTTCTCTTGATGGTATCCTTGAACTGGAGACGAGGGCGCCCTCTCTTTCTGTGACCAGAAGACAGATGAGAGTAGAGAATCTGGTTTGGTAGCCCGCCTGGTGACATCCTATTGAGGTGTCCAGTCCACCGAAAATTCTTTCTGATCAAAAAATCTTCCGTAGATGGCAGCCCTGTCCGTTCGAGTATTTCCTTGTTTGTCACTTTTTCCATTCAGGTTATCCTCATGATCGAACGCAGATGTCGCATAATGAAGGCATGCAGCTTTTTCATCTGTCGTCTGTATATTCAACATTGTCCAGGCCTCGGCTTTGTATATAGGAGGATGAATTTTGTGTAGGACTTCGCCTTGCAGACTGACCTTTACCGGGTTGTCCTTGTTGATGTCGTCGTCGTCGTACCGTGCTCTACAAGATCTGAGAATTAGATGCAGTTATACTTCTTAGAGATCTTGGTGTCAGGAAACATCCGATTAAATGCATAACTTTATGAAGTGTTGGCGAACATAAATCACAAGTTGTGTTCAGCAACAAAATGGGCAAAATTTAGTTCACTCATTACGTTTTCGTCCCCAACGTTAGTGATAAAACAATTTCTAAACAGAAGCCGTCGAATTTTGTGTCTGCAAGACATATGCTTGACTGTTTCAGGGTGTTTCTGTAGATCATTTCCCCTATAACTGCCTATGTAGCTCACTTTGATGTCTATGGTACATAGTTGTCAAAAATCATGTTCTATTCCTGATCTACTTTTCATAACCCATGGGTTTTAAATTCCTTAGCCCCGTTGTCGAGGTATTTGCTGGTGTACCTCATTTTCTTCTTCGGTGGTTCATTGACTTAATTCTTTCTTTCGTATCGGATGCGCCTTTCCACAGCTATTCATAATAAAAATGGCGTTGGACCCTGTCTAATGTCGCCATTATTGCACCTTGCGATATACTATGTTCTGTATTATGTTCGGTGTTGGAAAATAAACATATTGATTGATTGATTGGTTGATTGGTTGGTTGGTTGATTGATTGGTTGGTTGATTGATTGATTGATTGATTGATTGACTGATTGACTGATTGACTGATTGATTGATTGATTGATTGATTGATTGATTGATTGATTGATTGATTGATTGATTGATTGATTGATTGATTGATTGATTGATTGATTGATTGATTGATTGATTGATTGATTGATTGATTGATTGATTGATTGATTGATTGACTACGTATGTGAATGTATGAAAGAGAGTTGGTAAAAATTAAAAATAATGTATATTATTGAATATAATTTATTATAGTTATTTGATACACTTTAATGTTTCTTCTTCTTTGATCATTTCAAGTTCAGAAGCATTATACGTGTATATTGAAACAAAGAAATTAGGAAAGGCGTGTTGATGTAAAACAAAGTTTGGGTTATAAATGATACCAAACTGGTAGAATAACTCTTACAGCAAGCTGGCCAATTTTAAGCATAATTAAGGCCCGTTTTGACCGAAGTCTTGCTTTGCTGCAGTGATAATTGTAACGGCGGATCTGTAACCGTCTCGCGGTGATCCCGATATTATTTCGTAGCGGGAAAAACGACAGGCTAAGAAGGGCTAAGAAAAGGTAAATTTACTCGGTTGTTGATGTGCCAACAAATTAAGCGTTTCTTTATTGCTCGTATGCATGACAAGCGAACGATTATTATGTCACTTCAACTAATAACAGCCAGGAGCAGATAACTCAATACACTCTCCAAAAGTTTAACTTTGCATAATCAAATGGGAAATGTTGATAAATTTTGTTTTTGACAGCGAGTGACACACAACTGTGACGACACGGTCGCTGCGACCCGCCGACTGGCTTTTGTAACGACTTGACTCGAGTTTGACAGTGACACACTCACATACACACGTGATGATACTGTAATACAGTCACCGTGTTACAGTGCATATATACACACAACTCAAGTTAACTGACAGACAACGTAAGTGTCATGAGACATACGTCTACGACACACAGTCTCAGTCTGCATGTGATACACAGCAAGGGCCAAGCCCAAGCCTAGGCAAGGTATATACTCATGTCTTGAGGTGTCACTTGATGAAATGAAAATGATTATGATAACATTCACTGGTGGCAATGAATGATGTACGTACTGGAACGCGAGTACACACACACACACGCACGCACACACACACACACCTTATAAGCTTGCCTAGGGATAGACAGAGATCTCAGGTCTTAGGTGGTTTCCTCCAAACTTGGGCTAACGCAGGAGTTTGTAGTGCTTCTTGTGCGCATGTGTTAAGTAGTATGTTTGTATGTTTCTCTTGATAAAATATCATGAATATGATAAATATTATATAATAAGATAATTAAGATATACAATAACTTGTCTAAGAAGACAGGCTGTCTGAACCGCTCATAGCTATGCCAGTGTGCAATGCATGTTGTAAGGGAGATATTCTGTTACTTTAATCCATTGTCTTCTTTATGGTCTGTTAACACAGTGTTGTGTAAGAACAAATGTACAGTGTGAAACACTAATATGTATAATACTGTGAAAGTGTGGATGCAATTCAATGCCAATGAATGACATCTGCAACAAGTGTAATTTGGGTAGACTTATGATACCAAAGTTATGACAATCATCTATGCACTTAAAGAGTTGAACCTTGGCACTATATCTGCAGCACCATTTTTCTTCTTCGCAAAAGTCATGCAGTATTGCATCCACTGGGACTGGACTTGTTCTTGCTTTCTTTGCAATTAACCTGGCAACTTATATGTGGACTGAAGGATACTTAAGTCGAAGTCATGCAAACAGTTCTGTTCAGGAGCAATCATGCTTTGATACTTATGGCATTTTTGTTGGCTCCTGTATTCTACTTAAGAATGAACATTAAATATTCACTAATGTACAGTTAGTATTAGTTACAGAAATAAATTACTCTCTGGTTTTAGATGTCTGAATTTCTTAGAATATTTGTTGTTGGCTCCACAGGGATACACAAGAAATGGTGAAGCACAAGCGAAGGCAGTATGATGAGCAACTGACAGGTAAATTCTACTCGGTATAATACACACAAAACCATTGCAAACTCTTCAGCATGCACCACCCATCTTGTGTGCTCTGATCTGACAGGAGAGTGACAATTGAAACTCCTGGTCAACCCACAAATATTAATTTTGTTCTGATGCCAGTGAATTATTCATGTCATTCTGAAGGTGCTGAAAACATAATTTGCATGTTAAGTACTAAGACAGTACCATGCACATATCACTATAGATGGTGACAGTATTTGCCAGCAGACCTGTTAAGTCTCCCGCTTTACGCGGGAGCCTCCCGCTTTTTGTACCAATCTCCCGCCCTCCCTCGCGTGAGACGAAATCTCCAGTTTATAATTAGTCCTCCAGATTCGTATTTTTGTAACCTCCCATATCCCTGTTCTTTTTATTAATAAATATATCTGCTATTTACATCGTACTACGTAGTAGAAGCGCCCCAGATCGCTAATCCATTTCAGTTAAAAATTGCGTTTTATTTTTCACCAATACAACCAACGAGCGTAACAGGCATTTTAATTGGATGGAAACAATCACGTGGCCGCGAAACAGCCAATCGTAACTGCTCTATCATAGCGTTTGATGCTTGGCACTCATCAATATGCAGTATGGCGCCAGCGAAGTCGAATTCAAAGCCATCATCTCGTTCGACCTCAAAGAAGAAATATGCATCCAAGTTCATCCGGGAGTGGGTCGGCGATCTACACTGGATAAGCCGAAGTGACAGAGGGGTGTCACATGCGTATTGCCGCGGCAACATCGCAGCAGCTTGAGCGAGCGAGTGAGCGAGCGAGAACGAAGCAACTCTGTCACGTCGGTCTTCGTCAATCCGAAGGACCAAGACATCACTAGGCGGGTAATTGTTGCCGAAACGTTATTCGCGAATATGGTTGCTGAACACAATTTGTCATTTTCACTAGCGGACCACTGCCAAACAGCAACGCAGACAGCGAAAGGGTGTTTTCTATGGTTAAGAAAATCGATACGGACAGCAGGTCCGATCTTGGCCAGGACACATTATGTGCCCTGCTCTAAACATAGAGGATAACTGCTATCAATTTCAGCCTCCAGCTGAACTGCTGAAGTCCGCAAAATCAGCGACATGGGACTATGTTAAGGCCCACCCTTCCCATGAGTGAGGTGCTTATCATTCCCAATTTTAATGTTGTGATGATTAATGTTGGTGTTCACATTTATTTATTTAAGGTTTTTGGTTGTGTGTACATAATTTATATGATGGTTGTGGTATTATTGCATGTGGTACTTATATATAATTGTTTAATAAAATGTTGTTTGCATACGCGTGTTTGTGTGAATTTTGTAATCTACTGCCACGCAGTATCATCGATATTTGATTAGTTCGATTTTACGCACAAATCTCCAGTTTTGGAATTTCAGAAACTTAACAGGTCTGTTTGCCAGTACTGTTTTGACTAGAATTTAAGCTGAATTTTTTTATGCAGAATTGTCTTAGCAATCAGGAATTCAGGAAACGTTTAATATTGTTTCCAGGTATGAAGAGAAACAAATCAGAATAGTTGAAAATACAATGATATTTACACCAATGCAAATGCAACAAGAACTATTCCGGGTAACTTAGCAGTTATAATGATAACATCTGTCTAGTTCATATTGCAAGGAAGTTGGAAAGAAGTCGGTTGTATGATATATTATTAAAGTTGTCATGTCTTCTGCCTGGCATCAGTTGGAGGAGAGGTGAGAGATTGCACGCATGAGTTGTGACATGTAATCTGTTTTGTAGTTAAAAAGAAGAAGGCGGCAGACGAAACTGGAAACCATGCCTACACTGGGGATAGATCGGTGTTTGGAGAACTGGTCTTGAAGGCGGGTCTCATTCTAAAAGATGGCAGCACACACAATGAAATAGGTAAGCTCTTTCTGCAAAGCAGGGCAAGGGTCAATTCATTTCATAAACAATTTGAATTGACCAATTCAGTTCCAATTCTATTCTGGAATTGGAGCTGGAATTGGAATTTAAAAAAATTTGGAACAAAATGCATTGAATTGGAACTGGAATTAAAAGATTTTGAATTGAATTAGAATTGAAAGATGTTGAATTGAGTTGGAATTGAATGAAAAGGAATTGAACATTTGATATTTTTGTGATGCTGCGAAAGATATTTGACAAATATTTGGGAGTATTGCTGTGCAGGCAATGGTGTTTAATGACCAAGAAGAGTTGGACAGTGAAACTGTTGGTCAAACATTACCCAGTAATTTATTAATGGATGAAGCTGATGAATGGGAAGTTAATTAGACTTGTTCTGTTGCTTTTTGTGCTGGCTGGGGACTGCTCTGAAGAACCATTGAATTTGCCCAGATAACAATCACACTTTCCCAGTATCACATCATTCACATGCTAAGCAAATAATACCCAGGTACCACAAGTGAAGTCAGGATATCTCCAAACAGTCCAAAGTCTAACCAGTTAAAGCCCACAGATTATCTATGCAAACATAAACCCAAAGAAGATTGACAACACGTCTAGTTTATAACCAGGATGTGACAATGATCATTTATATAAATGATGTTATATAAATTTATATAATTATATTTTAACCAGCCAGTTCTACCCAGTAGCCACTTAGTGGTTTTATATGTTCTTCCAAACTACTCAATCAGTGTGTAACATCTTGCCTGTATTGACATTTAAACACTGGTTGATGCATTGCATATGCCGAGGTAATTTCTTATTTCTGCATGATTCATTGCACTACATGTCAATGAGTAAAACCATTTTAATGTGCTGATCTAATGTTTCAGCAAAATTACAATAACACGCTGTATTATCCCCCTGTAAGCACAGTAATTGTATAATTTTATGGTTGACTTTTGGAATTGAAAAAATGTAATTGAAAGAAATGTAATAAAAGGAATGGCATTGAATTGAAGCATGAATTGGAATTGAGTGAATGGAATTGACCCCTGACCTGCTACATAGTGACAAATGGTGCTACAGATTCTTGTAAAATGATAATGTTCAAAATATGTACAGTTTTATTTTCTGAAATGAACTTACAATGTTATACACATAAAGTGACCAACGAAAATCATCTGTTATATAGAGTTACAGTAACATCAGTAACTACCCTCAGATAATACTTATACTAGTAATGAAGTATAATTTTTTTAAATCTATAAATTCTAACGGTATGTTAAAATAAATTGTGCTATTTATGCACTTTTATTTTTTGCAAAATGGTTCCAGTAATCCTTAAGTAAAAGAAATTAATATGCCATTTTTGTTTTTAGTAAAAGAGCAGGCCATATTTCAACGCAACCTCACACAGTTGATCAAGAAACACCCAGAATTCCCTCAGGTAAAGTGTAAACTCATTTACTTTGTCCTGAAATGTATTGTTGATTTTCAATTTTTCAGATATTCTCTTTGAGACGCTGGTAATTTAGTGATTCTTCTTAAACTGTTTTGATTTCTTTGCTGCCACTGGATGACTACCACAGTAAAATATAATCATACATTTTCATGGCATTTTTTATGTAGTTTTGGTTGTTTAAAAACACAGCGCACACATTTTTTACAATCCTTTTCGAACTCAAACGAAATTTTATTTTGCAGCAGCCGTAACAACATATCGCTATTTAAAAAAATTAATGAAGTGTTGCATGATGTTTGAATTCTACATTTCTGCAGATATTACCAAGTAGCTCGCACTTATATGAATACATTAATTGCAGGTGATTGACGAGTTCACAGATGGCTTCATAAAATACATAGACGACCAACACAGGTAAATCTCAATTTAATTTGCTACCACTTGCTTTCAGATTACTTTTGCAGACATTTGTTTAATATTCAAACAAACAGAATGTTTTCCTTTTTTTGCATTTCATTTGTCTTCTTTGATTTGTTTACATACACGTCTAATGTGTAATACATTTCATTTCTTGTAGCCGAGATCTTGAGTTGTGTGACGAATATCATTTTTAGAAAAATGAATTTATTGTCATCGGACAAACTATGAAATAGTTTTTGATGGAGTCTGGTCAATATTGTGTAAAAAAATTGAGGTGTTTTGTCACAGGCTGCGATGGAGTCTGATGCCATGTGAGACCCCCAGCGACTGTGAGGCAAGGTTAGTCAAGTTATTAGCAAAAATTCACGTCGTCCACGCAGTGCTGCATAAACGCGGATGTTAATTTCTCCTGACATAATCATACGTTATGTTTGCTGTGG
Source organism: Oasisia sp. SBJ-2009 (assembly GCA_964017155.1). Classification (NCBI taxonomy): domain Eukaryota; kingdom Metazoa; phylum Annelida; class Polychaeta; order Sabellida; family Siboglinidae; genus Oasisia; species Oasisia sp. SBJ-2009. The sequence goes on from OZ024854.1 coordinate 46,622,236, forward strand.
TGTAAATTTAAGCCATTTTATACAACAAGAAAGACGTAAATGTAGATATTCCCAAATGAGTAGATGACCTCAGAACAAGTGCAGAAAACATATAACACAATGAACACTCAATTAATCCAGCTAACATCCTTACGTATGCTACATCTGGTGAGGATCCTAAAACAGTATGTGTGAGAGTTATAACAACCATGAAACTGGATCTCCTAAATAATTTGGATGTTTTGAAGAAATAAATGTGTTACTTCTGTGTGGTCATAAATAGACCCATGAAAGTTAGCATCACAAATTCAAACTGTAGGAAGAAAATGTCAGCATATCCACAGACATCACACCCGCACACACCTACACACCCACACACACACACACACACACACCCACACACACACACACACACACACACACACACACACACACACCTACACACACCCACACACACCCGCACACACCTACACACACCTACACACATGTACACACACCCACGCACACCCACGCACACCCACACACACCCACACACACACACCACACACCACACACCACACACCACACACACACACACACACACACACACACACACACACACACACACACACACACACACACACACACACACACACACACACACAGCTTGAATGTACTGGTAGTTAGATGTGGAGATCTAGACTAGAGGAATATGTTCACTTGTAATTGTGTTATCGTTAAAACATGGATACAATGTAAAAAGAAGCTATATAAAAGACTAAAATGCATACGTTCACACAAAGTAAAAGACCTTGATAGAAGCAATGAGATATTTCTAGTATTCCGCCTGTTTGTTTGTGCAGTGTGCCGGGATCCACTACAGACAGTGTTGTACGACTACTGCTGGGAATAGACCAAATCCAGGTAGTGTGTTTGAGAATATGTTTCTAATACATCAAGGACACATTCCAAATGAAAATCGTATCTCTTCTGAGAGTTCAAATGGCCATTTTAGTGTTATTTCTAGTTCTAGTATGTATTTCACAATCCCAATGCCAGAAGATTTAACAAGTCTACATGTTCGATAAAATTTAATTAAAATAAAAAAAATTCTACGGTAAATATAAATATATATGTACATACCTTTTATCTATTTATGTTACGATTTGTTGCACGTATTTGGACACATCAGATGAATGGCACATCTAAGATTCCATTAGGACTTCTGAGAGCAGTTTCCGCCCATAAAATACATCAATATTATTTATAGTTTCTTGTCACCACTGTGATTTATCAAGTGACATTTAGAATTTCTGTCTCAGCCGAAAGTGATGACAGTGCTGCTTGAGAAGATGGCTGAGTTCACAGACGAAGACGAGTAAGTGGCTGACTTCCTGTGTAACTGCAGAAATGTTGTCCTATATAATAATCTTACACTAACATAGAACATGTCTTACAAGAATACAAAGGGATATGAAGCCATTCAGATGTGTCAATGAATTTACTACAAACCAGAGATGGAGTAATTGACTCTGTAATTGTGCTCATAGTAATTGTACTCATACTTTTTGAGTAATCGTACTCGTACTTAATTACATTTGTTAAAAAACCAAGTAATCGTACTCATACTCGATTACTTTACCAGCTTACTATTACTCATGATTACTTCTCACAGTTACAATTATTTCATATAAACAGTTGCAAGCAAATATATTTGACAGATAGAAATGACAGTATCAGAATCAGAAGTAATCTTATAGATGCAATAGTAATCAAGCTGTTAATTTCTATTACTATTGAGCACTTCAGAGATGTTGCATAAACAGTCACTTTGATTTCCCTAATTAATACCTTCTGTGCCTAGAAGCCACCTCATCTGACCCTCCTGCCTAGTGCCTACTGTAGTAGTACAAAGTTATAACAATGACAGAGTCTGGGAAGCCCTGCAGTAGATAAGCCTCCCCTACCCCCTTACTTTGTAACTTTAGAAGCCATGCCTGTTGGCCTGGTTAGTGTGGTGTGGATGGTTGGTCATGATTCCTACCTCATGAGTGTAAGTAAGTGTAAACTATAAACATGTCTAAATCCACCACTATTCTGGGGTTATCCCATCTGATATGCTACCTATTTGAATTAGGTAGCCTTTTGAATATGACCTGAATAGCAGTAATCAGTTAGAACACTGGATAATAGCATAGCAATATAAAAATAATGATGCCTATGGATTCCAAGAAGGTCACATTCATGGTAGAAATAGGATTGGGATATTCACGAAAGTAATCATGAAAGTAATCATGAGTACATTACAAAGTCATCTTTTTCATTTATCAAAGTAATCATTCTCGTAATCATACTCCTGCATTGTCATAGTAATTGTACTCGTACTTGATTACATTTATATTGTAATCACTCCATCTCTGCTACTGTGTTTTTAATATAGATGATAACTATATACCCTTGCCTTGCCTATCCCGTAGTCTCAGTGGACCGTTGGGGCACCACAGATGACCGTCTCTCCGCTTTCCTCATGGCGGCGCCCAGTGTCAAGCTCGTCCATTCCGGGATGTTGTCTTCCCATCTCTTTTTCTGTCTGCCTCATCTTCTCCCTCCATGGACTGTACCTTGCATGATTGTCTTGGCAAGCCCTGATGATCTTGTTATGTGCCCGTACCATCTCAGTTTACGTTGTTTGACTGTGGTCAGGAGGTCTTCGTGGGGTCCAATGGCTTGCCGAGTTCTGTTTCGGACCTCTTCGTTGGAGATGTGGTCTCTGTGAGTGATGCCGAGGAGTTTTCTGAGGCATATCCTTTTCTCGGTGTCTGCTGTTAGTGTCCAAGACTCACAGGAATATGGACTTGACTAGGGAGTGCATCAGTCTGATCTTTGAGCTGAGCGCTATATTCCTGTCATTCCAGATAGTCTTGAGTTTGGTGAGTGCTGCTGTGGCCTGGGCGATCCTGGCGAGAATTTCAGGTTTACATCCTTCATCTGCAATGATTGATCCCAGATATTTGAACCTGTTGACGCAATCTAGTTTCTCGCCATTGACCCTGATGTCAGTGCTGAAGCCATTGGTGTTGTTGGTCATCAGTTTGGTCTTTTCTGCATTGATCTGCATGCCGAAGGTTGTAGAAGTCTTGTCAAGGCGCTCCACCAAGTCAGCTGGCTCCTCTTCCCTTCCTGCCAGGCCGTCTATGTCGTCGGCAAAACGCAAGTTTGTGATATTTCTGCCACCAATGCTGACTGTCCTTTCATGGTCATTCAGTGCGTCAGTCATAATTCTCTCCAAGAAGATGTTGAAGAGGGTGGGGGAGAGCACACAGCCTTGTCTTACTCCGATGGTGGTTCTGAACCAGTCCCCTATGCTGTTGTTAACGTAGACTGCGCTGGTGGCCTTGTCATAGAGGTTGTTGATGTTGAAATGCCTCATGGTGGCCCATAGTGCTGCATGCCATACCCTGTCGAATGCCTTCTTGAAGTCAATGAAGACATGATAGAGGTCTTGCTGGTGTTGGAGGTACTTCTCGCACAGTATCGTAACGTTGAAGATCTGCTCTGTTGTGCTGCGTCCTGGTCTGAAGCCAGCTTGTTCCTCGGCAATGATCTTTTCCGCTTGCGGCTTCAGTCGGTTCAGCAAGATTTTCAGCATAACTTTGCTCGGGTGGCTGATGAGGCTGATGGTACGATAGTTCTGGCATAGCTGTAGGTTGCCTTTCTTGGGGAGGGTGATGATGAGAGATTGGGTCCACGGCGTGGGCCACTCCCCTGTCTGCCAGATCTTGTTGCAGATAGTCAGTAGGGCGCGTATCATGGCTTCTCCCCCTGCCTGCACCAGCTCTGCTATATACATATAATGGTAATAAAAAAAGATAAATCTAGATAAAGGTCTATATAAAATTTAATTTTATGAACTACTTAAGAGCTGACTTTTTTGTTAATTTATAGTAAGTAATAAATCATCACGTGAGTGTGATTACTGCATCAAACATGAAAATAAACAAAAATGGCATGCACAGATATTTTCACTTACTTTATGTGGGGACGACCATATTTCCCTGGTACCCGAGCTCAGTTGTTACTGCTTGTGTCCATAGGGGAATCTTTGACCACAATGAGAAGGTCAACCTGCCTCGACTCATTATGAACCAGCTTCGGTGGCTGGATCACATCGTCAACAGTCAGGTGATTCTTTAGACGATTTATGATCACCTTAAATGCATTCTCCACACAATCTTCTGCCTAAAATGTGCCTGTTTCAAATTTAAATAATTTTGTCATCTAAAAGTAGTTGATTAAAAATTCATGAGATGTTCACTTTAATGTGATTAAAAATTCATGAGATGTTCACTTTAATGTGTTTGAGATAAGAGACAGGAAATGACGCAAATTAGTAAATGTTAAGCCACGGTGGTGCCATCTTGACGATGATTCACAGTTCTATTCAGCAACTCTTTCTATACTTGTAAGTTAATAAATTCATAACAATGTATACATACAACAGGTTTCAATCCAGGCCACGCCCCAGTGATATTTGTATTACATTGTCCCACCCAAGTTGCTTTAGAGTGCCCAACAACTGACGTGTTGTCGAAGTTGGCAACATATTCAAACCTATATAATTATGATCTCTGGTGGTTTGACTTCTCTTTCAATCAGTCCCAAAATACAAATTGAGATCACACATTTGCCATTCTGAATTATATTGCAATTCACAGCAGTTCACATTTGTATGCACCAGTAAATATGTTTATCGTAGGTGTAGTGAAAATCTAATTTTTCGTATGCACTGTTAGCATGCCATTTCAGCCTAGTATTGTATCGTTCTTCGTGCACTGATTCGTAAGGAGTCTAATTGCCATTTACAATCCAGTGAAGGTTCCTGTTCACAGTAGCCTTGGCAGGAGGAAAACACAATTTATGTCGGTGCAAAACAAACAATACATTGCCCATATTTACTGTACCTTGGCATTATTAAACATAAAGCAACTGGTCACATTTTAAACAAACATTTGACAGATCATCACACAAACCAAGTGATAGTTAAACAGAAGATAGGTGTGACAAATGATTGGATTGGTGCTGCGATGCTGATGACAGAAGTATGAGGCACAACACACAACAAACTCAGCAACACAGCTGTACTTCTGCGTTAAATTTCTTTCTCTGTTCTACGTTTAATTTCTTATCTGTCAACACAGTGTTTCAAGATACACCTTTACAAGACAAACATGAAGAGAACTTAATTCTTCCCTAGCGACAGAAATTTGGGGTCCATGACTCATCGTGAACTATAATGAGGCGTGTAATAAAGAGGCGCAACTGCTATGTTCCTATTTCGGCTGTGTACTCGTGATGTTGGTGTTTGTAGGAGTTGGCGGAGAAGATGTTTGAGATAATGAGTGTCTCTGGGTTGGAAGTCCAGCGGGAGATCGTGGCCGCCTTACCAGAAGTCATGGACGACTCCCAGCATGCAACAGTAGCCGGGCGACTCAAGTCAGTCTCGCTTTATGTTTTTTTAAGGACTGTCGTCTGTTCTTTTCTGCTGCAAAATGTAACGAAGTGTAAACTATATGTTGTCTAACATTGTCCAAATGTGTATCCATGAACCAGAAATAACTTTCTAATTCAACAGTTCAATGTTTGTAAAAGTCATTGACCTTTCCCACAAATTCAAATATCCCCAAATAGCGAACCCTGAGAATTTCAATAATTTTTCAACTAGAAAGTATGCTGCTACACCGTCTTGAATTTGAATGTAAAGTAAGTCCACTTGTGTTTATTAAAATGTTGGCCACCTTGTCACTGAGACTAACATTTTATATTCCAGGGTGATTCTTCAGGAACAGAAGCAGCTGGCCACCACAGTTCTTGATGCCCTCTCGAACCTTAACCTCGGGGCTGACCTCCTGGCAGAGGTGAGAGGTCACGAACCTGGAATGTAAATAATGATTAGTGAAAGAATAATTTTAATTCAGTTACACTAAATATGGTCAGATCCAACCATAATCCCCATGAATATGAGATGGTGTCATTGCTACATAAAATAAAAAACTTTATTATTCTCGAGTAATAGAAGTTTGCTGCAATGAACTCATTTACACAAATCGAAGTGTGACATAAAATAACATTAATATGTTATAAGACTAAAAAAGTTACTGATGCTTAACATTAAGCAACATGAATAAGTGACATGTCTAAATTAGTGAGTGACACCCGTGTGACATGTTGCAGGTGCGTGGCTCCGTGGTTGACACTCTGCCGTCAGCTGACTTTGATGACCTGCCCATCATCGTCAAGTTCCTGCTCCAGACTGTCTCGGCTGCGGAGGCTGCTGAGGTGAAGGTCACAGATGACATCCAAACCAAAGTTTTAAAGTCATTCTAAGATTGTCCAAGTTTTAAATGCACATTTCTAATCCATCACCAGGGCCCATGTACTACACTTTATGCAAGCAGCAACATGCATCCAGTATAGTGCTGAGTATAGCCACAATTCCCTGTTAACTCCTTACTGCCCAGATATGCCAAAAATGCCCAGCAAACTCCCAGTTTGTAGGCCTTTGTTCATTTCAGTCAGATCCTTCTTTTACATTAACCAACAAGTTCAAACTGCTGGCCTAGGTTCTATAAAGGTCAAGAAAACATGCTTTTACTATATTGTAAAATAATTTGCGTGAAATGTTGAGAATTATATATAAATTAATCCTCTCAAGAACGTATTGATGCAGATATGTGCCTGCTGTTGAGTCGTATTAAATCAAGAGATTGTGTTGTCAATATACTGTACATGATATACACACTTGACACTTACCGTTGCGTTTTCTTTCACATTCTAGGTTGTCTCAGAGCTGAGAGCCAACCTCGACCTTCATTCGTCTCTTCCTCCGACCTCTACCTCTGCTCCCTTCAGTCAGTCAGCCAACAGGTGCGTCAGTGCCCACTGCCCCGGGGTGGTTGGTTCCACAGTGATCCAGTTGAGACGTATGGCATGACTTAATTTGTGCAGTGTTATGACTGACATTTGCAAATAGAGATTTGTGATACACTGAAGCGCGTTTCATAAATTGTTCACAAAGAAAGTGTCAATTTGCAGAATGTTGAAATAAGAGTGGGAGAATCAGGTTAAATTTTATCTTTGGTTAAAATTGGTAGGCAGTAGGAGGAGAGGCAACATACGCACAAGTGCATGTTTTCTATGTTTATTGTGTGTCCAGTTCTGTGTAGTAGTAGATTTGTATTGTGTATTTGATTGTTGCCTAGTTGCAGTCTGGCTTGTCTCTGTTTTTCATTTAATTTCCTTAAGTTTTCCTACAGGTCATTCTTTTCTTTGTCCTACTCCTTCTTTCCTATTTCTCAAAAGTCCCAGTTTATTCTTTCAGTTTCTCTGCCATTCCCTAATGACATCCCCAGCCCCTTCATTTTCATCCCATTCTCTCCCTAATGACACCCACAGATCCCGACCCCTTTCACTGTGAGTGATTGTCATCCCAGACATGTCACCCTGTACCCTGATGTCTTTCCCACCCCCAGGTCAACCGTGAGAGCGGGGAGCAGGGACAAGGGTCAGTCGCGGAGCAGTGAGATGTTGACCATTGATGCCATCCACTCGGCCATCCGCTTCCAGCGGTCAGTGGCAGAAGCCTGGCTCAAGGTACTGAGTCCCGTCCCCCCCGTCTCCTGTGGTAACATTGTCATGGTAACCTGGTCAGATGACTTCAGTTAACACGTTATACGAGTTGTTCCACAGTGGAGCGATTAATGCGAGGGTGCCAGCTGCTAGGTTTTAATTTTACATTTAATATTACAATCTTATGACTACAACATGCATGTTGAAGGTTTACTGCCTGCCAGTTTGTGTTTAATTACTTTACTAAGCTCAGAACAATGTTCACAATTTGAAAGATTCAACCTGCAACATGTTCAAATGGTAAATAAAACATCCAGTTTCTACACAAAATCGATTGGCTATAATGGCGAGGTGAGCAGACTTAACCCTTTGATGTTTAACTTTCCCATGTTCTAGTCAGCAGACTTCCCATTACAAATTACCAGCCAATTCTGGACAGAGGAGCTGGCCTCCCCCCTTAAGATGATTTGTTTGGAGATGTTCCAAAATGTGACATTATTATGACTACATAGGGAGGAAGGGCACAATATAGAGAACTAGGCCATGGTCAGTGGGCGCTACAAGTTGATGTACTTCAAATGCAAAGGAGTTCTGAGGTTAATGATGATCGATTCATATACGTAGTACCATTGTACACCAATGTGCCAAAATCACCATACCTAACTTAATGGTGTTGTCTCACACCTCAAAGAGATAACTCAATACACACAACAACCAGCAACATTAAGCCTAAGGTTTATTCAGAAAAGATTTTCAAAATATGGGGATCTAATAAAACCTGGCGGCAGACATTCTGAGACGTGCCCGCGATGCTTGACCTTTCGCAACTTATTGTGTCTAATTTTCCCACGTAATTGACAGACCATCGAGGGCGTGCGGTCAGCGACTGACCACCGGGCCATTGACCTGCTGGTGCTCCTCATTCTCCACAGCACGAGCCACAAGAAGGTGGTGGAGAGCCTCTTTAGGAACAAGATCCGTGCCGGTCACTTCACCGAGGTCCTCCTCCAGGCCACCTTCTCCTCACACTCACAGGTGGGCGCAACAACAAGGTGTAGTCGCTGGACCGTGAAATCGATAAATTACGTTATGGTGTTGCGCTCCCTGAGAAGTGTCATGACATATTTTAATCAAATATACATTAAAAACTTGTTGCCATATCTTAACCCAATGGATAGTGTGTCAAGAATGTGTGAATGGAAGGTAAGATGTTATATTATAAGCTTGTGTAGTGGTAACTATGGTAACAAGATAATTCTTGGAAATTCTGATGGGGTGATTTTGTAGAAAGTCCCACAGAAAAATGTATTGATGTATTTTTACATTTATTATTTATTCAAAAAGTAATGTATTAATAAACAATCAGAATTTGCCGTTTTACAAAGGGGTTAAGGGGTGTTCACCAATTTTTTTAGATACTTCATCTAGATTTTACAAATAAAACATTACATTTTATCTGCATGGGGGCTGACGAGCGTATTCATTTTTTTCAATAATACACTTGTTACTCACAGGTGGTGTATGAGTATTTCCCAGCGGTGCTGTCGTTGGCCGAAACATTGCTGCGGTCACCGGAACCCGTCATCACCCACTTCGCTAGCGCCATCTACAGGCACGCATTCCTCACGTTTGACGTCTACGGCCGACAGGTAGTGACAGCGACATGGAAGTCGGTCTTCAAAACCATCGAGAATCGGAATGTAAAATAGGGATTTTTGTATTACCCACTGTTCTGTTGCTGTGAAACTGAAGATACAATTGCTGTTTTAAAGAAGAGAAACATAATAGGTCATACCTTAATTATTTTGTATAATTATATTGCAATACAAACTTGCACACAATACTTACAATTGACAAGGCTCTGTTTGTGATAGAACTGTACTCTGTTTTATAGCATACGTCGTCCACAAGAAATGACAGACAATTTATAAAGTCGACCTTTGAGTAGTAGCTGAAGCAGTACCGTTATGTTTCAGGAGGTTGTCGGTAACCTAGTGACCCATATAGGAAGTGGGTCAGCGGGAGAGGTCGAGGGGTCACTGGATATTCTCGCTCGCCTCATTGAGACAGATGTCCAGAAGATGGCGCCATTTGCTGTTTTTGTTAAGGTTTGTCTTTCAACCATCCATGTCACACAAAATATTGGCACATTGATAAAAGTTTTAAAACAAAACCACTTTAGCTGCCTTTGTAACTGAAGTGTACAGCAAGATGTTTAATTGAAAGAAAAAGTGCTTATTGCCGGAAAAAAAGAAAAAAGTTCTTGTTCTTGTCACCAGGGGGTGCTGGACTACTTGGATCAGCTGACAACGGCCCAGATCCGTAAACTCTACTCGATGTTGAGCGTGCTTGGATTCAAGAATGCTGGCAGAGACAGCATGCTGCAGGTAGGATGTGGGAATATTTCTTTGCTGGAGTTCTTATAACAGGTAAACAGTGCTAAACAGAGCCGACTTTACCTGAGTCTCAAGTAGGTGCACTCCAAACAACCCATTCTGATGTTGGGGTTTCAAAGTAAGCAAGAATGTCCAATGAAATCCCTGTGGATAATTAAAGAAAGTAAATAAAATAACACCTTGTGCATCTTTGTGGACAGTTGTTGCCTCTTTAATATTGGCAGTTATGTGCCCACTGGTAGAATTATACGAGGAGTTTAATACAGTCATGGTTTATTTTAAATGTCGGTTGCTGTGTGCATTCTTGATCACAATGGTACAGAAATGTTTATCGGAACACCAAAAAATACAACAATGTCACATGTGGTGATGAAAAATTGTCAAATTAAGTACTTTTATTTATTAATGTGATTTAAATTACATAGAGAAATGTGGTTCCATATCCTTTGGATGTGGAGCCCACAGGACTGACCCAAATACTGGTCTCCTCTACCTCATGGGAGAAGATACCTAAGAGCCACTGGATACTACAAGAATATTCTGATTTGTAGGATGAAATGCACATCCTTATAAGGAAGCAGCTTTCTAACAACGACCCCAAGTAAGTAGGTCAATGTATGTAAATAGGTCGATCTATTCGTTAATGGTTACCCTTAATAGTACAAGCATCACGTCAAATTACCCCCATAGCGTCTATTAAATATACACAGGTCTTTTTTGAGAATACATTTTTTAGTCAATAGAGTAAATAAATATAGTTTGTATAATTTGGCCTTCGGAAGTATTATAATGACTAGCAAAAATGCCTGTTGTTAATAGATGCAGAAGACATTCCATAAAGTTACTATTTATGTTTGTTGTGGTCCTAAATGTGGTACAATACTATACCCAGCAAAGAATTTAAGACAAAATGAAGATGGTACACTGTACATACTTACAGACCAGACGTGTTTGTGTTCAGTTGTAGGTACATACTTACAGACCAGACGTGTTTGTGTTTAGTTGTAGGTACATACTTATAGACCAGCCATGTGTTTGTGTTCAGTTGTAGGTACATACTTACAGACCAGCCATGTGTTTGTGTTCAGTTGTAGGTACATACTTATAGACCAGCCATGTGTTTGTGTTCAGTTGTAGGTACATACTTATAGACCAGCCATGTGTTTGTGTTCAGTTGTAGGTACATACTTACAGACCAGCCATGTGTTTGTGTTCAGTTGTAGGTACATACTTATAGACCAGCCATGTGTTTGTGTTCAGTTGTAGGTACATACTTATAGACCAGCCATGTGTTTGTGTTCAGTTGTAGGTACATACTTACAGACCAGCCATGTGTTTGTGTTCAGTTGTAGGTACATACTTATAGACCAGCCATGTGTTTGTGTTCAGTGGTAGATAGATAGTCAACCCCACTGTTGGATGTTTCAGATACAAGAGGATGGGTGTGATTGGGGCAGTGATGGTGGTCCAGGGCCTGGCAGCCGGCAGGTAAAGTGTCTGGCACCTACAGAATATGTTATACTTGCTTCAGTGGAGTCGCGTAAATGGGGGTATGCTCATCAAACGCAGTGGATGAGCATACTGGACTTTGTGCATGACGACAACACAGAGGCTGACGTGCGCTAATTTATCCAGTGGCGATCCCACCAATCAGCGCTTCCTTGGCATGCCTTCTTGCTAAGCAGACATTCGACCAAAAGTTCTAAAAGTTTGATTATTTTTGTTGCTTTATACGTATATTTAGTTCTTTTCTGTCGCTTGTTATTCGTTGCAAGATCGTCTGCGTCCGTTCGTCCGTTATCGCTCGCCGGTAATTGGAGGTGATTTCCGGCTACCCTCAGCGAAGTTCAGCTAAGTATTTCCTGTTCCTTTGTCTTTGTGACCTACTTTTGTCTACCCGGGTTCCGCCATTTTGCGCCTTCTTTGGTTGAATTTGTTGTCGGCCTTTCCATGTCGTCGGCGTCTTCTCCAATTTATGTGCGTTACGTCGGCCACATTCATGTGTACTGGCTGGATGCGTTCGCGGGATCGGCAAACTTGTTGGCCGGATTTGACACTCGGGCCGGGGCCGCCCGTGCGACGTCCGGTATTTAGGTCGTCGAGGGGCTACCCTGGGCCTGGTAACTTTATTCGCGCGTGCTACTGGATGGCGCGGTTTGCTTCGTATCGGGCAGATGTCATTGTGCTGCATTGGGGTGGGCACACTGTCCGTTCCTAATCCGATCACGATTGCCCTTGACATCCAACGTTTCGCGTTAAAAATGCTCGCTACCAGTTGACTGAGTTGTGTCGGCGCCGTAAATGGCGACACAGTTTTGACGCGGGTGCCGAGTGGGTTATGCCGATTAATCGGTCCCTGGACGTGTTTGTTCATAAGATATGGGTTTCAATTTCCGGAAGCACAACCGACTTCGGAACAATGTCCAACCTAATTTTCGTAGGGATGGGGTACATTTCTCCGATGTCGGGAATTAACGGTTTTTTTCGGGGTGCGAAATAGCCTCGGTTACCCAGGCTCCGTGAGGTGGCAGCACTTTTACGCCCCTCACACCCGCCTGGGGAAAGAGTGGGTCGGCATTTTCGAACCACCAGGGCGGCCTTACCCATATTAGGGTAGAGACGCTGATTGGCTCTCAGGCCAACTATGAAATGAAAATTAAAATAACGATATACTTATACAAGATAATGATATCATATGAAAAGTATTCAACACTGAACTTATATTAACACCAAAGTAAGTAAAAATTCAAATTTACAGTTGTTTATAAAATAAGAATTACGACATGTTTAACCAGTATCTGTGAGGTGGCAGCATTGTCTAGTCCCACACGGATAGCTTACACATTACTACTATTTGTACATTTATGTGAAGCGCCTGAGAGCAATAACATTGATTCGGGCGCTATACAAATAAATTATATTATTATTATTATTATTAAATAAGGATACATTCTTTTATCACATAATGCTATTATATAAAAAAAAAATTAAAAAAAAATATTAAAGGTTTAACCAGTGTCTGTGAGGTGGCAGTATTGTCTAGCCCCAAACGGATAGCATACCATTTAAATAAGGATACCACATTATGCTGTATTATAACAACTATTAAAAATTAAACTTATATTAACACAAACTAAACAGAAATACAAATTTGCAGTTGTTTCTCAAATATATATTACGGCAGTGTCCGTGAGGTGGCAGCATTATATAGATCAATTTTATATGGGCATACACCATCAGTGTGTATATGTTACAAGTTTTTTCTTCAATTTCATATTCTCATAAAATACATGAATCATTCAGGCATATCTATACATCTTTATACATATTTTGTTATGTATATGTACATGAAAATAATTTCATAAACTATGCACACAAAACCAATTACACCACACTTACTGATGTGAGAGCACTCTGACCAGCTACGGACATTTTCGCTGGCATATCTCCGGCTATGTTTATTGTTCGTATTTCTTTACGTTATGTGGTGGGCCACATGCAATTTTTATTGGCCCGGATATTAATTATTATAGTCTGTACACACATTTCTATTATCGGATAATGTGTTTGTTCGTATTGACTTACGTTTAGGTGGTAGGGCCACTCGTAACCACTTAACTGGCACAGGTATTAATTAATGCTATACCCTTATAGTCTGTACACACATTGTTATTATCCGGATAATGTGGTTGTTCGTATTGACATACGTTTGGGTGGTAGGGCCACTCGCAACCACTTAACTGACACAGATATTAATTAATGCTATACCCTTATAGTCTGTACTCTGTACACACATTTTTATTATCCGCATAATGTGGTTGTTCGTATTGATACGTTTGGGTGGTAGGGCCACTCGTAACCTCTTAACTGGCACAGATATTAATTAATGCTATACCTTATAGTCTGTGCACACATTTTTATTATCCGGATAATGTGGTTGTTCGTATTGACATACGTTTGGGTGGTAGGGCCACTCGCAACCACTTAATTGACACAGGTATTAATTAATGCTATACCTTATAGTCTGTACACACATTTTTATTATCCGGATAATATGGTTGTTCGTATTGACATACGTTTGGGTGGTAGGGCCACTCGCAACCACTTAACTGACACAGATATTATTTAATGCTATACCTTATAGTCTGTACACACATTTTTATTATCCGGATAATATGGTTGTTTTTATTGACCTACGTTTGGGTGGTAGGGCCACTCGCAACCACTTAACTGACACAGATATTATTTAATGCTATACCCTTATCGTCTGTACACACATTTTTATTATCCGCATAATGTGGTTGTTCATATTGATACGTTTGGGTGGTAGGGCCACTCGCAACCATTTAACTACATGGCTAGGATTTGATGACATAAACATACACATAATGATGTTCTGCGTTAACAGTGGTTCGTATCTTGATACGTTTGTGTGGTAGGGCCACATGCTTTCTGTTTATAGGCGCAGACATGCATTTGTGTGTAGATTTATGTCTCAATCCACAAATATATATCTGAAGATACCAATTGCATTGATAAATTCCGGTTTTGACAGTTGTTCGTAATTTGTTACGTTTGAGTGGTAGGGCAACTTGCAACTGCCCCCTGATGCGATTGTGCTTTGTTGCTACATCATGCACGCATTTTACATCACTACGCATGATCTATGGCAGGCGTTACACTTTTGACATCGATGTGTACGGCTTTCGGGCCATATGTGTGTAATTCTGCGTGTGTTTTTGTGTGTGTATATATATATATGCTGTGTAAGTATGAGCCTAGGTATGGATACATGTCTGCGTGTATACCTATATCGATCGATTTTTCCAATTCGCTCACTGTTGCACAGTTCGGTCTTTTATTTTTCTAAATTAAATACATTTATTCTTCCCGCACTGCTACAACCCCATCCCGCTGTGCAAGTATGAGTCTAGATATGGATATACGTCTGTGTGTGTACCTGTATCTATAGATTTTTACGATTTTCTTTGGGTTATCCTATGTTTCTTTGACAGTTTGTTTCCGCTGTATTCTTGATCTTGTAGCATGCCTCGTGGACGAGCTCCGCGTGGACGTGGCCGGACAGCCCGGCGAGAGTCGCTGACACGTCAGACTCGTTCGAGGTCAGCTGCCTCATCCGATTCGCCGCCTCTTCCGTCGGTGTCGTTTGCCTATCCTCCACCTCAGTGTGCATCCGTGGAGAACTTTGAGGATGCATCTCATCTTCAGGCAGTCGTGCGCGAAATGATTATGGTGGATATGCCACATTCCATGTGGGAATGCGCCATTGAACGCCGAGTAACAACCTCGGAGAAGGTTCTGGGGTAGATTCATGCGATCGTGCTGGCCTTGCGCCCTACTCCAACGGTGCTTAGGCCTGATCCTGCATTAAGCTCTGCCTGGGCCGCATTTGGTAGTGCTGTACAAATGTCTGCAGCTGCAGGGATGGGGCCTTCGTCCACAGGGATGACCCACCCCTTTGCAATGTTCGGTCCTGTCAGCGCGGACCCAGAGGACCCATTATCGTTCGGTGCTAGCGTTGCCAGGGCTACGCCATGGCCGTACAATGACACAGAGCCAGGTGGACAAGTTCCGAGAACTGACTGCCTGGGCGAATCTCAACCCAGTGGAAGTGCCGCAATGTGTGTCCCCAACCAAATTAGGAACTCTTTGAATGTTCTCCATGCTTCCATTGCACCGTCGTCACGTGCCCATTACGAGCGGGCGTGGAGGCAGTTTGTTTTCTTTCATGATTCCCTAGGTGTAACCTTACAGCTACCTGCGTCAGTATCTATGATTTTGCTGTTTATAGCACATCTGCAAGCTCATGGCTCTGCCCCGGCATCCATTACTTCAATCAGTTCGGCAGTAGCTTACTTTCATAATATTAATGTTTTTTCTGATCCAACTAATTGTTTTATTGTAGCCAAAGTTTTGGCAGGTGCTTGTAACCTTGGTTCGGTTTCTGATGTCCGTCTGCCTGTCACCCTTCCTGTGCTCACTCGACTGGTGCATGCATACCAACAGTTTTTATATCACGATACAAATGTCTCTTTCAAAGCCTATTTGCGGGTGGGAGAAATGGTCCCTCGGGGCAGGAATTTGGTCCAGAGATGTTTGCACATATGAGACGTATTGCTGTCTGGGGATATTATATCGCTTTCTTTCCACCAGTTCAAACATAGCACTAGACAGGGTCCCGAGTCCCTCCATATCAAAGGTGAATGTATCCCTGGTTCTTTCATTTACCCGGCTTCTTTCTTGAGGGAATTTCAGTCTGCGAGAGGGGGGGTGCCCTCCATTTTTTTCTCATATCCAGATGGATCACCGATGCTGCGCCATGAATTTGATGTTTTCCTTAAACGATTATTGGCGTTCTGCGGTTACCAAACCAGTGCATTTAAGGGTCATAGCTTCCGTATTGGGGCAGCTACAGCAGGTGCACTAAGGGGTGAATCAGACGCCCAGATCAGGGTGGATGTCAGACGCGTTTAAGAACGTGGGGGGGTCACATGTTCGGTGACCTGTGGCGTATTTCCCCCACTTTTGGGGTTATGGTTTAGTTTTACCATTAAGTATTCAGCAGCAGGTAGTTTGCTAATTAGGTGGCAAGTTGCAAAGGCACTTCTTATATAATCAATTATACATGTTTTTCCATTTGTTCTAGCAATACTGTTGCTGCTGCATTATATGTGGAAATGTGGACTCACTAACAGCCTGATGTTCACGAGACGTGTATGTACTCAGTCGTAGGCGTGGCATTGGGTTGTTGAGTCCACATTTCTTTCTCGTAATTTGTCAGTGTGCCAAAAAGGGGATTACACACTTGACAGTAAATAATAAACGTCATACTTTTGGCCAATTCATATCGAGGCTGGTCTCTGTGTTGCTTCTTGCATAAATCCAAATTTTAATGAAATCATGAAATTTGCATGTCATGATCATACCACTAAGTGACACCAACCACTACATACCCACCCTGTTATCACCATTGCTGTATTTTTTAAACACGTTCCTGCGAGCATTTAGATCCTGCAGTCATTTAGATCCTGCAGTCATTTAGTTCCTGCAGTCATTTAGATCCTTCAGTCATTTAGATCCTGCAGTCATTTAGATCATGCAGTCATTTAGATCATGCAGTCATTTAGATCATGCAGTCATTTAGATCATGCAGTCATTTAGATCCTGCAGTCATTTAGATCCTGCAGTCATTTAGATTCTGCCGTCGTTTAGATCCTGCAGTCGTTTAGACCTTGCAGTCGTTTAGATCATGCAGTCTTTTAGATCATGCAGTCTTTTAGATCATGCAGTCGTTTAGATCCTGCAGTTATTTCGATCATGCAGTCATTTATATCCTTCAGTCATTTAGATCATGCAGTCATTTAGATCATGCAGTCATTTAGATCATGCAGTCATTTAGATCATGCAGTCATTTAGATCATGCAGTCATTTAGATCATGCAGTCATTTAGATCATGCAGTCGTTTAGATCATGCAGTCTTTTAGATCATGCAGTCTTTTAGATCATGCAGTCGTTTAGATCATGCAGTCATTTAGATCATGCAGTCATTTCTATCATGCAGTCATTTCAATCATGCAGTCATTTAGATCCTGCAGTCATTTATATCCTTCAGTCATTTAGATCATGCAGTCATTTAGATCATGCAGTCATTTAGATCATGCAGTCATATAGATCATGCAGCCGTTTAGATCATGAAGTCATTTAGATCATGCAGTCACATTCCTTGAAGCAGATAACGTCTCGGCACATTGATGTCCAATATCATACAAAACTTTTTGTTTGTGGAGGTCACAGGCATTCAACATCAATACTGTTAATAATATATTGATACCATCATACCACATTCCAATCTTTCATCTAGGGGGTTTGGGTGAGGCCAGATGAAAGTAATTTTGTTTGACATTGGCATTCTGAGATGATAATCTGTAACACAATAACTATTTGGGGGATAGCTGACCACTTGCTTTATCCACTGAAGATATGCAATGCCAGTTGTTATGTTGTAGGCCAGTGGTCCAGTAATGGAAATGAATGTAGCGACAAGTTGACACAGCACCAGTGTTGAAATATATTACAATGCACAAAATGGCAGGATTTTGAATTCACCAGTGTAAATATGGCCATCTGAAATATCTACCAAACTATTAAAGATCTTAAATCCGTCTTAACGTCAAAGATTTAAAATGTGTCTTTAAGGATTTATTATCATAAGTTCTTCACGTCAACTGCGTGTCATTATAGCAGCAATGATGCATCACTGGACGGGAGTGTTGACACCAGTGACACGTCCAACATCACTGATGACGTCTACAAGCAAGTGGTCAGTCTGCTCAAACTGGTCATCTCCAGTGCCGCGCGGTCAGCAGAGGCCTCAGCCCTCCTGATGGACGAACTCGCCACGGTCATCCAGAAGGGTTGTCTCAACCGTCAGGTCGAGGTTGGTGTGACACCAGTGACACCTGGAGGCTCTACTTGTGATTTCTTCTCCTGAGCCCTGTCGTCAGGGGTCAGGTTCCATGCTTCAACTTCAGGCTTCCTTTTTTTCCTCGTTTTTCCTCACTTGTTGCACTGCCTTCTCTTCAAACACTCTCCAGTTCCATTTTGCTGTTGCTCTCCATCCCTCTCCATTCCTCTGCAATCCTTCCATCTTCTTCATCTCCTCTTCCCCTCCACTCTCTCAGCATCTGTTGTCTGCCAAATGATGTAATGAAATACTGACTGTTTGTAGCAGCCAGACCTCGCTCATGTATGTGTATGTCTGTTGATGTATGTGTTGTTGGACATGTTGACCCAGTGGTTACACTGACCAAGAGATTTCGGGTTTTATTTCTCTTGCTGCCATCTCAAATCTTGTGCAAGTTCCTTTGAACATTCCATGCAGTAACTGCAGCATGGCTGCATACTTCCTACACAATGGCTGAATACTTCCTACAGAATGGCTGAATACTTCCTACAGAATGGCTGAATATTTCCTACAGATATCAAGATGGTGATGAACAATTGTACAACCACCAGGAAGTGAAATGTACAGCTGTGAGCAGCCCAAAGGATGATGTAAAGAACTGGATAATTAAACACAAGACCTTACCACTATTATATTTTATCTAGTATAAACTACATTTATTCAATAACCTTGGTGACAGAATATTTTCAATGAACCATAAATTTGGATTATTGAGAATTTGCATCCCTCGATTTATCATTTCAGTCCTGGATCTGTGAGAACGTGATAAACGACTTCCAGGATGACTTTGTGGTTGACATTGACCCAGCTCAGACATCAACGTAAGTTCATCTCTGTGCACCAGTGTTGAGAGAAATATATTTGTTGACCTGAAATATAACACGAGGAAACAAAAGATGACAAACACATGGGTACTAAGAATAGTCTGCTTGAGCCCAGCATTCAGAAGTCTGTCCCAGTGACAATTTTGTGAAAAAAGATTCAGCAGTTTTTATATGTACTGTATCAGAAGGTAACACTAGGTTACAGAATACTGAGTGTGTGTAGAAACGTACTACAGTTGTTTTTTCATCACTCATCAAACGCACATTTTAGCACATGCTTGGCTGTTTGAAGGTTGTTTTATAGTTGGATGTTTTGTTTGCCATTTGAAATTGCTCTAAGGCGATATCTTCCAAACTGAGAACATTTTTACTGGATTGCTAAACACAATTAGGCCAGCGCTAGATCTTCAATGTAGTTGTTGTTGTCTTATGATTAATTATATTAATAAATGAAACATGAACAGGCTGCTTTCCTTTGGTCTCAGGTCAGTGGCCGGACTTGAGATGTCTCTGCAGTTTGGATTGGATGAAGAAAATGACGGAACTATTGCAATCAACTTGCTCCCCCTGGTGGCGAGTAACAGCAAGAAGCGAGTTGACAACGTTGCGACTGGTCAGAGGTGAGGCGTGGGTGTAGTCAACTCTGTGATATCACACTCAAGCAGTTGTCTTTTTCTTGTACCTCTCTGTCCCTGCAAGGGGTAAGCTGGTGGTGCAGGGGTAGACAGGGACTGGCACAAACTTAGGCTAACTGCAGTATGGCCATGAAGGAAACATTTTTTCTCTAGCTTTACACTTACAGGCTCTGTTATATACCTTAACAACTGCGTACTACTTATAGAGCACCTAAAAATAATTAACTTCTCAGCTGTTTGAAAACATAACTACAAAAACATTATAGAACAAAAAGAATATAATACATACAGTACAAAAAGAATATAGTGTATACAGTACAAAAAATAATATAGTGTATACAGTACAAAAAGAATATAGTACATACAGTACAAAAAAGAATATAGTGTATACAGTACAAAAAGAATATAGTACATAACAGTACAAAAAGAATATAGTACATACAGTACAAAAAGAATATTTCGTTGCTCCAAAACAATCACATGTATTGTATGCATTTGAACATGTAAACAAATAATAGGTGTCCAAAATTGTACAATGTATAGAAATTAGTCTTTTTGTACATTTTTGTCATACAGTGTCTGAATGCAGTCACTGCCGTATTGGTTGTCACAGAACTGATATTTCTTTGCTTTGTCAATTTTCTATGCCCATGTGACGGGGATTCTAGACTGTGTATACCTGACCGTGTGTGTGGTTGTGTGTTTGGCAGACAGGTGTCGCCGGTGTGTCTGGCGCCTCATTTTCGACTGCTGCAGATGTGTGAAGGTCGACAACATGACGGGGACTTGGAGGAGATCGATGCTCTGCTGGGTCAGTGACACAAACCTCTCACCAACAACATCTTATTCCCTTAGTTACCACCTTTAGTGGTCCTATGAATGCTCCACTCAGGTCTGTAGGCATTACAACAACTGTTCATACTTGTTCATGAAGGTTCAGAATGGCATAAAACAGGTAACAGAATGAAGACAATTGTTGAGTGTTAAAGTTTGTATTTTGTATATTTACAGTTTTATTTCAGTCACAAAAGAATTTTTATTTACTTTAAATAGAGTGTAACCAATTATTGTACAGCTGTCGTGACAGGGTTCCTGTTGACCAGTGTATGCTTGCATTTAGTTTTAATTTAGAACCTTGATTCAGTTGCTGTCAGCATTTCAGTTCTGTGGGGCTTCGATGTGTACGGAATAATCCCTCTCTCTTCTCCCAGGCTGTCCCCTCTACCTTCCCTGTCCTGAGTCTGTAGTGTGTAGAATGATCCCTCTCTCTTCTCCCAGACTGTCCCCTCTACCTTCCCTGTCCTGAGTCTGTGGTGTGTAGAATGATCCCTCTCTCTTCTCCCAGACTGTCCCCTCTACCTTCCCTGTCCTGAGTCTGTGGTGTGTAGAATGATCCCTCTCTCTTCTCCCAGACTGTCCCCTCTACCTTCCCTGTCCTGAGTCTGTGGTGTGTAGAATGATCCCTCTCTCTTCTCCCAGACTGTCCCCTCTACCTTCCCTGTCCTGAGTCTGTGGTGTGTAGAATGATCCCTCTCTCTTCTCCCAGACTGTCCCCTCTACCTTCCCTGTCCTGAGTCTGTGGTGTGTGGAATGATCCCTCTCTCTTCTCCCAGACTGTCCCCTCTACCTTCCCTGTCCTGAGTCTGTGGTGTGTGGAATGATCCCTCTCTCTTCTCCCAGACTGTCCCCTCTACCTTCCCTGTCCTGAGTCTGTGGTGTGTGGAATGATCCCTCTCTCTTCTCCCAGACTGTCCCCTCTACCTTCCCTGTCCGGAGTCTGTGGTGTGTGGAATGATCCCTCTCTCTTCTCCCAGGCTGTCCCCTCTACCTTCCCTGTCCTGAGTCTGTGGTGTGTGGAATGATCCCTCTCTCTTCTCCCAGGCTGTCCCCTCTACCTTCCCTGTCCTGAGTCTGTGGTGTGTGGAATGATCCCTCTCTCTTCTCCCAGGCTGTCCCCTCTACCTTCCCTGTCCTGAGTCTGTGGTGTGTGGAATGATCCCTCTCTCTTCTCCCAGGCTGTCCCCTCTACCTTCCCTGTCCCGAGTCTGGTGTGTGGAATAATCCCTTTCTCTTCTCCCAGACTGTCCCCTCTACCTTCCCTGTCCTGAGGTTGTGGTGTGTGGAATGATCCCTCTCTCTTCTCCCAGACTGTCCCCTCTACCTTCCCTGTCCTAAGTCTGTGGTGTGTGGAATGATCCCTCTCTCTTCTCCTAGGCTGTCCCCTCTACCTTCCCTGTCCTAAGTCTGTGGTGTGTGGAATGATCCCTCTCTCTTCTCCCAGGCTGTCCCCTCTACCTTCCCTGTCCTGAGTCTGGTGTGTGGAATAATCCCTCTCTCTTCTCCTAGGCTGTCCCCTCTACATTCCCTGTCCTGAGTCTGTGGTGTGTGGAGTGATCCCTCTCTCTTCTGCCAGGCTGTCCCCTCTACCTTCCCTGTCCTGAGTCTGTGGTGTGTGGAGTGATCCCTCTCTCTTCTCCTAGGCTGTCCCCTCTACCTTCCCTGTCCTGAGTCTGGGGTGTGTGGAATGATCCCTCTCTCTTCTCCCAGGCTGTCCCCTCTACCTTCCCTGTCCTGAGTCTGGTGTGTGGAATAATCCCTCTCTCTTCTCCTAGGCTGTCCCCTCTACCTTCCCTGTCCTGAGTCTGTGGTGTGTGGAATGATCCCTCTCTCTTCTCCCAGGCTGTCCCCTCTACCTTCCCTGTCCTAAGTATGTGGTGTGTGGAGTGATCCCTCTCTCTTCTCCCAGGCTGTCCCCTCTACCTTCCCTGTCCTGAGTCTGTGGTGTGTGGAATGATCCCTCTCTCTTCTCCTAGGCTGTCCCCTCTACCTTCCCTGTCCTAAGTCTGTGGTGTGTGGAATGATCCCTCTCTCTTCTCCTAGGCTGTCCCCTCTACCTTCCCTGTCCTGAGTCTGTGGTGTGTGGAATGATCCCTCTCTCTTCTCCTAGGCTGTCCCCTCTACCTTCCCTGTCCTAAGTCTGTGGTGTGTGGAGTGATCCCTCTCTCTTCTCCTAGGCTGTCCCCTCTACCTTCCCTGTCCTGAGTAAGTGGTGTGTGGAGTGATCCCTCTCTCTTCTCCCAGGCTGTCCCCTCTACCTTCCCTGTCCTGAGTAAGTGGTGTGTGGAGTGATCCCTCTCTCTTCTCCTAGGCTGTCCCCTCTACCTTCCCTGTCCTGAGTAAGTGGTGTGTGGAGTGATCCCTCTCTCTTCTCCTAGGCTGTCCCCTCTACCTTCCCTGTCCTGAGTAAGTGGTGTGTGGAGTGATCCCTCTCTCTTCTCCTAGGCTGTCCCCTCTACCTTCCCTGTCCTGAGTCTGTGGTGTGTGGAATGATCCCTCTCTCTTCTCCTAGGCTGTCCCCTCTACCTTCCCTGTCCTGAGTAAGTGGTGTGTGGAGTGATCCCTCTCTCTTCTCCCAGGATGTCCCCTCTACCTTCCCTGAGTCTGTGGTGTGTGGAATGATCCCTCTCTCTTCTCCTAGGCTGTCCCCTCTACCTTCCCTGTCCTGAGTCTGTGGTGTGTGAAGTGATCCCTCTCTCTTCTCCCAGGATGTCCCCTCTACCTTCCCTGTCCTGAGTCTGGTGTGTGGAATGATCCCTCTCTCTTCTCCCAGGCTGTCCCCTCTACCTTCCCTGTCCTGAGTCTGGTGTGTGGAATGATCCCTCTCTCTTCTCCCAGGCTGTCCCCTCTACCTTCCCTGTCCTAAGTCTGTGGTGTGTGAAGTGATCCCTCTCTCTTCTCCCAGGCTGTCCCCTCTACCTTCCCTGTCCTGAGTCTGGTGTGTGGAATGATCCCTCTCTCTTTTCCCAGGCTGTCCCCTCTACCTTCCCTGTCCTAAGTCTGTGGTGTGTGAAGTGATCCCTCTCTCTTCTCCCAGGCTGTCCCCTCTACCTTCCCTGTCCCGAGACTGTGGTGTGTGGAATGACCCCTCTCTCTTCTCCCAGGCTGTCCCCTCTACCTTCCCTGTCCTGAGTCTGTGGTGTGTGGAATGATGCCTCTCTCTTCTTCCAGGCTGTCCCCTCTACCTTTCCTGAGTCTGTGGTGTGTGGAATGATCCCTCTCTCTTCTCCCAGGATATCCCCTCTACCTTCCCTGTCCTGAGTCTGTGGTGTGTGGAAAGATCCCTCTCTCTTCTCCCAGGATGTCCCCTCTACCTTCCCTGTCCTGAGTCTGTGGTGTGTTGAATGATCCCTCTCTCTTCTCCCAGGCTGTCCCCTCTACCTTCCCTGTCCTGAGTCTGTGATGTGTGGAAAGATCCCTCTCTCTTCTCCCAGGATGTCCCCTCTACCTTCCCTGTCCTGAGTCTGTGGTGTGTGGAATGATCCCTCTCTCTCCTCCCAGGCTGTCCCCTCTACCTTCCCTGTCCTGAGTCTGTGGTGTGTGGAATGATCCCTCTCTCTCCTCCCAGGCTGTCCCCTCTACCTTCCCTGTCCTGAGTCTGTGGTGTGTGGAATGATCCCTCTCTCTCCTCCCAGGCTGTCCCCTCTACCTTCCCTGTCCTAAGTCTGTGGTGTGTGGAATGATCCCTCTCTCTTCCAGGCGGTCTCCTCTACCTTCCCTGTCCTGAGTCTGTGGTGTGTGGAATGATCCCTCTCTCTTCTCCCAGGCTGTCCCCTCTACCTCCCCTGTCCTGAGTCTGTGGTGTGTGGAATGAACCCTCTCTCTTCTCCCAGGCTGTCCCCTCTACCTTCCCTGTCCTGAGTCTGTGGTGTGTGGAATGATCCCTCTCTCTTCTCCCAGGCTGTCCCCTCTACCTTCCCTGTCCTGAGTCTGGTGTGTGGAATGATCCCTTTCTCTTCTCCCAGGCTGTCCCCTCTACCTTCCCTGTCCTGAGTCTGGTGTGTGGAATGATCCCTCTCTCTTCTCCCAGGCTGTCCCCTCTACCTTCCCTGTCCTGAGTCTGTGGTGTGTGGCGTGATCCCTCTCTCTTCTCCCAGGCTGTCCCCTCTACCTTCCCTGTCCTGAGTCTGTGGTGTGTGGAATGATCCCTCTCTCTTCTCCCAGGCTGTCCCCTCTACCTTCCCTGTCCTGAGTCTGGTGTGTGGAATGATCCCTCTCTCTTCTCCCAGGCTGTCCCCTCTACCTTCCCTGTCCTGAGTCTGGTGTGTGGAATGATCCCTCTCTCTTCTCCCAGGCTGTCCCCTCTACCTTCCCTGTCCTGAGTCTGGTGTGTGGAATGATCCCTCTCTCTTCTCCCAGGCTGTCCCCTCTACCTTCCCTGTCCTGAGTCTGGTGTGTGGAATGATCCCTCTCTCTTCTCCCAGGCTGTCCCCTCTACCTTCCCTGTCCTGAGGTTGTTGACAAGCTGACGTGTCTGAGTCGGGGGGAGAAACAGATCCTGTGCCACTCCCTCTTCCTTGCCCTCAACTGGTTCAGGGAGGTAAGTACTGTTTCCTCTACGGAACACCAAAACTTACATTTTCCTTACAATGCTTGCTGATTTAAAACATAAATATGCTTATTATTGTTATAATTTTTATTATACTTCCCAGACAAAATCAAAAAGAATATAGGTCATGTTTAATTACATGAAATAAAATATTATTTTGTTAAGTTTTCATTCGCCATCTTGTTCATCTCAGTTATAACTTATTTTAATTGCATGTGTTAAAACAACCCTAAAACTTGTTAACCCAATAAGAGAGTTGAGAACAGGACACTTGGCTTGATACAATCTGACATGACACAGTTGTGACATTTGGTGATGTCATTGTTTATGCTGTATCAAGTTGAGAACAGGAGACTTGGCTTAATAAAATCTGACATGACACAGTTGTGACATTTGGTGACGTAAGTGTTTGTGCTTTTGTGCTGTATCAAGTTGAAAACAGAACACTTGGCTTAATAAAATCTGACATGACACACTTGTGACATTTGGTGACATCATTGTTGGGACATACACAGGTGGTGAACGCATTTGCGAGTCAGAAAGACACTGAGATGAAAGCGAAGGTTCTGTCTCGACTCCAACATATCACAGAGACGAGTGCATTGCTTGAGAAATGTCTCGCCGGTACGTACTATATGCACAGTCTGACATGTGCACAAGACATTTAAAAAGCATAACATTTCAAAAATTTCTGAAATATATCGATCTTTTTTGTAGATGGCTTGTTTGCATAGTTTTGACTTTCTGTTTGTTTGTTCTAGTTACATCTAAAAAAATCCTTACCCCTGTGACCGGCCAGCAAAAATCCTCTGTTGCAATAAAAGTCATAACTCTGCAAATACTTATCATAAAAATATGAATGAATACTGTCATGTTACTGCCAAATGAACTCTTTATTATAAAAAAATTAGTATCTCTATTATTTTATAAAATCATGGTGATATTATTAGCTGAACGTCATCAAATAACATAAAAATGAGTCAAATCCGTTGAGAACTTTAATTTTTATGATTTTTCAACATGTATGGCTGCGCTGACAAATGGTTGATTTTTCATATCAAAAAGCATCCAAAGTCATTCTAACTATTTCAACTAGTATAATAGTCATATTCTTGAATACTGTTAGTTTTTTTGTTTACCTAACAATAGCAATTGTACGTGTGACCTCCATCAAACTGTGCCTCACCAACAATGTTGCTAAGGGCTTAACAAACCACATGCATATTTTGATGGCTTGACTGAGTTTTTGCTTGGCAACAGGTCACATGGTGGATAGGTCTGTTGAGTTTGCATTTCTAATGAATGTTTTGTATTGTCTTCAGTGACACCCAACTATGTGCCCCCTGCAGCCAACTTTGATGGAGAGGAGGGTGGCAAACAGCCGCCCCACCCCAGCACGACGGGGGTGAAGAGGAAGCCAAAAGCAAAGGGGTGTGTTCCACACATTTTCATTTCAAACAGTTAACATTTCAAACAATAATTTCAATATTGACAAAGTTCTGTCACATTGAAATTATTCTGCAGAGCTTACTATTTCTCAGCCCCATTGTCCAGGATAAATACTTTAAAAGTTTATAAGCGTTCCAATTGAAAGGGGTGTAACAATATTATGACATGATATATGCGTATAATATGTGGAAAACAAAATTGAGTCATAAGTACCACTGGAAAGAGCAGAATCTCTGCTTTCATATGATATATCATGCTAGAAGATATCTCAATTCTAGCCGAAGTTATAGCTTGATAAACATGTGTGGGGTAGAAACCTTCAAAGTAAGAAAATGGCCTTCAAAGTTGATGCAAACTATTTGTTACGTTTCATGGAATGTACCTTAGTTACCATGGACCGATCATGTTGAAAATTGGCAGGTTGGAAGATAATGTAATTCTTAAGGTACTGTGTTAATATGAACATTTTCGCAATTCCTCGGAGAATCTGACACCGTCTCTACGGATCGGTCGGCGACTTGCATAGCGGCCGCCGCCGTGTCGTAATCATTCTGACGAAAGTCGAAATCGTCGTCTTCGTCTTGATTAGTGCGCAAAATTTTCATCCTCATCATCGTCTGCCTCGCTTTCATCAGTCACTTCCTCCAAAAAGTACTCCCCAATCAAACTATCTATTTGTGCCCGATCACTTGCATCAGAGTTTAACAACATCACCACATTGAACGCCATTTTTTGCTTCGTCTTCCTTGCTAACTAGGTCAGCAGTGACGTGAACAAAATACACGGTGCGCACGCGTTGTTCAGAAAATTATGCAAATGTTCCACGTTGGACCAATGAGAACGGTTGCCGGGGCTGTTGCTACCATGTGACCCCGGTTTGTTTACACAGCTGGCGGGATAGGGGGTATATTCCAAGCATTCTGGAGGCCGGATAATGCATACATTAGCATAAATATGACCATACATGGACAGATGACGCGTTAAGCTACGCGGTGATACCCGTTATGATAGAGATCGTCCAAAAATTAGCGACAAAGAAGGCGCGCAATTACTGGCATTTTCGGCTTTGTTTTATGGAAATGGAGCGGAACACTAAGGTCTTCTTAGCACAGCTCTACGGAGATGTCTTTAAAATACATGAAACAGAGTTAGTTAGATGATAACAAGTGTGGCAATCGATAAAGCGAATACTAAACAATCATTTTCAGGGAAAATCTCAAAATGGACGAATGCCCGATTTATTCACAAAATCGGCTTTTATGGAAAATCAGAGTTACCGACATCCGACCGATTTTGTTAAGATGGGTCACATATATGCATTACAAACATTTATTTACAGTCACTTTGTTTATGATGTTCACTTGCAATTGTGATCCAGTTTTTAGTATTTGTATGTAGGCCTTGCCCCCACCCCATTTGTATGTTTTCATGAATAGATAAGTGTGGTATGTAGAACATTTTAATTAAACAATACTGCAAGATTCCCCATTACAATGGACAGGTAACAATTGAATAAGTTGTCATGTTTTATTTACTTTGAATGTTGTCAGAGTAAAGTATGTAAGCAAACTGTTCTTTCTGAATGCACGGAAGAGTTGTAGTTGTCAAACAAATTTTCCAAAGGAAGAAGAAAAAAGCCGGTAAAAAAATTGAGGATCCAAATGATGAAACCAAAGTTGATTCTGATGAAGACACGTGTGCAAAAGCTTCTACGCAAAACGTAAGTTACTCTTCTTCGATTATCCATTTCATAGAAGGAACACCACTGTTCTACTGGGCCGCTAGAAATATTTTTTCATTCAACTGCTATAGATTGATAATCCCAGCATGAGCCAGGCCGTGGTGGTGGTTTTGAAGGCACGGGGGCAACTGGCAGAGTTATTTTCGAGGATACGATACCACAATCATATTGCGGAAGGGAAGAAGGAATGCATGTGGGAGTCGGTGTGGGAGTGAGGGACCTGGATGTTCTCAGGGTCCCCTCTGGTTGCCCTGGCGGCTGGCACAAGGGTACCTTTCTTGGGTGTAGCTTCGACCAGGCTGCCCATGGCTGAAATCATATAAAATTAAATTGATTAATAAACCCTGCCAGTGAGTTGTGTCTGTGACATGTTGTGTCTGTGACGTGTTGTGTTGTGTCTGTCACATGTTGTGTCTGTGACATGTTGTGTCTGTGATGTGTTGTGTCTATGACATGTTGTGTCTGTGACGTGTTGTGTCTGTGACGTGTTGTGTCTGTGACATGTTGTGACTGTGACGTGTTGTGTCTGTGACGTGTTGTGTCTGTGACGTGTTGTTGTCTGTGACGTGTCGTGTCTGTGACGTGTTGTGTCTGTGACGTGTTGTGTCTGTGACGTGTTGTGTCTGTGACGTGTTGTCTGTGACATGTCGTGTCTGTGACATGTCGTATCTGTGACATGTCGTTCTGTGACATGTTGTTGTCTGTGACATGTTGTGTCTGTGACGTGTTGTGTCTGTGACGTGTTGTTGTCTGTGACGTGTTGTGTCTGTGACGTGTTGTGTCTGTGACGTGTTGTGTCTGTGACGTGTTGTCTGTGACATGTCGTGTCTGTGACATGTCGTGTCTGTGACATGTCGTGTCTGTGACATGTCGTTCTGTGACATGTTGTTGTCTGTGACATGTTGTGTCTGTGACATGTTGTGTCTGTGACATGTTGTGTCTGTGACGTGTTGTTGTCTGTGACGTGTTGTTGTCTGTGACGTGTCGTGTCTGTGACGTGTCGTGTCTGTGACTTGTCGTGTCTGTGACGTGTTGTTGTCTGTGACGTGTCGTGTCTGTGACGTGTCTGTGACGTGTCGTGTCTGTGACATGTCGTGTCTGTGACATGTTGTGTCTGTGACGTGTTGTTGTCTGTGACATGTCGTGTCTGTGACGTGTCTGTGTCGTGTCTGTGACGTGTCGTGTCTGTGACGTGTCGTATCTGTGACGTGTCGTGTCTGTGACATATTGTTCTTCCTGCCTTCAGGACAGTGACCTTGTGACGCAGAAGGAGACGGAGACAGAAGATGTTGGTCTCGTCAGTCTACAGGACTACAGTCTCTATCTCAGGTCTCTCATTATTTACTCTGTAAACGTATTTACAGGTCTTATTCAAAAGTGACTAAGTTGAGGGACTGCTCAAAGACTGTACACTTCATTTCGCCCACAGTTGTTCAAATAACATCTTGAATTTTCTGGAAAACATTCAGCCATTCTGCATTTATTGTATCGAGTAATTTATTTCAGATACTCATTTGTCCAGTTGAACCTCGATTTACAGCCATATTGGTAATACAACCACCTACATAATACAACCACCTCTGTAATACAGCCACCTCAGTAATGCAGTCACTTCGGGAATTCAGCCACTTCACAAATAAGGTTAGACTTGGATAATCCAACAAAATTACTTTCCTAAAGTGTAGGATTTTTTCCTGCTGATAAGATCACCTTGCTATTCAGGTCACTTTCACTCGCCATAATAGCAAAGTGTCACAGTACAACTGAGGCAATGTGATATGTTTTGAAAATCAGATTTATTGTAAAATTATACCTGTTATCGGTAGTTTTAAAAGGTAATTTTTTTTAAAGGGTAAATTTTTATATAGCACAGTATCCAGTCCTTAGGACTGCTCAAAGCGCTTTTACATTTTACTTCCCTGGCAGACCTGTTCAATCATATACCATTTCAACTTCTCTGGGAAGCATCCAGCCACATGCTACAATTAATGTGTGATAGGCTGCTCATACACATATCCACCACTGTCTATAGCCAGATACTCATTTCTACAGCTGAGTGAACTGGAGCAATATAGAGTGAAAAAACATGCCCAAGGTTTTAACACCGCAGCACAGGATTCGAACCTGGGTTCTCTTAATCGAGAGTCCGAAGCCCTACCCCTGAGCCATGACGCTTTTAAAGGAGAATGTATATGTAGAGAATGTGTGTTTACTTCGAATTACAAAAAAACCTATTTGTATTTTGTATGCTGTAAAGTGCCAGGAACGATTTAAAATTGGATACAGTGCTAATAAACTGATATTACTGAGTCTACTTGCCAGGGAGCTGGACATGGATGTGTTCAACACGCTGCATGTTGGTCTCATCACCAAGGCTGCTCTTGACTCGGACATGAACACAAAGGTACGGTATAATAACATGTTAAATTCAGACAAAAGTGTTATACATCAAATTACATTTGACTAATCCATTAATTAGTCATTGGATTTCTATAACAGAGAACAATGAAAAAAAATTGTAAATAGTAGATTTTCACATGTTATCTTTGATTCATATCGTATTGTACCGACTCTGAAATTTACCATTCCTTTTGTCTTGATGCGCCTCTGAACTTTGTGTCTGAGAATATAGGCACAGTACAAGTTACCTTGTTATTATTTTATTCCGCCAACTACTGGTTAATAATTGTCACATCAGCCTGATTCTAGATAACAAACAAACAGTCCTCTCTCGCATTAAGAATGTTGTGTCCTTGACCTTGTTCCAGGACACTAGCGTCCTTCAGCTGCAGCCCCAGCAACTCGAGTTCCTGCTTCATGACCTTGTCCACAAACTGGAACATGTTCTTGTTACCACGACAACAAAACGACGCAGTTTTCTTAAGGTAAGTAATGTAGATATTTTTTGTGTGTATTGATATCTCTGTGTAGTGGTTTTGATATATATACCTGCAAAACACTGTTAAATGCTAGTTTGGGTGTGGTTTTGGTGAATATATATTATAGTAATGTACTCAAAGAACTTGCAGAAATTGTATTCTTAGCTGTAAACTGGACCTTTCTAAATTTATCTGGTGCCCTATGTCTCTGCCCTGTGGATACCAGCTATAACGATTTGGGGTGTGTGTGGGTATGTTTTTGTTTGTATGTTTTTGTATGATGTAAGTAATAAGATGGCATGGGTGGTATAAATGTGTAACCTGTCCAACACAAAAATGAAAGTTCAAAGAGATAATGAAAGCGTTATCGTCTTAAAACAACTTCTAATAAAACTTTAATGTGATAAAAATATCATGCCCTGGTATCACAAATGGTATATAGATTCCATGTGTAACATAACAACATTGGGCACTTCCACAGTTATCTTATTTGTTGCAGTCAAAGACTGAAAAGCGAAGTGGGTTTTCCCACCTCGATGACCTTGGGGCATCTCAGGTCGTCGCCATGGTAGTACAGCTTCTACCGGCGCTCTGTGATCACCTAGAGGGCGCCAGTGCATTCTTCCAGGTCTGGACAATTTTGCAAGCAAATAGATATTTAGCATTAAATATTTAGAAAACTACTTTATTGTTGTTGATGTCACTGAAAACATTATAACCAAATTACAGTGACATAACTTTTCATAGAAACATTGATAGTTAGGTTAAAGGCATATTCCAGTCAGAGAGAGATTTACTTACACATGTATAATACTATTGGTAGTGCATAGTAATTGGGTACAAAGATTGTTAATAAACAATTAATGACTGTATAATTGTACCAAAATATATGCTATTTTGGGTTCATGGCACTGCCATCTTGTGGCACAGAACCAGTGACGTAAACCGCTT
Organism: Oasisia sp. SBJ-2009; assembly: GCA_964017155.1. Lineage (NCBI taxonomy): Eukaryota > Metazoa > Annelida > Polychaeta > Sabellida > Siboglinidae > Oasisia > Oasisia sp. SBJ-2009. The sequence continues at coordinate 46,654,566 of OZ024854.1, forward strand.
ACGTCACTGGCACATGCATGATTGAACATCCTATGTTGTGACAGTCAATGGTTCTGTGCCATAACATGGCAGCACCCTGGATCCAAGATAGCATGTTTTTTGGTACAATTATATTATAATTAATTGTTTATTAATTATCTTTGTGCACAATTACTCTGCACAAACATTATATTATACATATGTGAATAAATACTGTGAACCTCTCACTGACTGGAGTATCCATTTAAAAGATGCCCAGTTCTACAGTGTGTGTAAATCAGTCAAAAATAATTATTTACTTTGAATTCAACTGGCCATCACTCATAAAATATGCAGAGCAATAATATATTGAAATAACATATATAAGCAAAAACAAATGAATAACTAAAATGCCATTACAATTTTAAAAGAAAATGTTAAAATTTACCAATTCTAGACAACAAAAGACAGCAATGAAAAGGTAAGTGAAATAATAATGAATTACAACATGTGTTGTAGACGCTGATGGCGGCCAACGATGGACTGATAGACGGGCCTGGAAGTCACACGCAGGAGGCTCAGCTCATTGGCTCCTGCTTTCACCTGCTCCTCGAGGCTCTCCTCGCGCTCTTCTCATGGTGGCTCTTTTGTGCTCTTATTCTGCTCTTTCTGCACTTGTCACGCTGTAGACTATGTCACCCATGTCGTCCTCACTCGGTGGTGCTTTCATGATGCCAGTCTCAGTACACATGGCAGATCTCCTTGTGAAACTCTGAAGAGAACCTGGCCAATCACATAGCTTACTTGCTGGAGATAGACAGAGCTGTACACACTACACAGTAGCACTGAGTGGCTTGTAACATTGTCACTTATGTAGTTGTATTGGGATACCTGGAAGACGAGGGCTTTGTCCTGTATCTGGTCTGATGGTCATTGTTCTCATGTGTGGTATAGCGAAATTAATTATGTGTGTGATTCAGGTAATTTCCACACTATGTGTAGGAGACCTGACATGGGAACTGTTCACTGTCCTTATAGTCACCATCCGTAATGTGTGAGGTTGATATTGTAGACTTGGCCACGCATGCCACAGATTTTGTCATGCATTCTGTAAACGTGGTCATATGAAGTGTAGATGTATAATTGTTAGGTTTGGATGTGTTGAGTGGATTCATTGTGTGCATGATAATGAAGGTTTCAATATGTTAAGATGTTTTGATATTGTTCTATTTGATATAATGCTGACCTCTTGTGGAGCATAGCTACCAGAACACACTACTAAGTCTCACTTCTGTTGCCTAACACCTAAGAATGTGATGGGTGTGGCAGTTATCTTTAAGAATATATATACACTGTATAATATATATATATATATATATACATTTTGGCTATAAAATTATATATATATATATATATATATACTATATACATACATATATAATTTTATAGCCACAACTATTTCATGTGCCACAGGACGGGCTTCGTGCTGAGTGACCAGAAAGACCTGCTGAAGAAAGCAGTCGGCACACTCGCTGGACGCATGAACATGACCCCCGTCTCATCACAGCTGTCTCTAACAGGGATCATCCAGTGAGTACCATCTGTAGGGATCATTCAACGTCTTGTTGAACTATTTTAACCATTTCAGTTCTGTAGCTCCCAGAAGCAGTGATCATTGAATACTGCATAGAATTTGAAAGTTTTGTGGGTGAAATGTTCAGATTGTGAGCACGGTTTGGGGCAGATCTGGCAGCCAGCATACAGTCAACATATGTGCTTTAGCATTGAGAAAATGTTTGTGTCTTATTTTGGAGAACACCTATAAAACAGATATTGTTATGTTGTTTTCAGGCAGAGTTTCGCCTACCTAGAGAACTTCTCTGGCAGCGTGCCTTTGCTGTCGTCTGCCATTGTTCTGTGCCGTCTTCTTGGGTGTGTGTCTCAATACGGCGACCAGTTGAAACTGTCCACCAAGATAGGTACACACCTTCTCATCTTTCACTATGTTGTCTGCGTGGCCGTCACCAAATGCTCAACCTGACGATTATTATCAACTAGTTTATATATTCTATTTATTACTCTGTGAGTAATGTATTTTAAGTTAGCAGTTTCATATTCAGTATTGAATATTTGTTTTTTTGGCAAAATTTACTGTAATTATCCCACACAATTTCTTCCATTGTTGACTTGACCTATTGACCCGGCTATTTGAGCTTACCAGTTGTCCTAACCCATTGACTTATCAAGCCAAAAATGTGTAATGCCATCAGGGCTGATGTTCTTGGATCAATGTTTCAGCGTGTGTGAGCGAGGACTTCCTGAAGCGGGAGTGGCTGGATCGGGACGGACAGACACTGAAGGGAGCAAAACACAACGAGAACATCCAGGCACTGCTCAAGTGAGTCAACTAGCATCAGTGCAGGCAAACCAGGCCATATTTTATTCCATCTTAGTGTTAATGGGACTTTGTCTATTCCAGTAATTAACCTGAATTGTTATAAGCATTTGCATGAATCAGTTATGTATAAAGGCTATGTGAACTGAACATTTCTATTTGTTTGAAACTTTGGGTACATGCATTCAGATTTTTACTTTGTATTGTTATCAGTTTGTATCTGGCGGACACTTTGTGTTGTTTTTGGTCTGTATCTGACTGATACTTTGTGTTGTATGTGGATGACACTTTGTATTGTTGGCCGTCTGTATGTGGCTAACACTGTTTATTGTCTGTCTGTATCTGGCTGATACTTTGTGTTGTTGTCTGTCATCCTCTTACTGATACTTTATATTGTCTGCCTGTATCTGACTGATACTCTACTCCCTGTTAGATACTCTCTCTGCATGGTTGTCTGTCTGTATCTGGGTGATACTCTGTATTGTTATCAGTCTGTATCTGACTGATAGTGATACTCTGTATGGTTGTCTGTTTGTAACTGGTTCATACTTTGTACTATTGTCTGTCTATCTGGCTGATAGTTTGTACTGTTGTCTGTCTGTATCTTGCTGATACTTTGCATTGTTGTCTGCCTGTATCTGGCTGATACTTTGTACTGTTTTCTGTCTATCTGGCTGATACTTTGTACTGTTTTCTGTCTATCTGGCTGATACTTTGCATTGTTGTCTGCCTGTATCTGGCTGATACTTTGTACTGTTTTCTGTCTATCTGGCTGATACTTTGCATTGTTGTCTGCCTGTATCTGGCTGATACTTTGTACTGTTTTCTGTCTATCTGGCTGATACTTTGTACTGTTTTCTGTCTATCTGGCTGATACTTTGCATTGTTGTCTGCCTGTATCTGGCTGATACTTTGTACTGTTTTCTGTCTATCTGGCTGATACTTTGTACTGTTTTCTGTCTATCTGGCTGATACTTTGTACTGTTTTCTGTCTATCTGGCTGATACTTTGCATTGTTGTCTGCCTGTATCTGGCTGATACTTTGTACTGTTTTCTGTCTATCTGGCTGATACTTTGTACTGTTTTCTGTCTATCTGGCTGATACTTTGTACTGTTTTCTGTCTATCTGGCTGATACTTTGCATTGTTGTCTGCCTGTATCTGGCTGATACTTTGTACTGTTTTCTGTCTATCTGGCTGATACTTTGTACTGTTTTCTGTCTATCTGGCTGATACTTTGCATTGTTGTCTGCCTGTATCTGGCTGATACTTTGTACTGTTTTCTGTCTATCTGGCTGATACTTTGTACTGTTTTCTGTCTATCTGGCTGATACTTTGTACTGTTTTCTGTCTATCTGGCTGATACTTTGCATTGTTGTCTGCCTGTATCTGGCTGATACTTTGTACTGTTTTCTGTCTATCTGGCTGATACTTTTTACTGTTTTCTGTCTATCTGGCTGATACTTTGTACTGTTTTCTGTCTATCTGGCTGATACTTTGCATTGTTGTCTGCCTGTATCTGGCTGATACTTTGTACTGTTTTCTGTCTATCTGGCTGATACTTTGTACTGTTTTCTGTCTATCTGGCTGATACTTTGTACTGTTTTCTGTCTATCTGGCTGATACTTTGTACTGTTTTCTGTCTATCTGGCTGATACTTTGTACTGTTGTCTATCTATCTGGCTGATACTTTGTACTGTTGTCTGTCTATCTGGCTGATACTTTGTACTGTTTTCTGTCTATCTGGCTGATACTTTGTACTGTTGTCTGTCTATCTGGCTGATACTTTGTGTTGTCAGGTTGTATCTGGCCCACTCGGAGGATGTGCTCGGGTCACTGGAGAAGCTCACTGCGGTTGGAGTGCCAGAGCTGCTCCAGGAAGAGACGGACAAGAACGCCCGCTCCAGCACATACCCCACCCTCACTAAGTAGGTCAAGTCCTCACCCCCACTAAGTAGGTCAAGTCCCACACACTCACTAAGTAGGTCAAGCCCCACCCTCACTAAGTATGTCAAGTCCCCCACCCTCAGTAAGTAGGTCAAGTACCCCACCTTCATTAAATAGGTCAAATCCCCCACCCTCACTAAGTAGGTCAAACTCCCACCCTCACTAGGTAGGTCAAGTACCCCAGACTCATTAAAGTGAAAATAAAGGCAACAGTTTAGTGTTATGCACCTAAAAGAGTTTACACTAACTAATCATTTGCATCTACAATCCAATTTTTCACCTTAGTGGTTACCTCAGAAAGTGGTCTTAAAGTGGGAAAATCTAGCTAAATCACCGACACCATGAACCGGCCCATCTTGGACCTTGCAACCAATCACAACCCAGCAGTTTGGAAAAGTAATACGTCAGAGAGTCGTCTGCTGGTTCAGCTGTCATAACAGAGAGCCAAGCGGTACGCTAAAAGTTGCCTTACGTCGGTTTACAACGAAATCGCGACATCAATATGCCACACTGTTCCTCAAACGCTTATAGTAATAGTACAGTGAAAGACAGTATCAGTAACATGTCTTCTTGTTAACCTATGAATCGAGCAGAACTGAAACAGTGATTCGGTGGATTCGTTTGGACAGTCACAGACACAGCGCGGATCCTAGACGACCCGATTTGATTGACCTTAACCATCAAAACGACCACCAACAGCCGCCAAACTTCTCCTCACATATCTTACATACATATGCATACACTATGTTATGTAATAACATCTCTTGCATTCCTCTAACGAAGAAAATTCACACACAAAAACGCGCAGACCTCGAGTACAACTTGTTCGGCCGCCCAGCGGTACCGTAAAATCGCTTTTAAAAGCTTTACACAAAATACCGCTAGACGCCACGTTTCTGACTGCGAATATTTAATTGTTTTACTTCACACGCGCGAAATAGTTTAATTACTTATAAATAATATAATAATAATAATTAATTATTATCATCACTATGATTTGCAGGAAATTATAAGTTTTATTATTTTATATTGATATTTTATTTTTATAATTGTTCATATATGTTTCTAGTATATTTATGTTTTTTTTTCTTCTGGTGTGTATTTGTTGTTTAGCATTTTAATGTATGTAAAACGCCATGAACAAGTTTAAATTGGATGTGGCGCTATATTAAATAAACAAACAATGTTTTTATTATAATATAATATTTTATTTATGTAGCGCCACATCCATAATTGTTTGTGGCGCTTCACAAAATAATGCTATTAAAAATACAATAAAGAGAAAACTACCCACAGATAATATTATTTAAAAATAAATAATGAAAATACATGTTTCTATATCATTAACTAAGCTGACTTATCAGTCATAAATAAACATACAAATTACATAACAACAATTGTAATAAATGAATATAAAAATATTACGACGTAATAATAATTTTCATTCAGCACATACACAACCATTATGCATAAGAACATATTACTGAAGCTATTTGTTCTACTCATGAATGACATTTCCACCATCAGATATGTAATAATTATTATTTTTGAACAAGACACTTTATTAATTATCGGAACAGTAAATCACTAAAATGTAAAAAGGAATATGAATATATGGGAAATATTATGGTGGTAGAAAAAGAAGGATTTACAAACAGTAATATTAACATGTTATTGTTTTAGTTATTATTGTTAAAACATCGCTTATGTAATATAAGCTTGCATGCTCGCAGTACACGAGGGATGTTTATAGAAATATTGATAAAATAAACAATGTGACTTCATTGAAAAACACGTAATTTCCTTTTTCTTTTATAACTAATAGGCAATTTTGGATAATTATGCAGACACATGTATTTTTAATATTTATTTTTAAATATTACCTGTGGGTAGCATTCTTATTATTGCATATACTTTAATAACAGTATGTTGAATAGAAGAGAAGAGAATTGTGGATTTGGCGCTATATAAAATAAACTAATACAATTATATATTTGTATATTAAATTGTTATTTTTTATCAACTCTATTAGACCCATATCACCAAAGCGTTGCCTTAGTTTGCCGTTTAACATTTTCTGCAGATCATATTGATGCAGCTAATTATTATTATATTATTTATAATTAATTAAACTAATTCGCGCGTGCGAATGCAGTAAGGTTAATAAATATTCGCGCGCCATCTAGCGGTATTTTGTGTAAAGCTAACTTATAATAGCGAGTTTACGGTAGTCGAAGTTGTCGAGTTGCCGTTCGCCAAGATTTGCGTTTCTGTTGTGAATTTTCATCGTTAGGCGAATACAAGTGATTTTTTTTGTAATGTAGTGTATGTATATGTATGTAAGAAATGTGGGGAGAAGTTTGGCGGCTGTTGGCGGTCGTTTTCGTGGTTAGGTTAGAAAGTAACAGATAATAATATGCATGCACAGTTCACGCCGACCAAGAATTAAGACTCTCTGACGTCATTTTGTTTCTAAAATGGCGTAGTCTGTAGACTTTCTATGTCTATGTGTTTTACATTTTTTTCCTGGTAAACCACTGACGTTAAAAATATGATTGTTGTTGGAAGTTGTTACTTTTTATTAACTCTGTTAATCCCATATGATCCAAACATTGACTTTGTTTTCCCTTTAAGTAGAGCAAACACCCCAGGCACACAATGTAGGTAAAACACCGTACTCTTACTAAGCATTGTGTTTCACCACCTAGATAAAAAAACTGATTGACACCGGGTACATTGGACTCTCAGTTGAGAGAACCCATGTTTGAGTCGAAAGTTTATTCACTCTGTGTTTTTCCAGTTCACTCGGCTGTATGAATGACTACCTGGATATAGAGTGGCAGATATCTTTGTACGAATATTCTTCACACATAAATGCAGCGTGACTGAATGCAGCCCGGAGAAGTTGAGGTGGTGTCCTATTAAGTGTCCTGAGGTGTCCTAAGAAAGTAAACACTGGTGTATGAGAACTCACCGGTAGTGTCAGTGTCTGTGTCACTAGAGTGCCCTGACGTCGTGTGTCGTGTGTCACCAGGCACTCCTACCCTGTCTACTACCGCGTCATGCTGCACGAGCTGGTGGCCACTGTCAAGACCTTCGTCCCGGACAGACAGACAGACACGCAGGAGGTGACACATGTCTTACTGTCATTTCATTCAGTTAAGACCTAAAAAATTACGATTTTGTTCACAGTTGTACCGTGATTGTTGACTGCCAGTCAGTGTTACGATTGTGTAGCAAGTGAACTGTTATGGAAGTTGTTAATGTTGTCATATCGGATGTGTATAAATATAAGTGCTGAACAAATCTAAATTTGGTAGTGCTGTTGAACGTCACTTCGTGACAACCTCTCTGATACAGCCACTTCACAATTAAGGCCACCTCAATTATACAGTCACCTCACAATTAGGGACACCCAAGGTCAGTCTCTTGGATCAGTTAAATTGACTTTTGAGTGTTCTGTATTGTTCCACATGTAGAGAAACGTCATGCCAAATGGTAAACAATAATGTAATGACATTACTTGGAGCAATTAATTTGTTCTGCATCCACATGAAAAAACCCATCTGCCTCTGTCAATGTAGAGACAGATGCATCAGGAATCACTCGTATTAATTTCCACATTTTGTCATATTCTGCACCTGTAAACCATTTCAGTATAATATGGAATCCTAGCTGTAGTTTGTGTGATTTGCCCCGTCCGCTACAGAGGTGTGTTTGTGTTTGCAGGTGAGGGTCGACAAGTTGCTGCAGTGGAACCTCTCAGTGCGCATCTTCCACATCCTCGTCAACCTCATCAAGGTCAGGGCACTCATCTGTCAGTCAGGGCACTCATCTGTCAATCAGAGCACTCATCTGTCAGTGCACTCATCCATCAGTGCACTCATCTGTCAGTGCACTCATCTGTCAATCAGAGCACTCATCTGTCCGTCAGTGCACTGAGCTGTAAGTCAGTGCACTCATCTATCAGTCAGTGCACGCATATGTCCATCAGTGCACTCATCCGTCCATCAGTGCACTCATCTGTCAGTCAGTGCACTCATTCGTAAGTCAGTGCACTCACCTGTCCGTCAGAGCACTCATCTGTCAGTCAGTGCACTCATCTGTCAGTCAGTGCACTCATTTGTCAGTCAGTGCACTCATCTGTCAGTCAGTGCACTCATTTGTCAGTCAGTGCAATCATCTGTCAGTCAGAGCACTCATCCATTCTGCCTTTCAGTGACAGTGCACTCATCCATCAAGTTGGGTGCACTCATCCATTCTGTCTTTCATTGACAGTGCACACATCCATCACATTCAATGCACTCATCCATTAAGTTTTTCAGTGTTAGTGCAAGTTGTTCATTCTGCCATTCATTGTCAGTGACCACTCATACATAAATGTCAATGCATTCATCCATTCTATCCTTCTGGATCAGTGCACTCATCCATTCTGTCTTTCTGTGTCAGTGCACTCATCCATTGAAATCAGAGCACTGATCAATTCTATCTTTAAAGTCTGTGCACTGATCTGTTTTCCCTCTCAAAGTCCAGCACTAGTCCATCCCCCCACTGCAGTCAGTGACCAGTGTGCCAGTAGGATGTTGCCATGTTGATGTAAACAAGAAACTCAACTCAGTCTCTATAAACCAGACCCTATTTGGTATTTTAGCTTTCAAACTAAATACAGTCGGTAAATGTTGTATGCTAAGATCCAAAGGGAAAAGTGGAGGTATGTTTACTAAGAAGTTAATCACAACATAGTGTTTAGATTAGTTTTAATTTTTTTTAAGCCACAAACAAAATAATAATAACAATGACTTCTTATGCACCAATATACTCGAAGATCAGGCTCAGTGGCATACTATTCGTGTACATTTTATAATTGTAAACATTTTACTTTTGCTGATGTGCTTGTAATTTAACCCACATAAATGAAAATGTTTTGCAGCAAGGCCAATTTTATATCAGCGAAATGAATTATGTAACATTTGTATGTAACATTTCCTGTTGCAGGTATTTGATGCGCGCCCCAATTTGGGGGCCCTGACAAAGGTGAGCTCCTTTATTCCATAATTACACCTTCATCAACACTTAATGAAACTGGCCAACAAATAATTTCTCCTGTAAAAACCCACTAATAAGGATGGATAGTGTGTGATTTTTTTTATCTACGATTACACATGGAGTACATACTCCTACATGCCCATTGCATTTACTATTTCAGTAGTACTGTTGCGGTGGTTACATTGTTTGTTTGTGTGTTGCCATGGTGACAGTATGGCCGCCAGTTCCTGGAGCTGGTGGTGCGCCTGGGCATGCCGCTGCTCGACCGAATGTTCCGTTCTCACCGAGACGATGTCCAGCTACTGCTGAAGAACCTCCAGCTCAGTACCCGCTCCCTGCATCACCTGTGTGGTCACTCCAAGGTACGTGTGGTCACTCCAAGGTACGTGTGGTCACTCCAAGGTACGTGTGGTCACTCCAAGGTATGTGTGGTCAGTCTGAGGTATGTGTGGTCACTCCAAGGTATGTGTGGTCTGTCTGAGGTATGTGTGGTCACTCCAAGGTATGTGTGGTCAATCTGAGGTATGTGTGGTCACTCCAATGTATGTGTGGTCAGTCTGAGGTATGTGTGGTCAGTCTGAGGTATGTGTGGTCACTCCGAGGTATGTGTGGTCACTCCAAGGTATGTGTGGTCATTCCAAGGTATGTATGGTCAGTCTGAGGTATGTGTGGACACTCCAAGGTATGTATGGTCAGTCTGAGGTATGTGTGGTCACTCCAAGGTATGTGTGGTCAGTCTGAGGTATGTGTGGTCACTCCGAGGTATGTATGGTCAGTCTGAGGTCGGTGTGGTCACTCCAAGGTATGTGTGGTCAATCTGAGGTATCTGTGGTCAGTCTGAGGTACGTGTGGTCACTCCAAGGTATGTGTGGTCACCCCATCTATACTCCAAGGTAATTTTTGAAGGTATGTATGGTCAGTCTGAGGCATGTGTGGTCACTCCAAGGTAACCCCTAAAATCGATAGATTCTGTAGGAGTTTTGGTGGTTTTCTGTAGACTAATTAGTTAACATAATTGTGGACACCAAAGTGCCATGAAAAAAATTCTAGGATATCCCATAGCATTCTTTGTACAATTTCCTATACATTTATGTAGAATTCAATATAATTGTTTGCTAGTGGATGTGTGGTCACTTCTAGGCATATCTGGTGACAGGCTAACGTATGTGTAGTCAATCAAACATGAGTGAGGTCACGCCAGGGTGTGGGTGGTCAGCAGAACCCCTTAGCAGAACAAAGAACACTCAAAACAAGTGGTCAACCATAACAGGTTGCAGGTGAATAATGAGAATAAGTAGTTATTCCATCTGGTGGACAACTGGACCCTACTGTGATTTGTTGACCAATCTTGTGCGTTGTTATTGTAGTATCTGTACATCTATATACTACCTAAACATTTCACTACAAGTGCATTAATTATACTTAATTCACAAAGAGAAGATTGTAAAAGTAAATACCAAGCAATTGTAGTTGTTCACAGAAAATTATATTTTCTGGTTAGATGACGAAGGACATCACACTGACCAATCACGTTTCTTGTTAGATCATGAAGGACATCACACTGACCAATCATGCTTCTTGTTAGATCATGAAGGACATCGCACTGACCAATCCTGTTTCTTGTTAGATCATGAAGGACATCGGACTGACCAATCACATTTCTTGTTAGATCATGAAGGACATCACACTGACCAATCATGCTTCTTGTTAGATCATGAAGGACATCACACTAACCAATCACGTTTCTTGTTAGATCATGAAGGACATCGCACTAACCAATCATGCTTCTTGTTAGATCATGAAGGACATCGCACTGACCAATCAGGTGCCTCTACTCAAGAAGAGTCTGGAGACCTTTGTGTACAGAGTGAAGGCGATGCTGACCATGGCCCAGTGTCTGGAAGCGTTCTGGCTGGGCAACCTCAAGAACAGGGACCTCAGGGTAGGCCACAGTCTGGGGGTTCAGAGGTCACCTGTGTCATTTTGAAATAGTCTCCCACAGAAGATTATGTATGTTGTTGGCCAAGGTGCATTTGAAAATAATAAATATTACACACATCATATTACATAGGTGACCATCCAAAGTATTGACATTTTAGATGCCAATACCTGAAAATTGGTAATCCAAATGTTTTAAATTTATAGTGGTAATGTCTTATTCTAAATGTTGGTAATGTGTAGTTTCATTATTCTTACTATTCTTGTTGTGTTATTATGTATATGTATCATTTCTTTTTTATCAATTCCACTCCGGATCACTTAAATTTAATATAAATGGTTATTTACTCTGTATTATACGCATATTAAACAGTTGCTGATTTTGTAAGCTGACACATCAATAAAAACGTCACTACTGTTAATTTAATTGAGATATCTTCCTCAGGTGACACCTGCTTTAAGACTCTGACGTGGTCCGTGGTGTGTGTTCAGGGTGAAGAGATCTTGAGTCAGGCGTCGAGGGCGCCAACAGAGAGTGATAGTGAGGCTGAGCCAGTGGACGAAGACGATGAAAGTGAAGTAGTGAGTGTCCACCTAGTGGTGCACTGAACTCACTGTACTGCAGAGTTCATTGTACTTTTCAAACACACAAATAGTAGTGGAGTGTGACATTTTCAAAATGTTATTTATCATGAAGTGTGGTCTCTAGTGTTGCTTTAATAAACACAATCATTAATAACATAAAACAGGTCGATTCTTTATAAAGTGCAGATAATTGAAGGACAAAGTCATTCAGCAAAATGACAAGCGTATTACTGCTTTATTAAAAAAAAGTTTGATTTTGTTTACTATATTGTAAAATGTAATGGATTTGTTTTACAGACGTGGGAAATTGTTATTATGTATAGACAAATTGTTTCTTACATGTAATGTAGCCATGAATGCCTTTCAAATTTACATTAATCAGTTCTGGTAGATAGCACTAATATTATAAGTTTATTTATGACTTCAAAAATGTAATTCCTTTTGTGTGCAAATGAAGAAGATATCCAGTTTGAACTGATGAAGATACAAAACAGCTTTAAATCAATCTGTTTTGGAATATACCTATTTACCGTCATATGAAACATGGCATGTAGAAAGAAACATACAGTTTTAACTGTGACACTTGCAGGAACTGGATGCAGGAAGTGAGGCAGGAAGCACCACAAAGGCCTCGGTTCAAGCAACTGATGCAGGGAATTCTGGGTCTTCCTCTGATGAGTCATCTTACAGCGAAATTTATTAACATCGCTGAAACAGTTTCTCAATTTAAAGCAGTTGTCTTCAGTTACCTAGAATCAGCATGAGGTGGCAATCGTTAGCAGGAAGTTAACTGAACCAGTTGAACTTGGCCTACTTTCTGGTCAGGTGCATGGAACAGGCAAACTTCAAAGATACCTTGTTGTCTCAGCAGTGAGTGCCAATAGCAACAGTTTGAATGTTTTGAATAGAATTTGATGGACATTATTCCTACAACATATGTACTCTAGTATTAATGCTATAAGAACACACTGATGAACTGAGAACGTTACTTTAAGATAGACTGCTGGATTCGTTCTAAACAACTTGCTGTCTCTTGTATATAAAAATATAACTACAATAGACTGTAACTGTAAAGCTGTTTTATTAGTGATTATTAACCATCTCGTACATGACATGCAGGTGACAGTGAATTTGTATGATACAGTATTGACAAATAAAATCATGTATACTTCTATACAAAGTTGCATTTTGTGTCCACGATTTTTTATCATCACAGACATTTTCAATAACCATGTCTGGCACTTTTTGAAAAAATATTACTTATCTGCAGTGACATGGTACTAAATTTTATGCATAAATTAAAAAATCTGTTAAAATTTATCAGTATTTTTGTGGTTAATAAATCTAACGTTTTGATGGCATCTTTATTTAGTGTGTTTATTACACTGCTATTGTCCACCATCGGTTACATTTGGAGATGCGACTGTTTCTGTTGTTTTTGTTGGTTTGTTCTTGCGATGGCCAATAGAGGTCACTGCTGCACCTGTTCGATGCAGAAGGAATACGGCAGCGGCCAATCCCCCAATGTTTGTAGCAACAGTTCCTGTCTGTTTCCATAGCGACTTCACAGACGAGAGTGCCTGAAACATTGGTAACTCTCGTTCAGACCGAATGAATGAAGATGAGACTAAAAAATATGTACGAATTGTACTGTATCATACATGGAACATGAATCTTGCGCACGACACCACTGCGGCTAAGACTAGTTTCAAAAGAGAAATATGTTCGTTTACCATTATTTTATGTCTCTTTGAACACAAACATCAACATTTTAGAATCAACTGTTTATAACATCAGTTAATTGAACATGTGCTTCAATAAGGAAATGTTGGTATTAGAGATGATGATTGACTGACATAATTCTACATGACGTAACATTCACCTGTATGAGTGAGCGTCTGTCATGGGTGAGTAGACACGCCCTTCCACTGGTCAGTCGACTCACTCGGGCCATCTCGGTCAAGGCTTGTGGATACAGACGTCTATTGTCCACCTTGGAACCACTCCTGACAAAAAGAAACCAGGTAACTATAAATTGTCCACTTTAAATCAGCTACTAAAAAGTTTGATGTATTACACTTTACAAACACTACAAAATGTGTGTAATCAATTTATACAAAAGTTAATTTAGATATTATGTATGATACTATTAGCTTTTAATATAATAATTTCAATACAGTACTAATATGCACTGTTATTTTATCATTTCTTATGTAACTTAGGCAGTTTTAAACCGAATGATATATTACTACTAATTCAAGTTTGTGTCAAAAATCATCCCAGTCAATTGGTACTCTAGATCATAAGGTATTTGGTTGGTGTGTCATCAAGTAACCTTTCTTGGCTTGAAAATAAACTGACCAATTTGGTTGGTTAATTTACGTACCTTTTTCCAAATGGCTACAACAGAAAGTGTGGGCAATAAGGATAAATACAATAAATTAAGAGAATGTGTGATCTAACATAGAAAATATATAATAATTTCACAGTTGTATATTGTACATATTTCACTCTGTGCAATTGCCAGGTGACCATTCTTAAATTGAACCAACATATCTAAATGTGGTAACATTTGGTTTTCAGTTTGATGTATTTTGTGATCATGCAAATAAAGTAACTTCCACTGCCCTGAATTTAAACAGATGCAGTTGACCGTTTTTACTGCTATGTATAATATCATGTAACAAATCCAGATAATAAACGTGTACAATGACGTACCAGATCAGTGATGAAGACATCGACACTGCTTTCTCGCAGTGGCAATCTGCAGACATCCCACTTGAATGTGTCAACTGTGAGCTTGCTGCAAGCACAGCACCACATATCATGTTATTTAGGTGCCATCAAATACACCAGACATTATATTGGTTCTAGATTATGTAGTAGTTTCTATTCGGTTATAAACAAATCATGATGTAAATAATATTATATATAAATGAAACACATGTGGCTACAACACATATAAACCATTACATGTATTATAAATTTACTAGAAAAAATAACAACAGCTTTTTTAACTTATCTTTTTTTATAATGTCCCAAAGAATAGTAATTTTTTTATATTCAGGATAAACTCTACATATTATTTTGTATTTAATTTTCTCAAACAAATATAAAGATAGTATATAAAAGTTGGGTCTGTGACCAGGTGTTACCTCCGGTTTGGTGACCGCTTTACATTGACAGCTGCAATGTTTTTGGCGGCACGAGGGGCCGCCAACTCATGGTTGTCTCCGCAGATGTGCCGAGCGCTGGGCCAGTTTATCGCTGCCTCAATGGGTATGCTCCCTCCCCCACACATCGGGTCACACACCACCTCGCCAGGCTCAATGTGGCACATTCTGCAAATGAAGAAACTATTGGTACACGTGCCATATCCAGAAACAAGAACTGGTAGGTACACGGACCACATGCGTGAATAGAAAATGTTGGATGCATTGAGCATCTATTTCCTTTAAGCTTTTAAATCATACAAAATAGGTCAGTTATCTGATATAGTGTTTATTTTGTGAAATATAAGAATTTATTATGTCATTAATTACTGTACCTAAACGGATAAAAATATAGTTACCGCAACATCCCATAAGCAATAGTCGGCCTGAGTGTCGTTGGACCAAAGTGGGCAATGTTCCGTCTATGTAGGCTCTTCTTGGTCAGCATAATCGATACGTAGACATGGCGGTTTTCGATCGTCAACACGGCCTCGAGGTCAAAGTTTGAAAGGTCAACCTTCCAATTAAAGTAATCCTGCAACGCCCCACCAAAACTGCGAGCAGCCTGTGGCGACTCAAATATGTGTTTGGCTCCCGAACGGTAACACGTTGCTCGGAACGACAATTCACGATTTGGGTCCAGTTTTGCCACTTTGCTGTCTGGAGTGCCTTCTCCAGACCCTGCTTCTGATGCTGTGCTCTCCTTCACCACATCAGTAGAGTCTCCAGCACCTGTTATCTCGGTCTCCTTCACGGCTTCGACACCTACAGTTGTGTTGTTTGCTTGGTCTCCCGATGAGTCGACTTTTTGAGGTCGTTCAGCCACTGGGGTTGCGGAGACAGGACGAGGGAAGTCAGAGAACTGGGCCCAGACCTTGAGCCCTCGTTCCCAGTCGGCCTGGGGAACTACGTCCTCAAACTGCTGTAGAGCGTCTTCCTGGAATGTACGACCAGTATAGTCAGTGTTGGTAAAAGTAATAAAATAAAAATAATCTTATCTAAATTTTACTGCTATAACATGGTTTTAACATAATTAACACTATTTTAATCTAACATCTACAGAAAGAACTGTTTAAATAATAATATAACATCTGTAAACATCTCCATATATGTGTATTTCAAATTGAAATGTGAAATGCTTAATGTTACATTTTGGGGTGGGGAATATTTCTACTTGCTAGATTGGATACCTGTATATATTAGATTTAAATAGTATTTTACCCACACTTAGAATGAATTATTTGCTGATAAAATAATTCAAAGTTTAGGTAAAATACTATACAACTTATAACCATGGTATTTAAAAATATGCCACCTACCAATTTGTCAGCAAATGGAAACTCGTCAAAGTGTTTGATGATCACAGACAGATTATCAACGCAGCATAGCTGAAGTATCTGAAACAAAATTTATATGTTCAACATAAATTAATATGTTTCAAAAACAAACCAGCATAATTTCAATGTATAACAGCATACACAGGGATTATCAGCAGAAAGTGTACAATAAATTACTCGGACCAGTCTTTTGGAATGCACTATCTCAACAGTTATGACTGAAATTTTTAAACAATTTATAAGAAGGCTAAAGGAGTTATTACTGACGGGATATGAAACTTAGGCATTTGTAAGGATTATATTTGTAGTATGTTATCATTATTATGATTTATTTGTGCTTTATTTTTAGACTTATTTAGGTAATTAGCAGAATTCATGATACGTGTACCGATGATGTAGTAGTAGTGGTGGTGGTGGTGGTAGTAAAAGTGGTAGTGGTAGTGGTAGTAGCAGAAGCAGTAGCAGTAGCAGTAGCAGTAGCAGTAGCAGTAGCAGTAGTAGTAATTGTAGTAGTAGAAATAGTAGTAGTAGTAGTAGTGGTAGTGGCAGTGGCAGTGCCAGAGGCAGTGGCAGTAGCAGTAGTAGTACGTAATGTTATATATTGTTATTATTTTAATTTACTGAGACTGGCTTCACAAGATGGATAAACTTTCATAACGCATAGACAGACATGGACTATGCCAGTGGCACTAACATTTAACACGAGGTGCCGCCAGGACAACTATTTTATTAACACTACATATTCATATTATCGCCCATATATCCAGATCTGTTTACCTTCTTCGCATCACTGATGGGCATGGAAAAGTTTATCTTTCCTCTTGCTGTTGTTGCTATAACCCCGAACTTTTCTGCAACTTCATCCTTTGCCACTTCTTCAAACCCAGTATTAACAGATGCTTCTATTTCGCAGCATTCGACGTTGCGTTCTGCCCCCATGATGTTCGTAATGGGCGCAGCCATGATTATTATAGACTTGGTTACTGGTTGGTTGAGGTGACTGAGACTATTATTCTGTGAAATGTTGACAGACGACGAAGCGTGTGATGAGACTTCAGCTGAGGAGAATAACTGTCTTAACATTTGCGGTTTATCTACTGATTACTTTATACTCATGCTATAGGCTGTTGCAAAAATATGGTGCCCGCGAAAAACTGCCTCGTAGCTCGCCAGATACTGGCAAACTGTCAGGTTAGCAAGTTTTCTTTGAACGATAATATGTGATGTTAACGATTTGACAGCACTATATTTTCTCAGTCTCCTAACTGCGGTTATTAGCAAACACGTCCAAGTAACAGTAGTTCCTGTTTTATGCTGTTGGTTTATAATTTACTCGTTTCAAACAATTTTTACACCCTAAAATAATTTATATTTTAGCTTAATTTATTGGATAGCTTAATAATCTTAGCATGTGAAGCTCTTTTGTTTAGCATTGTCAGTTTGTGGCTTTGATTAGGAAAACTTATGTTAGTTCATTTGTTTTGTGTATGTATGTTACTTATAGTGTTATTAATAAGGGCTCTTATTTAAAAGCTAAAGTTGCCTACAACAATATGCATAAACGGATTTTGGGATATAGCCGACGGGACAGCGCGAG
This sequence comes from Oasisia sp. SBJ-2009, assembly GCA_964017155.1. Taxonomy (NCBI): domain Eukaryota; kingdom Metazoa; phylum Annelida; class Polychaeta; order Sabellida; family Siboglinidae; genus Oasisia; species Oasisia sp. SBJ-2009. The sequence goes on from OZ024854.1 coordinate 46,672,580, forward strand.
TGGCATGTTTGCTAGTAATGTTATTGATACATTTGATGCCCTATTGCGTAAGAACATAAAAGATGCATTTTTAACATAAATAATGACTTGATTAGGGTTATGTACAATTGCTTTGAAATAGTAAATGGCCAAATGTGAATTAGCTGGGCCAATTAATTGTACACAGTAAATCTGTAAGATAGTCATCATGTCTCACATATAACTTTATTATTATTTATTTATTATTATATATATATTTTAAAGTCAGTAAGTTGTTTATATAACTTACTTTTCAAAAGGTGTTTATTTACATCAATTAATTGCATATTTATTATACAATCAAATCCTGTATATTGCTAATTATTTTAGCTGTTTTTCTACAATTTTACATTTATCTAACTTATAACCTTATTTATTTTTTATCTATTCATTTTTTGAACATATTTGATCTTTTATAGGCTACTTAGATGAGCTAATGTATATACCAATTGTGTATGGGTTTTTACCTGAAATAAATGTTTTCGGTATTCGTTATTGTTACAAACTAAATTTGATTTGATTGGTGTTATTTTACCTAATAAGCGCTGTAAACCAGAGATGGAGTAATCGTACTTGTACTCGAGTACGAGTACTTTTTGAGTACTCGTACTCGAGTATGAAGCAAATTAATCGTACGAGTACTCGAATACATTACCAAAGTAATCGTACTCACGATTACTTCTCATGATTACATTTTTTTTCATATGAACAGTTGCAAGCAAATATATTAGACAGATAAAAATGGCAATATTAGAAGTAATCTAATAAATGTAATAATAATCGAGGTATTGATTTTCTATTACTGTTGAGCATTTCAGTTAAATAAATATTCAGTCAGATTTCCCTAATTAATACCTTCTCTTCCCAGAGAAGTCACATCTCCTCACCCTCTTGCTTAGTACAAAGTACAAGTTATATTGTGACAGTCCTTGGGAAGCACTGCAGGAGATAAGCATCCCTTAACTTCTTGCTTTGTAATTTTAGAAGCCATGCCACAGACCCACCTGTACTGTTTACTCTTTCAGTATGGTGTGAATGACTGGGCAGTTAGCTGCTAAATTCCTGTCCATTATGTTTAAGTGTAAACTGTAAACCTGTCTAAATCCCCAACTATTCTGTTTGTCCCATATGATATTTGAATTGGATATTATTGTTAACATATTTTCCTCTTGATACTTCATTGACATAGTTGAACCACCACTAATTTGGCACTCATTATAACACTTGTATGCTATTTGTTTCAGTATCACTATGATACCTTTAATTTGTAGTATCATGATATATGGACATCTCCAGTATTAAATGGTTCATTCAACACATGAGAAAGTCATCTGATAATTAATAATAATAATAACATCTGGATAGTGGATAGCAGTTAGCAGAAATCAGTTAGAACACTAGATATTGGCACAGCAACAGAAAAAGAATGACACCCGATTCCATGGAGGTCGCCTTTACAGTAGAAACAGGGTATTTATTAAAGTAATCGTGAAAGTAATCATGATTACATTCTAAAGTAATCATGAAAGTAATCATGATTACATTCTAAAGTAATCGTACTCATACTCGAGTACATTGTAAAGTAATCCTACTCGTACTCGAGTACATTTGTTTTCTGAGTACTCGTACTCGTACTTGTACTCATGCACGTTCAAAGTAATCGTACTCGTACTCGAGTACATTTGTATTGTACTCGCTCCATCTCTGCTGTACACAGTATTCATAAACATCGTTATTACATGTGTGCTCCAAAGGGGAAGTGGAGGAAGCTGGGCACCAGTTGAGACAGACTCCACCTCCACTGGGTGCTCCACTCCCCAGGGGTGGAGCCAGACATGGCAATGATGGACCTGTCATGAATGCAAGAGGGCTCCAACCTCCGGGTGAAAGAAAAGTTGTTGATATCTGGGGAAAGGCAGCAATTGGTAAGATCAATTCCAGGTTTAAAGAGTGTTTGCTAAGTTTGTTTGTTAAAATATGTAGCAGATAGGAGACATAATTTGTGTGTGTGCATACCATACAGTTAATCTAGGTTTAGTTGCTGCAGGAGTAGATTAAGCTCCCCAAATGAATGGTAGCCAAGCATATGCAGTACTTATGCAAAATAATTTGTAAAAGTGTTTTCAAGATTATTATTATCTTAAATAAAAATCTGTCATTAATTAGTAATTAACTACAATTAGAATCTAGTCTCTTATCCGCATTTAACAGTAGCATAGCACATGTGCGGTGTTACATAGTGCATTATTCTGTTCACTAGAAATTTGATGTTTCTTTTCAGACTTTCTAATAGTTATGACCAAGGTAGACAATTTATGTAACTGCAGTCTGTGATATCATATGCCAGTTTGAAATAACAGCCATTTATTTCCATGACATAGGTCGTGCACACTATTCAGTTGTGGGACAAAACCAGTAAAAGATGTGAATTGAATGTGTTGTTGTTGCTAGGCCTGTATCTCTGGCAGCATGTGTTGAATGGGAGCCTGACACTGCAGCCAGGAGGCATGTGGAGCTATGGAGAGACTGTCATCGGTGACATCCACTTCAGGTAAGTATTTCTTGTCCTACAATGCTCCTACATGTTCGCAGCTGTCATTGTAGAAGGTGTAAATGTGAATTTTTTCTAACATCAGTTATATTTTAAAATGTAAGATATTTTTTTTTGATTAATAAATTATATCTTGATGGAAAAGTCGATAAATCGATAAATACTGCCCCACACAAAAACAGATATATATACACATCCACACAGCACACACAATTGTGTGTGTCACTGTACATAACAGTATTTATTATGCATTGAAGAAATGTATATTTTACTAAAATACATTTTAATGCAAGCTAAGTATTGCCAGTAATTTTCTTGATGTTTCTCACCACCACCACCACCACCACCACCACCACCACCACTACCACCACCACCACCACCACCACCACTACCACCACCACTACCACCACCACCACCACTACCACCACCACCACCACTACCACTACCACTACCACTACCACCACCACTACCACCACCACCACCACTACCACTACTTAAACAGTTCCATTGGCTTCCAATTGTATATCAAATTTAATTTAAATTGGCTATTTTTACATATCTTTTCAACAACCAGCATACTTAGTTAATCTGTTACATTTCTCAGATATCTCTAGGACCCTTAGATCATCCATTTCCAAAAAGTCTTCCTCAAACTAAGCTCAAAATTGGCAAACCTGGTTTCTCTGTAGCTGCGCCAACAATCTGGAATCAACTCCCTATTACAATTAAATCATCTGAAACTTCAGCCATCTTTCATAAAAAATGTTAAACAAATTTGTTTGAAATTGCTTTTCCACCATAATTGTTTTCAGTTCCATGCTCCAATAATGACTTGCCTGTCCCTGTTTATGATTATGCCAAATGATTTTCTTTGTTGCGCCTCTGAGCTTTAATTTTAAGGATATTGGTACTAGACGTCTTACAATTATTATTATCACACATCACACTATAAGGATCTGCATCTGTCCTGTGTCTCAGGTTCCGTACCGGGCCAGGAGTGTCTCCCACTACAGTGCCTAGTGACGTGACACATCTTGTCCTTGTCCTCAACGGCCGGGAGCAAACAAAGGTCGACTTCTCCCAGGTCTGGCTGCGCAGTCTCTCACTCCTCAGTCATCTCAAACACACTGCAGTTGTGTTGCTAGGCAACGAAAGCTGTGACAACAGCTGGACCAAACCATACATGAGGACCCGAGGTGGACCATTGGACCTGGTCTTCCTTGTGTATGACAGCACTGAGGTGGACAGGAGGATGGTCCTTCAGTGGCCTCTCGGAGTCGCAACGTATGTGGCAATTCACACAGTATAGGCACTGTAGAAGTTACTGTATCTACAGGGTATGCATGTTATTGAGTATGCATGTTACAGTGACCCACTTTGGGTCACTGTGTGTCTTTTTCACAACACCGCGGTCCATTTGGTTCCTACAGGGGTCACTCGATTCAATGGACATCCATCCGTTGGCGATATTTTTGCTGAAAATGCTATTTAGAGTTTGTAGTTTTTTTTTAACACTGGCTTTCCTGTAAGGGTTTCTCCTGCTAAGAGGATTGATTCGTGATTGATTCATTTGATGATGTCAGTGTAAACGTGCAGTATATTGCATCATGGGTATGTACCTAAGCTAATTCTGTGTTGTTTTAATGTGTTGAATAAGTAGTTTGCTAATCCATGTCACTGCATAATCATACATTTGTCATGATCCTTGCATATGTTTAATACCACACATATACACTACTGTATCATATCAAAATAAAATATCCTGTGGAAAAATGTTTCTGCAACTTCCAACTTCTAAGCCAATCAAGGACATCTTTCACATGATTGCAGCTACCGGGAGTTCCCAAACTTGCTCCCAGAATCCCTTGCACTGGAGCGTGTGCGGCCGCTCTCGTGTAACTTCTTCGGTACGGTGTATGCAAACTCGACCAGAGAGAGGCTGCTGCATGTCATCAAAGTACACAAGTTGAAGTGCCTTGTAAAGGGGAGAACAACGTAAGGGAGCAGCACTTAATTCGTCATTAAATTTGTTGTCCAATTACCATGACATAAATATTATTTGCCTTTTAGTGTAACCTGGGTGTATGAATTCTTTATTTCTTTCCCTTCTATTCCAACATATATGCAAGTCCTGAAGAGCACCATCCTCTCCCTGTCATTGTAGCAACATTGCCCAAAATTGTAGACATATCCGATAAGACCGGAAAAATCTCCTGGTATTATTTTTCAGGATCTATTGATTTTTAACTCTATTTATGATATTTTGAAAATATTTTAATGAGTTATAGATGTAAAACAACTTGGACATTGAAACCTAATGATTTGGTGGCTGACTGCGACAGTGCTGTAATGCAGTGGTTAGCACATCGCCTGTCATCATGGCATGCCAATGAACCAAGTTAAAAACATGAACTGGACATGTATGTTACATTTGGTATGAAGACCACCATGTCAACATTGAATCTATTCATACCTTGTGATTCAGTGATCATGTTGATGTCAAATCTTTCTCAATTTTGGGTGATAACTTGCAACTTACGTAGTTCTCTAGATCAAAAGTTAAAAAAAATTCATATCCAAATCGAGATCTTTCTTTTACCTGTAGAGACTTTCGTTGGACATTACATGTCAACTTTCTCGGTTCTAATGATGAATGACATCATTGACTCATTGTATACATGGAGTAGCTCATAACTACTAATGATTTTCACTCCCTCCCAGACCCAGTCTATGATGTGGGGCTATTACGATCTACCCCACATGTATGATGACGTCATTCGTCATTATTACTGAGGAAGTTTATGTGTGACATCCAATGAAAGTCTCTATAAGTAAATGAAATGTCTCAATTAATGCTGTCGATTTGGATATCAAAAATGAAAACTTTTGATCTGCAAAAGAACTATCCTGAGAATTGGTCAGTAATACGTAGTAATCTATGTTACAATCAGGTGGCAGTCAAAAGAGACGCGAGCGACGTTGAAAGCCTACACGAACGCTCTCATCAACAGCGACTTGACTCTGTGCCCAGTGGGGAAGAACTCAGAATCTTATCGCATCTACGAGGCCATGACATTTGGGTCAGTGCCAGTGCTTGAGGATCAGGTGACATCTGGCCACTGTGACGTCGCCCCCTACCGCCTGCTCAAACAGTTGCAGGCGCCCGTGTTGTACGTCAAGGACTGGGCCGAGTTGCCTGCTTTACTCACCAGGGAGGCAGCACTGTCTACCGCAGAAGTTACTGCGAGGCGCCGGCGTGTTGTTCACTGGTATCACGATTTCAAAGCAACAATGAAACAACGCTTTGTTGACGGTGTAGAACGTAGTTTTTTTGACAAAGTTAAATGATCGCTATTATGATGCAAAGCATGGGTATTTATGAACAATGTCATTTGCAAGCCTTGGATGTCTTTCTTCCGACCAAATATTGGTTATGTGTAATTTAATTAATTTATTCGTATTTTACAATGCAGTTGTATAGATAAGTTTTAATGTGGATAGTGTTGCTTGTATTTTTACCGTCGTTCTTGCATGCTCAGATATGTAGGTAGATATTTTTTACATTCTGTAGAATTATTAAGTACATAATGCAGTGTCTTTGATATTATATATTTATACATAATTGTCGCATTAAATTCTGTAGAATCTTAAATTAAGTGTCCATACGTGTCTTGTATGTGTTATTACATTAGAGTGCATCTATATATTTTATGGGGGCAACACATGCATAAATGTGTAAGTTAAGAAATTAACATCAAGTGTGCATATGCATCTGCCATAAAGATAAACAGTGAAACCAATCTGACTGGCAGTAAATCATTAAACACACGAGAAACCCAATGTCGCCTCATTTATTTCACACTTAAGTTACATTTTACAAACATCAACAATATCCTAACCATTGACACATTGTAAAAGACAGGACATTTACAGACACCAATAAGTTTTCTTAAAACCTGCACATCCTATAAATAAATATTTTGATACAGTACTCACCAGATTCGCAAGAGACTAAAATGGTAGTTTTTCTTGGTGAAACTAGTGTCGATCTGTTTGTATGATACGTTCTTGCATAATAGTATCTGTGTCTAACATAGACTTTTCACACAAATATACAACATTGCACTTAGCCATCACTTCAGTTCTGTTACATTTACATAATATTACATCATGCTACTCATTTCGTAGACATTTCACATCTGTAACAGTCACTAGCAATTTCAGACATCTGGTATAACATGCATTCGAAGCAAGAATTTGCATAAAAAGCATGTTTACTGCCCATGATTATCTGTGGATATTAAAAAAGTATATGTATAACTAGCCTGCATAGAAAAACATGTAATTGTAAGATAGGAACATTACATAAAAGGTAGAGGTCAACCTGTCTGTAGACTTTTGTGGTTACAATTATAGTTAGAAAGATGTTCTCTGGATACCACTCAACCATGTTCACTGTCACCATTATATAAAGTGTAGTACATGTATATTCTTACAATTTTAATGACATACATTCCTGAATATTCTAGTCATACTGTAAACATTTTGATAAAATACATAGATGTAGTGAATGACTGCAAAATCTATAAAAAAGATCGTCTATGATTGAAATGTTGCTTTCAATATTGAACGGGATGAAAACCGCTGTTTTATCTGTGAAATGGTTTATGTCAAATATATATCGATATATATACATAGATATATATGTATATATATATGTACATAACTATATATGTATATATATATATGTACATAACTATGTATATATATATATGTACATAACTATATATATATCAACAAATAGTGTTTACCTCTGTAGTTTTTAACTTGCAATTTTAGAACACAGACAACAAAACTATAAAAACATGTTTGGCACATGCACAGAAATGAGATGTATAGCTATGGACTGTACTCTCTGTGCAATCTCAAACTAACATACAACTTACGTGTACCAAAAGCCCAGCTTTTAAAATATTACTCATAGTTTGGTGGATTCGATGCTAGTCAACATCAAAGTCGCTGTCACTGTCGTCTTCTGCTGCTGGTTGATTAGACGACAACGCCAGACAGGTTGTCTTGTCTGGCAGCATTCCGTGTCTGCAACACACACATCAACATTACCACTGGCCTTGCAGAAGATGTTACATTACATGCTAGGTATTTTAGTATTTATATTTTATTTAAATTTAGTATAAAACTGCACAAAACTGGTTACGCAGCATTGAATATAAGGGACGTATGAAAAAATTACTCTGGTAAATGTTAGCTGAAGGAGACATAACATGTAATAAATCTGACAATAATTGGCTGCATTTATTACATGTGAGTGCAGTAAGATATGTATCATTTCAGTGAATGAGAATTAGATATTATTTGCAAATAGGTGATTGTAAGCTGTGACAGGTGGTACTTACTCAAGGAGATAGCTTTCAACGTCGGTTGCGAAGAAGTCGTCGCCCAGTTCATTGGACAAACGGATGAAGTTTCCTATCAAGTCGCCATTCTTGTAGACAAGTAATGCTGGACACCCACTCTCCGTCTGTCAACAAGGCACGTTGTGTATGTGTTACTTACTCACATTTTTATTCATTTTTCACCCACTCCCACATTTTCCAGGAGTCCCCTGAAAGTATTGAAAATTTCCCAGACTCCCGAAATAGTGGCAAATCTCCCATATTTTTGCTCAAGGCAGAAACATACGAGATTCATTTAAGACCTCCAACAGCATCTCTCCACCTGACCAGGATTTAACTTTAGACACTCCCGAAACATCTCCAACACCACCCCCAGGGGTAGAAATAACTCCAAAATCTAGGTAGCCATCCGGGCTACCAGCTTGAAATATCTGGTAACCCACACACATATCTGGTAGCCAAAAATTTCGTAATAAATCTCTCGGTATATAACTCGCTAAATAAAATTGTGGGCAGAGTGGTATTTTGTTGAAGCGTTGAGGTCCACATGCCTCTTTCTACCTTCATGCAATGCATTTTAAAACAGAGATAGTTAATTAGAACGATTTACCATATCAACTATACTCCTCTGCATATCAGCAATGGTAACAGGCGACAAGTCACTCTCTTGTGGGGGCCTCTGTTGCACTAGTTTTGTTTTGAGTAAATATCAGTTTAGTATGCAATAATTGGCGAAAGTAGAAACTAAGTCAATTGCATCACTTGTTTTGTGTGATCATGGATGAATAAAAAAACAGATTTCTAGTCAGTTCATATCGAATATTCTAAAACGAAACACTTGTGTTGCTTTGTAATAACTATTTTTATTTTTTAAGTAAAAAAGTTCTACTATATTTAGTAGAACAATGCAAATATTTTGCTACGTATATTTAACATGTATTTGTGAGTTTACAAATATTGTGTTGATGAAAGGTATCCGTATTTGTTAAGTTTCCCACTAAAATAATGTGGCATATGGCCTTGTATCCAAATTGCATAATAATAACATTAACTTATATAACAATGTATATTTAAAAAGAATATTGTTCAAAGGTAGTTCCCCTTTTTGACATTTGAATACAACCTCGATAAAGTTATTGTAAAACATATAATCTAATTTAGCAGTGTTTGTACTTGTAATTTTGAATTATTCAATTAATCAATTTAATATTCTCAAATGTGCTGTATAAATTGCACATGTATTATTGTTTATTATAACATAGATACTAGGTTTACATACTTTAACATGTTTTAACATATATTTCCTTTAAACTGCTTCAAATTGCCCTGGCTTGGATGCATTACAAAAACATGTGGTGTACAAAAGAAACAACTTTCCCATATCTAATACAAGACTAACACAAGAAGTCAGAAATTGACCTCCCAGTACTTGGAAGTGCAGCCGATCCACCTGCAACAATGTTTTAAACTACCTCATCCTTTCACTAGGTCAGTTTATTACGTAATCCAATCATACAGCCAAAATAACACATGGCTTCTAGGGTGGTCTGTAAGGGTGTGTAGTAAGTTTATTGGGTGGTTTATTGACATGGTCCTGTGGCGCCAACGATGTCTTTGAAGTGGTTAATTGGATACAATTGTTTCAACCCAATGGAAGCCACTGAGTCGTCTCAGACACTTGACCTGCACTGAGGATTAGGCCATCAGTGACCCAGATTTTGTGGTAGACCACCAGGCTACTGCTGTCTCCAATTGTAGTAGCCCGACAGCAATTCTGGTAGCCTCGGGCTACCGGGCTACCACTATTTCGAACCCTGACCCCCTCCCGCACCTATCTTGTGGAGTGCAACATCCATCAGGACTGAACTTTGGAGATAAAACATTTCTTGAATACTTTAGAACAAAAACAGGTAGAGCAATGTGACACTGGATTATTTGACAATCTTAAAACTGGATGAACAAACATGAATACATTTTCTGATCCTGGGTTCACACTGATGTGGCCAGTGTAGTTCCTAAAACAGGATTTCTCCTAGGGTGAAGACACCATACAGTAAACCTTTACAAGACACTGGTTGTGCACTCACAAATCTGAAACTAAGTCTTGCTTCTGAAGCCTTGATTCTGCAGAACTTCACTGTGAGGTATTCCTGAGCGAGACAAGCGAGGCAGCCGTCCATTGCCTCACAGCCACTGATGTTCTACAAGACAAAACCATGACTATCAAACATAAAACTGTGTTGTATTATAAATTAATATTTCTATGTTTTCAAAATACACCCGAAGACAAATATCTTCAATACTGTGTAAACGTGACAAGGAAATATCCTGGGAAAATGAAATGCTCAACATAATGTGTAATTTGTCTTGTGTATGTATTAGCATAAGATTTTAGTGCATCTGTTGACAGATATGACACAGAATCATTCTTTATTCTGAAATGATCTTACTAGGTCATCATTATTAATATAATGTTCCCATTATTAGAGTAAAGTCAATAAACATGTGGAGGACATAATACTACCTGCCAAACTGCGAAGCACTTAACAGTTGAATGTTTCATCCATGAATACACTAACATATGCGGAAGTAAAACTTCCTGCTAATACTATTGTTTATAATCCTGGCTTCAAAGGATGTTTTCAAGTATTTGCATCCGAGATTGTATTGCGCTGATCTATGCATAAAATGTAATGTTTTATTGTTACTTTGACCTGTATCAAACTCTCAGATCATTCTGCAAGCATTTACATTTCTGTATTTGACTTACGTCTTCATAAATGTGAACTATGACGGTGACTCCTGCCTTTTCTTTGTCAATCGCATCAATGAACGAGCCTTTGATCAAGGTGAAGACTTTGCCAAACTTTGGACTGCAACAGAATGATGCAATCAAATGAGATGGCTGTGCAGACAAAATCACATCAATCGAGGTAGAATAAAATAAACTATTGAAACATTACATAAAAACAACATACATGTACTATAATTTGAGAAGACAGCATAATTTTTGTATTAGCATTTTTTTTCTTATTAAAGTTCATCACTACAACACTCAACGCTTCCCCCAAGTTCATTATTATGACATTTGGTATTGCCACTAAGATGGTCATGACATGACAAGTTCTTTATGACATAACCATTTATATACAATTAAAAACTTCACTTTTAAAACAATTGCACAAAGTATACATCAGTTTATGAGAAAAGGTGCATACAAATATGAGAGCAATGTAGTCATCTCACTAAATATGTCACCTGTTAGCATAACATCAAAATATATATTTAAACATCATTACATTAATATACTCTTAAATATATTATGTAAACATAGAAATACATCGTTATTACGGCAAGTGGATCTTTGTTATGTATACATGTTTATTCCTACTGTAACTGTATGATTAGAATTAATACTAAAGTATGGGCACTAATTTATATTTTGTCAATTTGTTCAGAGATAGACACTTATAAGTGTATAACTTCACACATACTCCTTTTCAAAGCATATTTCTTCATGATTGTATATCATACCACGTGATTTATTATTATGTAGTTATTTACGTGACTTGTTTTGCATGTTGTATGTTTTGAAATCAATTGATTGACTGACTGGATATTATATTATTAGTCTTATCGCTTATTGTCAACTTTAATTCAAGGCATACGCAATTACATAATACGCCACACTGACAATCAAGTATAAAATAAGATGTACTGTAGTACTATATTTAGTAACACAACCCTGTCAGCAAATACCTAATGCAAATACGTACACATTCTCAAATGCGTGTCTCATTTCCTCAATTCGCTTCAGACGGTATTCCTTGAGAAACTCGTCCTCTAGCTCTGCAATCTGCTCAAGAAAGTCTTGGTCTTTTGTGCGTTCAGTCTCTTCTTCTTTCTGAAGATGAACATTTTTTATTTCTCATTTGAGCATTAGCCAAGAATCTGTGGTGACAGTTAATTTGTCCAGATTGACAGGTGCATACAGAGTCACTATGATAGCATACGTATTACAAATAACATTTCAACATTTGTTATGGCTCTCAATGTATTGTATGATGTTTACTTTAGCACCTACAGTTTGCATGGAGATTGATGTCAAGGACCTTACTGTCAGATTCATAAAAAGTGCAAAGTTTCCTTCCTTTTTACAGAAAATTTTAATACTCCACTTAGATAAATAAAATAACAGACCAGCCAGGATTTCATAAATGTTAGTACATCACCTTCACCAAAAATAAAGAAAAAAAGAAATTATTCACAAGGTTATCGTGTATTGTGAATCCTAACATTGTGTCTCATTCAACTATCCATGTTAGGACTTTGTAATGCCATTGGTAAAATGCTATACTTTATAAAAGACCAAAATGCTACAAATTTGTGTCAATTACAAAGATTTATTTACAGGTGCCCAGAAACATAAGAAAAACAAAAATAATCAATTTGTTAGCTATCTAGGATTCCCGAAAACATGCGGTGCACAAATACATGCACTCCTTATGGTATCTTGGGTTGTTTTTTGCAAAATATGTGTATACAAAAAATGTGACATGTGAAGTCACCCGTGTTCACTTGCCTCTGTCCTGCAGGTGAGGGAGAGTTTCTTGAGGAGCTGAATCCTCTCCGTCTCTTGCTCTCGTTTCTTCTCTGTCTCCAGCTGCTTGTACCTCCGCCAGTCCTCTATCACACCTTTTGGGCCCGTCTGAAGCAGCCAATGAATGCCATACTCCCTCGTGGTTCATACCCAGAGTTACCATCACATGATGCAAATTTAGTGGTCAACTGAACAAACAATTAACTGATTAAAACTATTACACAGATTCTGAGAACACAATACTGTTTAAGATAACAATGTTCATAACTTACCAAATAAAAAACTACTGGTAAATTTCATGACAACCAAATGAATGAAAATAGATAGTTACAAGAGTCTACTCATGGTCTAATATATTTACTGAATTTTCAATACAACTTTTTTCTTATTTTGCAGACCTATCAATTGTAATTTGCTGAACTGTTATTTGTTACCAAGGTTGCCATAGAAACCAGCCTTATCTTCCACACTTAAAGCTTTTAGATAAATGTAGTAAAAACTATTCAGTCACAATCAATTTGGTAAAAGACTGTGACTCACATTGGTGCTGCGGCCACTGTACTCCTGTAGTTGTGGCTCTGGCAGGGAGGGGGGCGACTTCTCGCTAGCTGCTCCCCGTTTTCCGCCATCCTCCCCCTCTGAACCTTCCTCCCCCTCGCTCCCCTCCTCTCCCTCATCCTCGCTACTGCTGCAGTAGTAGTGCGTTTTCTCCCCCAGCAATTTGTCATCGAGGCTCAGAGCCATTCCTTGTGCGCACTGCTACCTGTCAACAAGTCACACAGGTCTGTCAAAAATAAGGAGCCGGCAAAGGTCTTCAAAGATAATATACAGAGTGTGTATTGTCAAGTATGTTTTGAAAAAGGGTGTCACACGTACGAATATAGTTTATCTTATTTCATGATAGACATCTCAACTGGCTTGTATGTATGTCAGTTAACCTGCACATGTCTAGTCTTGTCTACCACTAGGGCTTTATGCAGGATAAAAAAATTGCCATTCATACTTTTTTGTGCTGGACAAATATATGTTAACTGTTAAGCCAGTTGATACTTAAATGTGTTTTAACCTGAAATGGACAACAAATACCATTCACACTCATTTCTAAAGCATAACTCAAAATAACTATGATTTTGGAAGACCTTTTTTGTGCCTTCATTTTTTATCTGTCCGGCCATATTTCTACCCATCCAAAATAGACTTTGCTCGTCCAAAACGACACGTCTCTGCATAAAGCGGTGTCTACCACCAAATTTTGGACTGGCAAAAATGTGATCCTGCATAGTGGCTTGAGTCACACCTATCAGCACTTGTCCACAGGTTACACCTCTGTGTTGAGTACGTACATATTTAGAATCTGCCTTTTAAAAAAGGCCTTTAAAATGTCAATAGACTAACTTTGTGTTTCTTAGAATATTTATAAATAATTGTATGTTTCAATTAATATCTTTCAATTAATGCACGTCGTTGTCCAACTTAGGGCCCGGGTCAGTCAGCATACTAGCATCAACTGCACTGTAGTGTAGTAAGCTCTCTTCTAGAGTCTCTGACAGTCTCTGCAATTATACAATAGTAACAATACACTGCCACAGTAATATCTCATCGATCCAGTCTTCAATAATGCGTTTGTTTTGAAAGCTCACACGTTTTGTATAGGAACCATCTTGATACATAAGTTGTCTATCTAATCCGCACTTTCGTTTAAATCTGACCAAAAACCCCAGGAACCAAAGTGTGTGGATAAACAAGACATGACTGTATATGAGTGATTACACTACAGATGGACGATATGGTTCACTGACGTCAGTACAACATAGACGCCATCACCAATAACACAAACAAGCTTCCTCAGAAGAAACCTAAAAATGTGAAACAAGAAAACCAAGAAACAATATATAAAGCCCTTATCCACCCAATCCTTGAGTGTTTGGCTACTGTCTGGGACCACACACTGCAAATTACATGTTTTTAAACAATAGAAAAAGTGCAACGCCGAGCAGCAATATGGGTTACCATTAGAACCACCAGACTTCCTGCCTGGCCTACATTCCAACAATGCCATAAAAAAGCCGGACTAAAAATGTTTCATACGTTTCACCACTGCCTCGTTGCGATTGATTCTGTACATCTACCAAAGCCAACAGATTGAGCCACAGAAAGGACATCATACACAGCTACATCCCCCTCCTGTAGGACACAATACAGACATATGTAATTCTTTCCACGGACGATACCCAAATGGTAGAGGCTGCCCCAGGAGACAGTGGCAGCCAAGTCCTGTTTCAGGCTTGTCCAGGTTTGCCGACTTGTCCACCTGTAATCACGACACACCACCCCAATGTCCCCATCCCCCTTTTTCTTTTTGTGTCTACTACCCATCTCTACTTCTTCTTCCATTAAATGACGTTGGTCAACTTGCTGGCCATTATTGTCGCCAGTGCGTGCTTACCCTTTGCCTTGGTTAGTTGGTACATGTCCCTTCCCCTATACTCACAGGGGTAATGGTCTTACTGTTTGTGCAAATTGCTATATTATACTGTCAGTGTCACTGCGTCTGTACTGGCACAATGTCGTGACGACGTAAGTTTGGTTAAATCTCGGAGTCTGATGAGAATGGTCTGATCACTCATAGTGATAGTGACACCGACTCGGCGACTGGTCTGATGTGTGCGATCGTGCGAAGCCGAATGCTTTGTTTAGAATTAACAATAAAAATCACCTTTCAACGTGAATAGTCGTGGCCTTCTAACAACATTGACTCTGCAACACTAAACTCAATCAAACAGTAACGTATCTCACAGAATGAACGCATGTACTTATGTTGCAAAACAACTTCTTTCGAGCCGAGACCAAAGCAAACTGTTTACAGCATGCTCCACCAGGTGGCCTGATGTGTCATGCGAAATAATTTCCGCTATTCTAAGTTTCGTGTTCCGTGGTGATCACCAGGTGAAGTACATAATCCTAGGTCATACATAATATAGGGTAGATCGGTGTTGGTTGTCACCACGCTTCTAGCGTTTTCTCTCGATCTCTCGAGGGAAAACGCTACACATTACAGGGAACATTCACATCACCTCTTTATTCGTAAATTGCAAAGTTGGACAATTTACGTATAAATACATCCACGGGAGTCTGCCACATTATTATCTGATATCTTAACAATTACCTATATGATATTCATTCTTATCGAACAAGACAAATGTGCAGTATACGTTCTATAATTATCTCTACTCAAAAAACTTCAAACAGTTTATTCTGTAGAGGTCCAATCATCAGGAATATAATTCCAACCTTTATATAAAAACATCCAATTTAAATAGGTTTATATTATCGTTAAAGGCAAATGTGGTAAAGGGGTATGATATTGTAATTTAACTCCCTCCAACCCCGAAACTTCTTATAAATATGTTATTGATACGTTTTTGAAGTAATGTGGCACAACATTATTTTGCAAGAATACTAATAATGTTGTGTATTATTACCCTTATTATGTAGCTATATAAATTCTATAAATGGAACCAACGCACTAAATAATGATTTACAATATAGTTCTTTTGCTAGACATATAGTTCTTTCGAGGATGACGGCATCATAGCCTTCGTTATCATTTATGAATGTCATTAAATCAGAAAAAAATTAACTGGAGGAAAACAACATCGTATATTAAAAATTAAGACAACTGTTGTAAAATTATATGGATGCTTTTGGAAGTATGCCATCAATAAGATGACAAATACAACGTATGTCTAAACAGCAGAGAATAAACGTGTCGTGCAAAACTGTGCAACATAAGCGTATTCATTGCAAATCTGTATTATAATAGATATTGGCAACACTTGATGTTATATGTTCGGGTTAAATTACCACGTGATAATTTTGCACACACTCCCACGGTCATGTAATTTCATAGTAATTCGACACGGGTGTCAATGTACTATGGAGTCTTGATATTATACTAATTACGATACCATGTTTGTGACGACAAAGAAGCCTGGAGCCTTTTGCGTCGTTGAGTGCGCCAACTAATCAGCTCCACCCAGTCATACCGGGGATGTCGGGAATCTATTTTTTGGTACACTACGTTCCGATTCCTCTTTTCAGTATCCCTTTCTAGCAGCTTCACTGTATTGATACTTAGCGAGCAAACACTTTATCGTTTGTTAGGTTCGTCTATTCTGACAGGTTATTTTTCGGAGTAGATTCGTAAACATAATGTTTTCTAAGCCCGCATGGCCAGGAAGTAAATATGTTATCAATTATTATAAGAATGCATTCTAAATAGACATACTGTTATTTGTTTACCAGGAAACCCCTTTCTGGAAAGAACTTTAAAATGAAAGTTTCACGAATTGATCTCCAGTAACAATCTAGAAATGAATATAAATTTATTGAATGAATACGTAAAAATATATTACAACATGCAATATATACATTCGGAATATCACATAATTCATACATTTACGTTAGACGGTAGACAAAAGATCCACCTGAGATACCTATTTGATAAACAAAAATTCTGTATCCAATTTAACCAGTTGCTTTTAAACGACTAGCACACTTCGAAATCCTCGCAAGACGGGAGCAGTGACCACTTACACTACCCATGGCAGGACGCCTACGCATGGTACGGAAGTTACACGAATCATTACAATATACTTCGTCGTACCACCCGTGAGAACAGTCCAGACAGGTGAGGTGCTCCTATCCTCGCAAACCCGGGTTATTTGCTATGCAAAAACTAGCCATGGCTTATCCCCTAGGCGAAGAGCCGAAGTTAGCCGAGTCAAAGTAATTATAAATGAGAACAGCGTCAATACCATAATAGGACTGGTGGGAATTCCCATATAATGACGCGTTCGCATCCTAAACATACCCATCCAACCATTCTCACGAACCGTTGAGCGGTATTGTGCATTCAAATATTGAAATTACTACGTCAATTTTATCAACTCAACCGGGACTTAATTGCCGGCAAGCGACCTGTCGGGAGGTACCGTCGTAACCGAGACTGATACAATCAGCAACACCCATTGGCACAGTGCCAGAAACGTGTTAATTAAAAATGCTAGCACCAACACCTTCCACTAGCTATCAGCTGACGTCGACGATCCCCGGATCGAGAACGTCTTTGGAGAGGGTCGAGTACATGCCAACGTGCGAGAAGGTGTTCGGCTCCACGGAGTACGCCCGCATCCCGTTGACCCGCACGAACTGTTCGAGCGCCGTGTCTTTGCCGAAGTCCGCCTTGCACCTCACGCCGGCCAAGTAGTCTGCCACGCGGAGCGCGCTGACTGCCGGGAAGAGTACGGCTTGCGTGCAGCAGCTGGGGGCCGTCGCCGTACTGCGGACAGACAACGGACAGTTCGTTAAAGTGACAACCATTTACACTATGCCGAATATTTTTCAAAATAGTTCTTTTGTTCAGATCACAAACTTAAACTTTTGCATATCCAAGACAAAATGTACGTTTACCTGTGAAGATTGTCGTCAAATGTATCAGGCAGTTCGTAATTGAAAGATAAATACGCAAAGAGATTGTCACATGTCCCAGAAATAATAGCCTAATAAAGCAACGTTTGTTCCAAACTAACTATTTCTGCATATCAACTGAACTTGGACAACGTGGATATCGGATTGAGGGGCGTTAAACGGTTTCGTACTGCCGACTTCGACCAACCTGTAAAGATGTGGTGGAAACATCCGCATCACGTGCACGATGTTGCTGCGGCCGATCGCAACGGCCACCATCATGGCGTAAATCGCGAGCAGCGTCCACGTCACGTAGACATCTCGTTCGCGAACGAGACTTGACGAGATGCACCGCACGACGGCCAGGACGAGAGAGGACGCGACGGCGCCCAAGGCGAGCAAACACGGCAGGCGGTTCGCGTCAAAGCTGCCGTAGCCGAGCAGCCAGTCCGGGTGATAGAACTTCACGTAGGCGATGTCGTCGTCGCTGTCCCAGAAGTCACCGCGTGCGTACTTCCGGTTCAGGCGCGTCCGAAGCACGTGACCGAGTACGGTTGTCATGTGGGCGTTAGGGAGAGCGTCGTCTTCGACCAGCAGCACGTAGCGAGGGCGACGAAGGGCGACGGTCGTGCGCAGACAGTACACGTAGTCGTCCTTCTCCTTCTCCAGCGTCTCGTTAGATGGCGTTTGGGTGGAGCTGGAGTTGGTGCTGTGGCGTGTGAAAGTTCGCACGATGTTGGCTAGGTGGATCGCCTCGACGTAGGCGTTTGGGTTGCGGTCGACGTTACAGACGGACAAGACGACGGTGTAGGGAATGTCCTGCTTCTGCAAGACACACGTTTATCATATGAGAACGGTCAAAGAGCATGTGTGTGTGTGTGTGTGTGTGTGTGTGTGTGTGTGTGTGTGTGTGCGGTGTGCGTGCGCGTGCGCGTGCGCGCGTGTATATTTGTGTGCATGTGTTTGTTTGTGTGTGGTGGTGGTGGTGGTGGTGGTGGTGGTGGTGTGTGTGTGTGTGTGTGTGTGTGTGTGTGTGTGTTTGTGTGCGTGTGTGTGTGTGTGTGTGTGTGTGTGTGTGTGTGTGTGTGTGTGTGTGTGTGTGTGGTGTTTGTGTGTGGTGTTTGGTGTTTGTGTGTGGTGTTTGTGTGTGGTGTTTGTGTGCGGTGTGTATGGTGTGTGCGTGCGTGTATGGTGTGTGTGCGTGTATATATATAATATATATATATGTGTGTGTGTGTGTGTGTGTGTGTGTGTGTGTGTGTGTGTGTGTGTGTGTGTGTGTGTGTGTGTGTGTGTGTGTGTGTGCGTGCGTGCGTGCATGCGTGTAATAGATACGATATTACAGGTCTTATTCGCCGTCTGGTTGACTCCGGTACATCGGGCATGACAAAGGGGGTGATATCTAACTCGACATATGTCATAATATGCACATACACACCTGCAGTAGTGATATGAAACGCCAGACAGCCTGCGTGAGATAACGAGGCTTGTATCCGGCCGTCACGTTACCCTCACGTGACATTGTCACTATGGTAACAGCGACGTCGACGTTTTGGATGTCGTCCTCTGGCCGCCAGACAGCGTTCGCAGCGCGGCGCGGTGGTGACACGACACTCGGGTTCGACAGGAAGCGCTCGGCGACGCGCACGCGCTCATCGTTGAAGACGCGCGCCACCTGGCGGGCGGAGTCCGCGGCGGCCTGGAAATGGATCGAGTAGACGGAGTTCGTGAGGTTGTGACACAATAACGGCAGGACGAAGAGAAAGGTCGCTGCGTACAACGCCGCCATTTTCTTCCATTTCCAGATCAGTTCTCGTAACTTGCGCCTCGTACATTGTTTGTAGAACTCCGCCTTCTGACGGTCGAGTCTAACGAGCAGTCTCTTCATCGTCAGGCGACCTTCCATCATGTTTCTTGTGCGACTGGCGCTGTGCGTTTGTTTAAAGTCATTATCTTAACCTGACCTGTGCATGGTCGCCGCCTCGTGAGCACCAGTGACACTAGAACACAACAGGGCAACATTAACTGAGCACGTTGCATAATATCACGCGAATGGTATGTTCGCCTTGTTATGATTATATACAACTTAATGATTTTAATTTGATAACATATTAAGGAATTATTTATGCATACTGCGTTTTTTGAAAACTATTCCTAGATATAGAGCTCAGTAAATGTACTGCTATTATAGCCAGGCCAGCCGCTATATTCACTTACAAAAAACAATGACGTGAGAACTATTTATAGTGCGTGTAAATCCACCGATATTTTTTCAGTTGTCATTATTTTATGACTTCGAAAACGAACATTATACACTTGTAGTAATGTTGAAAAAAAACATATCGTAGTTAAGTTAAATACCATAAGATCAAAGTATCATTTATAGTGTTGGGACAAAATACATGTGAAATATAAATTCAAAATACACAAATCACCACAATGTGACCGCTAAACCGTCTATAACCGTTTCCCACAGGAAGCTGACGGAGAAACGTTCCCTAATTATGTTGGGACTAACAAAAACTCTGTTTCATAATTAATAAATTAATATATGCTCGTGTGTGTGTGTGTGTGTGTGTGTGTGTGTGTGTGTGTGTGCGTGTGTTCGTGTGTATACGCGTGCGTACATACATACTTGCGTACGTGCATGCATGTGTGTTAACTAAAATAAAATAAATCATTACCTAGAATATATCTAATAGCATTGTGTTAACCTATGGAAGTCACCGTGACAACACATGTGTAACAAGAAAGGAGAACTGCACTGACCGACTAACGAATAGTTTAAATTAGTGAGTGATTAAATTTTAGCATCTGCTCTGCGCTGCTCTGCTTTTCCCGACAAATATCCTCAGGCAAAATATCACACCAACCGCCTCAGCGTTAAATCTAGGAATAATGTTTGATGAAAACTTCAATTTCAAACACCATATCGAAACCATGTCGTTGCTGTTTTACCATATCCGCAACTTTCGCTGTATTCGCCGGTTTATATCACTTTCCGTTGCTAAAACCATCGTAACAGCTCTAATATGCAGCAGACTTGACTTCTGCAAATCCCTCCTTCGCAATACTGCAAACAAGGTTATAGCAAAACTTCAGCGAGTCCAATTTTTTTAGTAAGGGTAGTCACGCGTACTCCTCGTTTTTCTCGCTCAATGCCGCTTCTAAAAGCATTGCATTAGCTCCTTGTGCACTATCGCATTATTTTCAAGATTTGTACAATAGCCTATCTACACAACCAGCATATTAACTCCAGCAAGAAATTCCAGACAGCTACGCTCAACCATTAGTAATCCTCTTTACATTCCTCGGATGAATACGAAAGCTGGGACACGAGCTTTCTCAGGTGCAGCAACAACTGTGTGGAATTCGCTTCCTGCCAGTGTTAAGCAAACTTGCAATCGTAAACCAATGCGTTAGTCGTCAATGGATGGATGAAGATGCTAGGAAGCTAAGGAAGATAGGCAGCATTAAAGAGATAGGTTTTTAGACGTCGGCGGAATGAAACTGTATTACCTTCTGATTTAATCCCTTGGTTTTGTCGCGTCACTGAGCTTGATCTTCGAGGATATTGGAGCAAAAGAAGTCGTTATTATTATTATATAAGTAATGATGATATCGGTGTTTTGCAAGGTCGTTAATTGACAGGTCACTGGTTCTCTACTGGCATGATTAGGGATGACTGCCTCTTATGCCATGTGTCGCGTTTGACACTTTTGTGCGCATGCGTCTGACACAATCCGTGAGAGAAGGGGTGCTGTTTTAATGGGTGGTTTTCCCATAATCTACCATGTTTTGCCTCAAACGACTGGACCGACAGAGTGTCAACCAAGGACTGCACCACACATTAGTGATTTAGTGTATACTTTTTAAACATGTAATAGCTTTCGTTATGCCTCAATGTAACAATAAATAAACGCGACCGCTGTATCATATTTCCCTGTCAATTTCTTATACGATTCAATCATATCTCCTCAAAGACGTTCTTTGTATTCAATGTCATTGTAACCAGGAATTAATTTGGCTGCTCTACGCTGAACATTGTCAAGAGCTGCAATTGTTGCATATAGACTGGGCTCGCATATCACATGCATAGAGTTGTGTTTCGGTTAACCGCAGTACATTTAATTATATTATATGTTCACGTCATCGCAGTGTGCTCATATATATATATATATATATATATATATATATATATATATATATATATATATATATATATATATATATATATATATATATATATATATAACAGGGGTAGAAATAACTCCAAAATCTAGGTAGCCATCCGGGCTACCAGCTTGAAATATCTGGTAGCCCACACACATATCTGGTAGCCAAAAATTTCGTAATAAATCTCTCGGTATATAACTCGCTAACTAAAATTGTGGGCAGAGTGGTATTTTGTTGAAGCGTTGAGGTCCACATGCCTCTTTCTACCTTCATGCAATGCATTTTAAAACAGAGATAGTTAATTAGAACGATTTACCATATCAACTATACTCCTCTGCATATCAGCAATGGTAACAGGCGACAAGTCACTCTCTTGTGGGGGCCTCTGTTGCACTAGTTTTGTTTTGAGTAAATATCAGTTTAGTATGCAATAATTGGCGAAAGTAGAAAGTAAGTCAATTGCATCACTTGTTTTGTGTGATCATGGATGAATAAAAAAACAGATTTCTAGTCAGTTCATATCGAATATTCTAAAACGAAACACTTGTGTTGCTTTGTAATAACTATTTTTATTTTTTAAGTAAAAAATTTCCATTATATTTAGTAGAACAATGCAAATATTTTGCTACGTATATTTAACATGTATTTGTGAGTTTACAAATATTGTGTTGATGAAAGGTATCCGTATTTGTTAAGTTTCCCACTAAAATAATGTGGCATATGGCCTTGTATCCAAATTGCATAATAATAACATTAACTTATATAACAATGTATATTTAAAAAGAATATTGTTCAAAGGTAGTTCCCCTTTTTGACATTTGAATACAACCTCGATAAAGTTATTGTAAAACATATAATCTAATTTAGCAGTGTTTGTACTTGTAATTTTGAATTATTCAATTTAATATTCTCAAATGTGCTGTATAAATTGCACATGTAATATTGTTTATTATAACATAGATACTAGGTTTACATACTTTAACATGTTTTAACATATATTTCCTTTAAACTGCTTCAAATTGCCCTGGCTTGGATGCATTACAAAAACATGTGGTGTACAAAAGAAACAACTTTCCCATATCTAATACAAGACTAACACAAGAAGTCAGAAATTGGCTTGGAAGTGCAGCCGATCCACCTGCAACAATGTTTTAAACTACCTCATCCTTTCACTAGGTCAGTTTATTACGTAATCCAATCATACAGCCAAAATAACACATGGCTTCTAGGGTGGTCTGTAAGGGTGTGTAGTAAGTTTATTGGGTGGTTTATTGACATGGTCCTGTGGCGCCAACGATGTCTTTGAAGTGGTTAATTGGATACAATTGTTTCAACCCAATGGAAGCCATCGAGTCGTCTCAGACACTTGACCTGCACTGAGGATTAGGCCATCAGTGACCCAGATTTTGTGGTAGACCACCGGGCTACTGCTGTCTCCAATTGTAGTAGCCCGACAGCAATTCTGGTAGCCTCGGGCTACCACTATTTCGAACCCTGAATATATATATATATATATATATATATATATATATATATATATAAACTGAGTTTAATGCACTAGTTGAACTGTAGGGGATGTAGTAATGATCTTACTCTGTGAGCTTGTGTTACAACACACGCGAGCGGGTCCAAGGCCACAACCAGCCATGCGCGGCTTCCTCCGGTCTCAGCGTGTAGTGAACCTACACACAGGTTCTACGGACCGTAGACGCTACCGTCCACTCACCCGTGACGAGTAGCAGTCGCTTACTCGCACGACCCCAGGCCGTCTATGTGACCTGTTTATGATATGATAATACGCCCCAGTTCTTCTTATATCCGGAAGCTTATTCCGTGTAGCTTCAGGGCCCAAAATACAGTACAAACCCTCGATGGCATAAATAGATGGTAAAAACAAACACAAAAATAACGCACTGCTGTGGGATAACTTCAGATTCACTTCCAGGATTCGTAAACACTGGAACAAGCTTTTATATGTGAACACTTGACTGAAACATACGTATACATTTTCATAACATACACAGCATTGGGTCAAAATGCATAATGTACATATATCGTCTGCTTAATGTCATCATACGGACGTACCTCAGTCACGTGTACATCTGTATGTGCCCTAGCTGTTGAGTCTAAATAAAGTTAATGAATTGAATCACCATGCACTTTATACAAGCGTCATAGGGCACTATGTCGGGGGGGGGGGGTATGATCGCTAGATCATACTCCTCGCGAACAGCGGTAGGCCGCACTTTAAATGTCACCGGCCTAGTTTGCGCCGACACCTCGCCAGCGCTGCCTAGACTAGGCACTCCGCCGCATGTAGCGACCACACAGGCTAACCGGACAGCAATCAATAATGACACCGGCATCCTCGCGCGGTTGTTTACAGCCTGGCCTCCGATCTGCGTTTCTGAGCGTGGCTAGCGATCCGTTGTAACATATTTACAGACTCACCGTTTCACTTGACAGTTAGAGGGGCATGCCATGCCTCATCAGACACGCCCGTGCTCGAACACACCGCAGTAAACTCTCGACAATTGAAGTTTAATTCTCGCAGTGTATCCGACCTAGAGCAACGCGTCACAAGCACATGTGGACGGCGCGCATGCGCACGCCTGCTGTGAAACGACATGGCGATGAGTGACAGGTTATAATTCTCACGCGGGCCAAGAAAAGCTGTCACGCCTCGCAAAACAGGGCGTTACATGAGGCGTCGTATGCTCCGCTGAATGATATTATTAAACACGGTACAATGCTGGTTTTAGTATTTTATGTAGATTGTTTGCATGTATTAATTTGACCAGATAATATACGTTTTAAGGTGTATAGGGGCATGTGTGTGTGTGTGTGTGTGTGTGTGTCTGTGTGCGCGCGCGCGTGCGTGCGTGCGTGCGTGCGTGCGTGCGTGCGTGCGAAACACGGTTGTATTTTAGACACGACACAAATATAGTCAAACTCCGTATTTTTTTTATTTTTGCAGAAATGCAAACCTTATAGTTTCATTTTTCAAGCTGCAGTTTATGTTGTCAGACAGACACATAACAACTAATTAAATGCATTTTTTATGAACCCATAGATTAAATAATGGAAAATATTAACTAAAATTACCTCGTTCCTAAAAGAAAGTCCACAATATCAACAGGAGCACTGTCCCACCCACATCTATGTAGCTTTTAAATTTTGCTGCAATTCTTGCAATAAATAAAAACATTCTGAAGACATTTCATATTAGAATTTTAAAGATTGTCTGTGAAATCCAAACACATGTTGCTACTCCTGAGTTCTTTTAGAAAGTTGCTACGTAAAACAAGCCAAACATGAAGGTTTGCCTTCAATCCAGATATTCTAGTTCTACCGAACAGGTGTACTTTGGAAAATAAATTGTTTTTAACACATAGCCACATTCCACTGGACCACAAGCTCGCAAATTTTTAAATATATAAAATTATTTATAATGTCGTTTCCGCCCGAAAACAATTAATTCGAAAATTGATACATTATCAGTTGCGTAGCCAGAGGGGGTATGACCTCATAGCCCCTAATCCCGGAAAATTAGGAGGGCAAGGAACTACGAACAAATAACTGGCTGCCTGCTTTATAAATCGACAAAGTACACATGCCATATGTGTAGGGCTACCCTTCCCAGTCCTGCCCTTTGCAAAGAAGATTCGAATAGTTACTTCTACATCCCAAACACTGCATGCAATAAGAACAGCGTGTGTCTGAAGTCACCAACAATTATATCACATGACCGGAGTCCGCATTTTAGTTATCCGTCTAATCCATTGTTACTCTCGCGTTGTAATAATTCCGTGTAAGACAATTTTGGCTGTGACGTGGATATGGCGCTCTCCCCATTTCCAACAACAGAACACCAATTGCTACTCCCGAAGTTCTTTGGCAAGTTTCGACGTAAATGACGCCAAAAGATATGTTCAGTTCTCGGGTCCCAGTTCTGCCGAACAGCAGCTCTTTCGAAAATAAGTTGTCTTAACACATTTTCACATTCCTCCGGTACATTTCGATATGTCTCCGGTTCACGAGAAGTCTCAAATGTCACAAATATATATTTATGTTCATCTCTGCTGCCGGCCAAAGCAATTCGAAATTGATCTCTT
>OZ024854.1:46706422-46741422 GCA_964017155.1 Oasisia sp. SBJ-2009
AGTCGGGCGATATTGCGAGCGCTGCAGTCGAACGCAAACCTGGCGACATCCCCGGGAGGATGCGACTCGTCACAGTGGCGACACAGCAGCCTTGTTGACAGTGCGCAAAGCACACTCGTATAGAGTAACGTCGACGTCA
This sequence comes from Oasisia sp. SBJ-2009, assembly GCA_964017155.1. Classification (NCBI taxonomy): domain Eukaryota; kingdom Metazoa; phylum Annelida; class Polychaeta; order Sabellida; family Siboglinidae; genus Oasisia; species Oasisia sp. SBJ-2009. Next base: position 46,706,562 of record OZ024854.1, read on the forward strand.
TCGTGGCGCTGACTGATTGTCTGGAAATAGAGAAAGTTGAATGGATTAACGGGAAACAAAAGGCTTTTTCTTGACGCGATGCGCATAAACGTTTTAATGTAAATTAAAACGTTGTCACTACAGTTAACAATTTCCAATCAGCAGAACGCAGCGTGAAAGTGATAGCTTCTGATGAACATTTTATGTCAGATATTTCTGAGGCAAATAACTGGTTTATGGAGTTTAGCTTGTCAAAACAACTCCGAGTCGTGAAATTGGCTATGACGCGACAGGATCGTAGTTTCTATTGACATGTAGGGAAAAACAGTTTTGTTGCATACTGCTGGCGTAATAGTTTTGTGTGTACACTTGCAAATTGTTAGGGTTTGTTAATACACCTAGATGCATATATCCAAAACGTTGCCTTTTGTAACCATGGAAATTGTTACTATGTAATTTAAGAGATTCTAGTCCGTAATCGCTCTGGACAAAACCGTCTCCGAACGAAAAACCCAGGACATTAGTCCCCGGAATAAAACCAACTTGGGCAATATTACCCTGGACACCACTATTTCACTTTGCTTATTTTGTATAATTATAACTGCAATTAGCCAATTGTGTTTTAATTTATACTCAAATGTAACCGTTGAAACGTGTCGTCTTAGCCTTCCTCGTGTGTACTAAGATTCTTCGCTTCATCTCGCATTCATACATCGTTATCTGATTCAACATACAGAAGTAAGGAACTAATCAATTTATTCTGATTACACGCGAGAGGAATATAGCGATTGACACTCTAGTCTCGTCATCTCCATAGCCTCGATCTGCCAACTGTGTATATCGTTCTATGCATTTACGTGTATTGACATAATATCACATCCCTCTTCTTTTACAAAAGATAGACAAAATAACTAATCTACTAAAGTCCGCATGTAGGAGAGATCAGAACATTAAGGAATTCTAAACTACTAACCATAATGTTCGTGTAAATTAGAATAGACTACACTACTTTTATGAACGCAATTACAGGTCCAAACGTTGTCGGCGTTTCACTCGTCTTCCGGAGCTGGTGTATTGTTCTGGTTGTGGGAGCTGGAAACGGACCGACTTCTTCTGGGGTAAAGGATCGTTACGCGGAGGTGGTACGACATGCGTGTCGACTCTTCGCGTCAAGTCGTCTGTTCGTGTATTGTGCATCATTTTTTTTCGGAACGTACTAGTATGTCGTTCAGTCGGCTCACGGAGGTACGACGGTTACGCCTAGGGACATTGCCTGTCGGAGTCAAGACGTTGTACGACCGCGGGTTTACGTCTGTTGATACCACCTTGGCAGGCTGCCAGGTGTCTGTCTGAATGTCTCTCACGCGAACGTCCTGTCCTGGTATTAGTGGTGCAAGTGGTTGCGTAGCTTGCTTATCGTGGTTGAGACGTTGGATTTCTCGCCTCTCGCCGATACGACGTCTGATTTCGTCTCTCGACCAGTGTTCATTTCTGATGATTACGGGGAGGTTCGACTTGTACTTGCGGGCATTTAGCATCTCTGCCGGTGACTGTAAATGGTTGTCAATCGGTGTGGATGTCAACGAAAGCAGTGCTTTCTGCGTGTTGGATCTCGACATCGCTGCCTTCTTCAGGGTATACTTCACCGTCTGAACTTGACGTTCGATGAATCCATTCGATTGAGCGAAGTGTGGGATGGACGTTACATGGTCAAAGCACCACTCAGGGGCGAAGTTTCGAAAAGCCTGACTGCAATAGTGCCCACCGTTGTTCGCTTATAAGCTTGTTTGGCGATCCATTCTCCGCAAATACCTCACTCATCTTCGATATGATAGCGTCACTCGACACATTCCCCTCGATGCGGTAGATAAAAGGGAATTTCGAGTAGTAGTCACAGATCAGTAGATACGTGTCCTCTCGTATGGCAAACAGGTCTGTGCCGACGATCTGCCACGGACGTGTCGGTAACTCATGCTGCATCAACGGCTCGTGCGCCTGACGTTTCTGTAACCGTTGACACGTGTCGCACTTCCTCACGATGTCGTCGATGTCCTTGTTGATAGACTTCTAGTAGACATAGGACCTCGCTCACAGCCGGGTCTTCTCTATGCCCTGGTGAGCCTCGTGCAGTTTGCTCAACACTTCCGCAGGTAGACTTAGGGGATCACCAGACGGTCGCATGACCAGTAGGGTCGCAACGGTGCAGCTAGATGGCGTTGGCTATCTGGCCATCCATCCTCGGCTCCCAGCGCACACAGCTCATAGTCGGATTGTGTCGCTTCTCTAATCGACTGTAGTTTCACCCCGAGTTCCACTATCTGGTTGATCTCATTCCTCACGTCGTCTTTGATGTGGATCGGACATCGTCTGGGTGCATGTACAACTGGGGTCACAGCAGGGTCTAGTTTGATGTGGAACGTTTCGCAGAACTTCCAGATGCCCTTAAAACAATCTGGATACAGCCGCTGGAGATCTTCTTTCGAGTTCAACGGCGGTAGATGCTCGCTGACTGCTCAGTTCAAGGTCACAAAGTTAAGTTTTCGGCAGGAAGGTAGTCCCAAGATCATTGGACCTGGCGTGTCAGCAACAAAAAACTCTGCTTCGCATGTGGTTGTCTCATGCGCACACTTCAGTCGCGTAGTACCATACTGCCGGATCAGCTGTCCGTTGTAGGCAGTTAGGATCGTGTATCGATGCTGAAGGCTGCCTCGCACTGGTATTCCTTCTGTGACGATTTCTGACGGATACATGCGCTGGGACGTTCTCAGCGGCATTACGGTACCCTGCGCACCTGTGTCGACCTTGACACGAAGTGTCGCTGGGGTATCAGGCCTGTCTTTCAGTGTGATCCCGAGAGTCGCATATACCTCGTCCCTCTCGACGGCATTGATGTTAACAGTATTAAAAGCAAGCGGCTCGAAGTTGTCGCTGAGCTGATCGAAGTTGGCGTTGGCGCTCATCTCGGTTGGTCCTTCGTCTTGGCATAGCTCGAGATCTTGGTCGCCCAGAAGAGTGTGGTCTTCCTCCGGCGCCAGACGTCCAACGTGTAGTCTGCTGACATACTCGCTGCCAGTGATTTAGTTTACCACATGCATTACACTTACTGCCCTCTGCTGGACATCGATCTGTGGGCACATGATGACGTCCACATTTTTACGCACGTAGGTACCCCCTCTCGACGTCCACTTGGCTCATGTGTTCCCCGCGACCGGCTGACGTGACTGATGCTGCTAGCGTTTCCTGAAAACTGCTGCATATTAGCCAGTGTTGTCCCATGCGTCCTACCAACGTCCATCGAAAGAATGAATTAACGAAACTCCGTAGGTTGATCAGTGGCTAACACAGTTCATGCGGGGCGGCTCGATTCCTGACCGATCACCCATAGCTGCCTATTAATGGCAATGGCCAATTACTTACACAGTGAGAACAAATCGGGTCTGGAACGGCGAACATTCGGACGCACGCCGAAGTGGAGTGGCGTCTCAACAGCGTCGACGGTGCGTGTTGACCTATTTTAAGTATATACGAAACTCGAAAGCGCCGGCTTCAGCATAGCTGCCACCATGAAACGTGTCATCTTGGCCTTCCTTGTGGGTACTAAGATTCTTCGCCCCATCTCGCATTCATACATCGGTATCTGATTCAACACACAGAAGTACGGAACTAATCGAGTTATTCTGATCACAAGCGACAGAGGAATACAGCGATTGACATAGCCTCGGTTACCCAGACTCCGTGAGGTGGTATCACTGTTATGCCCCTCAACTCCGCCTGGGACAGTATATGGGCTTAAGTTTCTACATCCGGGTAGCCTTACCCCAGATTAGGGTAAAGACGCTGATTGGCTCTCAGGCCTACTATGAAATTAAAATTAAAATAACGATATATTGTTACAAGATAATTATATCACAAGAAAAGTATTCAAAATTGAACTTGTATTAATACAAAAGTAAGTAAAAATTCAAATTTACAGTTGTTTATAAAATAAGAATTACGGCAGGATTAACTAGTCTCCGTGAGGTGGCAGCATTGTCTAGCCTCACATGGATAGCATACCGATTAAATAAGGATCCCTTTTTATCAAATAATGTTGTATTATAAAAACTATTCAGAATTAAACTTATATTAACACAAAATAAATAGAAATACAAATTTGCAGTTGTTTATGAAAAAAAATATTACGGCAGTGTCCGTGAGGGGGCAGCATTGTATAGATCGCGCGGATACCAATCAAAAGCCGTTAATGGGGCCAGACTGTCTTCTCGGCGTAGTTCGGCAGCCGACCGACAGTCGGTTAAGCGAGACTACGATTGACACTCTAGTCTCGTCATCTCCAAAGCCTCCATCTCCCAACTGCGTATATCGTTCTATGTTCTACGTGTATTGACATAATATCACAACGGTGAGCTAGGCCGTTTAAGGGGTACATTATCTATCCCTCTAGAACAAACTGGTCAAATTCAAAACGTATGACTGCCTGGCTTTGAGATGTTTGTTGACAGTAGAGAGTGTGGTGACTGAACTGATACAGTGTGTGTTAACTGGAATAAGACATTATATTATAATTATGTTAAAATGATTGTTCTCAGTTCTCAGTTCTCAGGTTATTAACTCCAAACAGCCCAATCTTGGGCTACCGAAGGAGTCACTGAGGATGGTCACTGCCAGGGTGCTTGTCGTCCTCAGTGGTTCTTTTACGTCCCAAATTAAGACGGGACCGACATTCACGTGATTCTCCGATTCACGAGGGATACACAGTCCCCAATGTTGAGAGCCAGATTTTTATATCACAACTGCCGATACCGGGATCGAACCCGTGCGGCCGGCGTCAGAGGCGGATGTGGTAACCACTACTCCACCGCTCTCTTTGAGTCAATGTATTAACTGCAATAAGACAGTGTGTAAGTAGATTGATATGACGCCGTGAGAACATTAATAGTGTGTCAACTGAATTGTGAGTTTTTTTAACTGGACAGAGGAAGTGAAATTGTTATGTATGTGTATGTGTGTTTGTTTGTATGTTTGAGTGTGTGTTTGTTTGTGTTTGGTTGTGTGAATGCGTTTGTGTGAGTGTGTAGTTTACATGTGCTGTCCGGGTTGATATAATGTGTGTTGGCTGGACGGAGATAGTGTGTTGACTGGATTGGGTGTATCCCTACCAAGTGCACTGATGTATATTATGTTAATTGGGTATGTAAGTCTCGCGCTCGAAAACGAGGTTGGGGGCAGGAAGTCCATTTTCTCCATGTTGTTATATAGGATTGTTTTGGTTATATTAATCGGACTGTCCCAAAATAGTGTATTATGGTTATATTTTACGAAGGATAATTACAAGCAGAAGCAGTGGAACACTTTGCCGGTGACAATGATCACATATATCATGCATTTTAATCGATTATTATGGTGGTTGCCATGACATCGGCAGCTAGTACTTGGTGGTTTTGACTAGTAGACTCCTAATGAAGAATGCCATCTTCCGCGCAGTACAACTTGTTTTGGGCATGTGTTATGATTACGAACATTTAGACAACTTTTCAGATATAAGTGCTTATCGAACTGTTGTTAAGCCACAACGTACAGCAATGTAAAATGCAAATCACGTAAAAGACACATACGGCCTAAAATTGTGTATACTATCTGCGCTAGCTACGAAAATCGCTATATGTATATGGCAGTGTGGTAGTCTCAATATGTAATCGGACATTTAAGATATGAAAGGTATAACGCAAGATATTCATCGGTCGGAATCTACAACTGTGTTCCGTCGTTAGAATAATATTCATGTGTCCAGTCCCCAATCAGCTCCAGTTGCGCGGAGTCTCGTCATGTATCGTGACCCACTTACACGCCCTATTGCCAGGGAGCAATAGTGTGCTGGCTGGATTGACACAGAATGAATATAGCAGTCGTCACCATATGTCTTTGTGTGTGTTGATTGTGACCGTCGATAAGTTTTAGGGTAACCTGGGGCAGCGCGGCCCCCCTAAGGGAAACGTTGTGTATTTTTGTATCCATAACTTGTCGATGCATAATTGTGCATTGATAATATTGAGGTATACATACTTTGCGTATGACACAAGTCTCTGAACGATTGAATAACCAAAACGTAAGTTATAGCAAGTTTAAAATGTGCTCCAATAAAACCGTCTTGCCCCATGCCTGGGGCAAAACGGCCCCTCGCCTGGGGTAAAACGGCCCCTCGCCTATTTACTCTAATATTAGGTTTAACCGTTGTAATTATATAAAAACAATGTGTTTTATACATTATTTATTTAAACCGTCATTAACTACTACTATTATTATCACTCATCGTGAACAGAAATAATCACCACTCCGCATCACTCATCGTGAATTACATTAGACTCATCATTATTATGTCCGTCTTCTATTGCCTCTTCGACAATACGCCACGGTCATATAATACTGATAATATTTGTTACACTTCTACAGTTCTCCCGCTATATTGATCTTACACCCGGGACATCCCGGTTTCTACCTATCAGCTCCTGTCTATATTACTAGACATTACGATCACCTTTGGCTTCTGCATCATCACAGGCATTAAAATCATTATAGTGTTGAACATATTACACTAAAGTAATGGCATGCAGATACTTCGCGGCAGATACAATAGCCTAATCATCAATCGAAACCACTCATCATTAATTACAATGTCAAAAAATTACAGTTGTCATAAGAAGCAATATTCTGCATTATCATTACACTCGTCACTGAAAACACTCATTAGCTAGCTTTGGAATTTGCATCATCACAAGCCTTAAATTCATTAACATTAACTGTTTTAACGAATGGCTTGCACATACTCTACTGTCTAATCACACTCTGATTCGCGGTTGGGACACATGCAATACGGGAGCCCTGGTTTGCACTCACTATGAGCCCAATTATTGCATTCTTAGCATTGAACCCAGACTTCTCGTGGCCGACTGCAACTGAATGGTTCTCCGGACACCAAACAAGGCCATTCCTCTTCATCGCTGCTTTCGTCGACTTTTTTGCGTATGCTATAAATACATCACAGCTTTATTGCGTTTACATACCATATTCGTACTGCGTCTTACCCCACACACATCAGTGCTGATTTTGTCACCTTCACACATAATCCTTTAATATCGCTTCCATTTTAGATTAAAGTTATTGAAAACGTATATAGTTGTAAGTGCATTAGTACCAGTCACTGGCTTAACATCACACGATGGACATGTTAGCATCAATTTGACCGAAGAGTGATTATTAGATCACAGCGTACGCAAAACTTTAAAAACAGTTTGTGAACTTATTTTTTGTAGCTTTTGGCCTTGCGGTCGCTACGAGTATTTGCTAGGTAGCAGCGTCATGCTACACTATTCAATGTTAGTTTGGGTTCACTCGTTTTTCAGATAAGACGGGGGGCCGTCTTACCCCCAGGGGCCGTCTTGCCCCAGGTTACCCTATGCTACGTGGTGATCTGCCACACGAAGGCTTATAGGCCCTAGTTATAGTCCTTGGCCAACTGTGAATCAAACCGTGCACAGACGCCTAAAATAGCATGTGTACAACAAGTGTGGGTGATACTAATGTAGTAATGTATTGACAACTCCAAATGCTTTGTCCATTGGTCAACCACGCTACCTTAAAAGAGTTCCAATTATACATACTAACCTACATCGCTACGACCTACATAATCCAACCAGCTCTGAACACTCGCTAACGAACTTGCTCACGTTCACACTCAGTCACGTACACACACGCATTCGCACAGTGCGCCTGACGCGTGATGTCAGGTTTACTTACACTCAATATGCCAAGTCCGAAATGTAACGACGCGAGCCGAACACACGTTCAAGTAGGAGTGACTCGTTCTCAATCGTTCGGATCCACGCAGCAACGAATGAACAATTCTGGCGACGTGTAATGTTTTCAATAGGGCTATTGACGAGATCTGCGGCTACACACGCGGAAGTAGTCTGTAGCAGAACTAGGTCACTACTTCGTGTCCGTTGAACTTACTGAACTAGTATCGACATTGTATCTGGATGCTCTTTGTAGATTGCACATGTGCTAATGACACCTTGCCGTTCATCGAATCGCTATTATTCGCCTGTGTGCAGTATTTACTATTTATTTTGTTCATAATGCAAAACATTCCGAGGTAAGGCTCCTATGTGCGATGCAACTAGTGGCGTCACGTAACAGAGCATGGGTAATCGAGGCATAGCACCTGCGTCGATTCCGCACCCAGACTTGGCCAAAGGGATCGGTACAGGGAGAAACGACCAGCCCAGACAAGGTGGAAGCAGGAACAGGTCCAACTCTGAAGCCTCCAACTGCTCCTGCTTTGGGTATACAAACGGTCCAACTGTACAGCATTTAGCTCGTCAACAAACTCCACCTACCCCTGACTAGGAACTGACAAAACATGTCATCATATTGGACACTACTCACCCGTGAGAATCAAAATTCAAATTCCACCTCCCTGAGACAGGCACACACACTCATACGCACGTCCATGCCAACGGGTGCAAACACACACCACACATACAGAGAAACACACACACACACACACACACACACACACGTACACACGTACGCACGCACGCACGCACACAGACACCCAATCGCACTCACACACATGTGCACTCACTCACTCACTCACTCACTCACTCACTCACTCACTCACTCACTCACTCACTCACTCACTCACTCACTCACTCACTCACTCACTCACTCACTCACTCACTCACTCACTCACTCACTCACTCACTCACTCACTCACTCACTCACTCACTCACTCACTCACTCACTCACTCACTCACTCACTCACTCACTCACTCACTCACTCGCTCGCTCGCTCGCACTTACACAAACTCACACACGCACGCACGCACGCACGCACGCACGCACGCACGCACGCATGCCCACACACGCACACGCACACGCACACGCACACGCACACGCACACGCACACGCACACACACACACACACACACACACACACACATATTCACACACATATATTCACACACATTATATATGTATATATATATATATATATATATATATATATATATATATATATATATATATATATATATATTATAATATATATTAGCCTATATACGTACATACAAAATACATACATATATGTATATGTAAATTGGTCCCCCGTCCCCCCCCCTCCCACTTTTAAAACCGGTTCGACGCCCCTGCACACAATGACATACTAGTCAGTTAACAGAACTCTGCCGAATGCTGGAAACAACAGGAAATAAAATCCCACGATATTAGACTGTCACGTGGGTGGCGTTAAATGACGTCATAGAACAGAACGTGATTCGTCAACCAACGACGTCAACGCCATCCATGGAAACATTCAGCGTTACGCTTCATCGGAAGTGATTTGCACAACTCCGATAACAGCGTTAGTTAAAATTAACGGAGCGATGTCAAACTTGACGAAAGCTTGGCTCAAGTATCGGACGTTCATAGTAGCGATAGTCCATACATAAAATACTCGTAACTCGTGAGTTTTACATGACAATAGCAACGAAAAAGGGGAAGAAGAAATGCCTTGCAGAATCTTCGGCGACGATATGAGGCGACTACGCGACCGACAGTGAGTACATTGGACATATCAGGTTGTTGATATTAGTGTAGTACACCAGGCACTCAGTTATGAATAGATCTAATACACCATGCATGTCGTGTGGTCGAATAATTGTACGCAGGCACGCTTTGTATGAACTCGGATAATTTATTAAATAATAATATTAATTTTTATTTGTAAAGCGCCGTATATCCGGAATATACTTCCGTTCAGAGGCGCATAAAATACAACATTTGTATAACATAAATATCTAAAACCTACGTAATCAATTGAACTTACATGTAAAGAACATCGTGGCGTGATGGTATGACTGGAACGGTAACCAGATAGAACCCCCTCCGGACAGAAACCCCTCAGTCAAAGTGCCTTTGGACAAAATCTTCCGGACAAAATCCCCTTAATTCACTTACAGTCTATCGTACGTCTATCACTTCTTTTAGGTTAGGGTTAGGTGTTGGGGTTAGGGTTAAGGTTTTATCTGAGGGGATTCTTCAGTGTTTTTACATAACACGTTGTCCGAATTAAAACGTTAATAAGGGGATTTTGTCCGATGGGATTTTGTCATGGATTCACTGCACATAACATTATTACAATACAGACAATAATGGACACACTCTAAATGTATGCATAATTTAAATTGCATTAACTATTTGGTGTATGCATATCATACATTAAGTGACCCGGGAGTAGTTTCCATCCTTAGATATCTGCTCCCTTAATATGTAACTAACTTGAATTAGGTATATTGTAGCTACTAGCTATTTTTTTAACATAGTTATTTATACTTTTCTCTGAAATTATATATTCTAATCTATCGCCATGATAAATTAATGATTCAAATACCGTTCGACACCTCTCTAGATGGTGACGCAGTGACGCCGCCACTGGGGGCAGCTGGTGACACTTGTGAAGCCGCTGACGAAGCCGCGTCACTGGGGACAGACACATTCTCCCAGCCTCTTCTCGGTCACGGTCAGTGCGATTAACTCACCAATCACATTCTGCCATCTCCCCTCCGACATGGCCAGTGCGATCAACTCACCAATCACATTCTGACATCTCCCCTCCGACATGGCCAGTGCGATCAACTCACCAATCACATTCTGACATCTCCCCTCCGACATGGCCAGTGCGATCAACTCACCAATCACATTCTGACATCTCCCCTCCGACATGGCCAGTGCGATCAACTCACCAATCACATTCTGCCGTCTCCCCTCCGACATGGCCAGTGCGATCAACTCACCAATCACATTCTGACATCTCCCCTCCGACATGGCCAGTGCGATCAACTCACCAATCACATTCTGCCATCTCCCCTCCGACATGACCAGTGCGATCAACTCACCAATCACATTCTGACATCTCCCCTCCGACATGGCCAGTGCGATCAACTCACCAATCACATTCTGCCATCTCCCCTCCGACATGGCCAGTGCGATCAACTCACCAATCACATTCTGACATCTCCCCTCCGACATGGCCAGTGCGATCAACTCACCAATCACATTCTGCCGTCTCCCCTCCGACATGGCCAGTGCGATCAACTCACCAATCACATTCTGACCTCTCCCCTCCGACATGGCCAGTGCGATTAACTCACCAATCACATTCTGACATCTCCCCTCCGACATGGCCAGTGCGATCAACTCACCAATCACATTCTGACATCTCCCCTCCGACATGGCCAGTGCGATCAACTCACCAATCACATTCTGCCATCTCCCCTCCGACATGGCCAGTGCGATCAACTCACCAATCACATTCTGCCATCTCCCCTCCGACATGGCCAGTGCGATCAACTCACTAATCACATTCTGACATCTCCCATCCGACATGGCCAGTGCGATCAACTCACCAATCACATTCTGCCGTCTCCCCTCCGACATGGCCAGTGCGATTAAATCACCAATCACATTCTGCCGTCTCCCCTCCGACATGGCCAGTGCGATCAACTCACCAATCACAATCTGCCATCTCCCCTCCGACATGGCCAGTGCGATTAAATCACCAATCACATTCTGCCATCTCCCCTCCGACATGGCCAGTGCGATCAACTCACCAATCACATTCTGCCATCTCCCCTCCGACATGGCCAGTGCGATCAACTCACCAATCACATTCTGACATCTCCCCTCCGACATGGCCAGTGCGATTAACTCACCAATCACATTCTGCCATCTCCCCTCCGACATGGCCAGTGCGATCAACTCACCAATCACATTCTGCCATCTCCCTTCCGACATGGCTAGTGCGATCAACTCGCCAATCACATTCTGCCATCCTCACCTCCGACATGGCCAGTGCGATTAACTCACCAATCACATTCTGCCATCTCCCCTCCGACATGGCCAGTGTGATCAACTCACCAATCACAATCTGCCATCTCCCCTCCGACATGGCCAGTGCGATTAACTCACCAATCACATTCTGCCATCTCCCCTCCGACATGGCCAGTGCGATCAACTCACCAATCACATTCTGCCACCCCCCCCCCCTCCCTCCGGCATGGCCCGTGCGATCAACTCACCAATAACATTCTGCCACCCCCTCCCCCCCCCCTCCCTCCGGCATGGCCCGTGCGATCAACTCACCAATCACATTCTGCCACCCCCTCCCCCCCCCCCTCCCTCCGGCATGGCCCGTGCGATCAACTCACCAATAACATTCTGTCATCCTATATTTTAGATATGACCTTCAGTTGAAATGCTATGCTGTGTTTACATAAGTGCGACATACACGTATGTTGATATATTTGTGAAGATCTAGGTTGCGCTCTTGCAATAGACGTTTCCTTGTGTTCTTGTCCTTGACACCGAAAGCGATGCGGTCTCTCAGTAGCCTGTCCTGCAAACAGTCGCAAAAGTTACATATTTTCCGCAGGTTTTTTGGCGCTGCTACACAAGTGTCGGTCGTTTCGTTCTGGTGTGCCTTCTGCGTGTTAAATTTGTACCTTTCAAACGCTTCATTTGCTGTCCATCTTACCGATGATAATGGGGATCGTGTCGGTGTCTGCAAAGTTCACGTTCCTAACATAGCAATTAGAACGACAAGTTCGAGTTTTCCCCGCCATCATGTTTGATGGCGTCTTTGTGGTTTCTTGCGCTACCAAGATGAGTTGTGTGATCAGCGGGATATTGATACTCGTGAAGACTCTTCTGTGCCATAAACCGAGGAGGGTTTAATGTACGGCTATTTTGAACGGTCATTTTCGTTGATGTCACAGGCTTTTCGAATGAGTGTCGATGCAAACAAACTAATCAGCATCATTAACAGGACGGTAGCAAATCGAGGGCTTTTGTGTTATAATAATGCTGGCCGACTCTCTGTTTCCTGGTCTTGCGCTTCCTCGTCTAAGTTGCATTCTGTACGACTGGGCTCATGAGACGTTCCGTTTGGGACACTGTTGCTCCGGTGCGTCGTTGCATCAGACGCTGTACCGGGCTGCAGTGGACAATGTACGGATGTGGGAGTATTGCGCTACCTTAGTAGTGCTCGCGTTGGATCTTTCGACTTCTTTACCATACTTTTCGCTATTTTCACAGCAGCTTCAGCCTTCCCGTTTGACAGTGCGTGATACGGCGATGACATTGCATGCTCGAATTCTCACGCCGCAATTTCTTTTCGAAACGCCCAATATGTCTCTAGTTCACGTGGTAGCTTGTGCTCTGGTCTGCGTGACAACATTGTCGTCAACAATCGTTGTAATCATCAGCAGTCTGACGCTTGTCGAATTTGTGCGATTCTGGGCTCGCTGATGTTAAAATATATTTGAGAGTCACCAGGATCAATCTCTTCTGCTAGGTCATCTTGGATAGCACACTGGAAGATCTGTTCTATCGACATCTCATGGACCGGAGGACGTGACGACGGAGCTCGTGTGTCTACTAGCAGCTGTTCCGTGCATGGTTTATACACCACTCTCAGGTTGTACCGTTGTAGTGTGAGCATCATCCGTTGTAGACGCTTCGGCCGCATCCAGCAGCGACTTTCGGAAGATTGCGTTTAGAGGTTTAATATGTTCGCTGTGGATTGTCACATCTGAATGCCCGTAGATGTACTGGTTGAATTTTCGGCATGCAAAAGCAATTGCTAGACACGCCATTGCGATTGGTGCATGATGTCGTTGGCATTTCGTTAATGACCGAGAGACGTACACCACAGGCTTGCCTTCCTTTATCAGAGCCACTCTAGCAGGTATTTGCATCGCATTGAACAACCACCGACTTTGTCACATTAGTCAAGTAGGCACACAGTGGGCAAGTCATTGGTCTGGGATTATAATATCTTTGATTTCCAAGAAAGCATCTTATTGTGCTGATTTCCATTCGAATTTTGCATCTTTCTGTAGCAGCTGTCTCAGTGGTTTGCTGACAGCCGCAACGTTTGGCATGAACTTTGTGAGATAATTGGTGAAATGAAGGAATCTGCGCACTCGTTCTGTGTTTATTGGTGTGGGTAAACTGGGTATCTTCTTGATGTCGGCGATTTTCCCCGGATCCATTTTAACTCCTTCATGTGTCCACACGTGGCCGAGGTTGTTGATTTCAGCCATTTGCAGCCTCATCTTTGCTTTGTATAGCTTCAGGTTCTGTCCTCGAGCGCGTTGTAGCAACCTTTCCAGGTTCTTATCATGATCTCGACGAGCTTCTGCTTTCGTCTCACCTCGACCGATGATCAGTATGTCGTCGGCGATAATTGGAATTCCTTCTAGTCCACCCAGTATTTTTTAACGCGACTCTGGAACTCGTTATCTTGGCTTTAGATTAGTCAGACCGCCATTCTAGGTCACCTATACTCCCCAAAGGGGTCCAGAGGGTAACTGTTCTGTTAAATAAATTGACTTGAAGGAAGCCGCCTTTCGCATCCACTAACGAAAATATCTTCGCGGTCTTTAGAGCTGGCAGAACCTCCTCAATGGTTCGAACTGGGCAGTGATTTCGTTGGATAGCATTGTTGAGGTCGATAAGATCAAGACACACCCGCACCGTACCATTTGCTTTGCGAATGGCGAGGCTACTTGCTGCTCTTCGAGGGATGCGATCTTCTTCTGCAGATCGTCTTTGAGTCCGCACGCGACTTTGCGAGGTTTATTTTGCACAGGTGTCGGTGATTATGTCGTTTTCCCCAGGCAAACATCCTCATCCTGGTAATACGTCCTTGTATTTCTCCAGCATTGCCTCCGCGCCTGCATGTTGCCTGTCGTTCACCAAATGCATGTCTCTTGTTAGTCCGTCCGTCGATGGACGATGACCATGACTTCACTGGTCTGTCGCGTGTAGGTGATGCATCCGGATGTGGCTGATAAGACCGTTGTAGATTTCAAAGGCGTTTAGGGAGAATTTGAGTGAGCATGTAACGTTCGCGTTGCCCGCCAGTAGACCTCCTACCCTCTGACAGTTCTCCATACAGCAGGCGCTTTGGTAGTCTTTCGTCGCTCATTCTGACAACATGACCAGCCCATCAAAGTTCAGCTTTCTTCAGTAGAGTATGAATGCTTTGTAGCCCTGGCCTACGTGTCTGAGACCATACCCTGCCAGGCGATACGAAGCAGTCTCCGCAGGCAATTGATATGGAATTTGTTTAGCTTCCTTCTTGTCTACAGTAGAATGTCCATGTTTCGCAGGCATAGAGGAGGGTGGTCACGATTACATCTTTATAGACTTTCAGGTTTGTTTGAAGATTGAGTCCTTGTCGTTCCCACACATTCCTACGAAGCCTACTGAAAGCTATTCTTGCTTTGGCGATTCTTGCATCAGCCTCGTCGTCGACAAGCACATTTCTGGACAGGGTATTGCCGAGATATGTGAACTTGTCTACAGTTTGCAGCTTCTGACCCTTGACTGTGATGGTTGGATCTGATTAGGTTGTGTGGGATGCTGGCTAAGACATAACATCCGTTTTCTTTTTGCTGATGGTGAGTCCAAAGGCATCGCAGGCAGACGAAAACGTGTTCATGTTCCGCTGCATCTCATCTTCTGAGCTGGCATTTTGGGCGCAGTCGTCAGCAAACAGAAAGTCACGCACTCTCTCCTCCTTCACGTTAGTTCTGGCTTGCAGTCTCCTCAGATTAAACAGCTTTCTAACAGTGCGGATAACCATGGAGTCTGTGTCGTCGTGAAATGCAGTTTTCAGCATGGCAGAGAAAACCACACTGAAGAGTGTGGGGACCAGCACGCAACCTTGTTTGACGCCATTTGTGACCTGGATGGTTTCTGACGACTCCCCCATGAAATGGCTTGACTATGGCTATGTTCTATTCAAGGTGCACTAGTAGACGATTCAGGAGCATTTGTGCAAGTATCCTTCCTGCAACTGAGAAGACAGAAATGCCACTGTGGTTGTCGCAGCACTGCCAGGTACCTTTTCTGTTGTAGATGTGGCCAGTAGAGGCATCCTTAAAATCCTGCGGGACCCCTCTGCACTCCAGATTCTTTCAAATAGTTCACTGATCTTGATAGCGTATAGATTTCCGCTGGGATGATATCAGATTCAGGAGACTTTCGTCTTGATAGTGGTGCTATGGCCTTCTCCACCTCAGCAACAGTAGGTGAACCATGAAGAGACATGTTCATGTTCACTTGGGGCAGCTGAGCTATCACATCCTCGTTTATATACGAGGGGCAACTTGGTACACTGTCAAAGTGTTTGACCCATCTGTGTAGCATCTCTGCCTTGTCTGTGAGTAGTGTGGATCCATCAGCGCTAAAGAATGGGGACGATCCTGTGGTCTGTGTGCCATATATGGTCTTCAGGGCATCATAGAACCGCTCTCAGAAAGCTGTCAATGCCGGAGGCGCTATGACGGATAAGCTCCTGCTACCATAAAATGCTTCCATGTGGCATGCGTAACAGTAAAGCCTCTGACGGCTCAAGTCCAGCAGCTGGCCTTCGTGTGGCGAGAGCGTGCATACTGACAGGAGAAGGGGCGAAGGCGGGAATATCTTGGGCCTCAAAACCAGAAGCAATCTAGGAGAATGACAACTCTGATTTAAAACCTCCGCTGCCTTGTGACCATACGCGTTCACGAGAAGGTCTAGGGGATAACCCTGAACGGAAATCCAGGTGATGGTGTCACAAGCGAAAAACACCTCTGCTGCCTTGCAGACCGGTCGAGGAAGATCAAAGGCTAGGCCCACAGCTTACAACTGTGTTTGATGTCAGGAAGGGCAACCGATCATAACAGAATCTGCCACGAAATAATGCCTGAATTTCAACGATGGACGAATACTGCAAGGACGTCCCCCCGGAGGCCATGCGTGCTAACAGCCCCCGGCTGACATGAGAAGTAGACGAGGGGTACTGCAGAGACCACGACCGCAGCTAAGGAAGATAGTGGAAAGAAATGTCAAGGTCGGCAGCTGGAATGTGGGATCGATGACTGGGAGATGGAGGGAGAGAGCCGGTAGAGGTTTTGCAAAAGAAGAAACATAGGAATCCTATGTGTGCAGGAAATTAATGGACCGGCAAGAGCAAAAGAGAGATGGGAGAAGGATTTAAGAACCTTTACAGTGGGGAGAAGAGCAGTAGAAACGGAGTGGGTGTCATTCTGAACCCAGAGTTTAAAGAGAAAGTAGTTGAAGTGTCAAGAACATCAAACAGACTAATTAACCTAAAAATGTTGATAGCTGGAGAGATATTCAACATAGTGTCAGCATAGGCCCCGCAGAGTGGAGAAACAGAGAAGATAAAGGAGGAGTTTTTGAAAGACTGGGTAGACCTGATGTCGAGAGTCCCGAGAACAGAGAAAATTGTAGTAGGAGTTGACCAAATGGACATGTGGGAAAAAACCAGGTGTTTTTCAAAGAGTGCACAAAGAACACAAAGGAAGAGCATCTTATCACATATAAGAGTCGAGGGAATAGCTCACAAATTGATTTCACCATGACACGAAGAGCTGATCTGAAGGAAATGCGATACTGCAAGGTAATACCCAAAGAGGAGGTTGTATCTCAGCATCGGCTGCTATGTGGAATCACGACGACAAAAGAAAAAACATAAGAAAAGGACCAGAGAAAAGACGATTAAGATCTGGACTCTGAAAGGATAAAAAGTGACGGAATACAGAGACAAAGTGAAAGAGGAATAACAGCTGGCGGCAGACACTACTGCAGAAGAATGTTGGAAATTATTCAAGAAAGTCGTTATGGGGGCAGCAGAAAAGATATGTGGCGCCACCAAAGGAGGGAAACACATGGAGAGGGTGACCTAGTGGAGAATAGGTGCAGGGAAGCCTGAGAAGGAAAAGGGATGCATTCTAGAAATGGCAGATGCAGGGTGGAAACCAACTTAAGGAGGCCTATAAAAATATGAAGAGAAAGGCAAAAGCTGCAGTAGCCAAAGCTAAAACCGAAACAAGCGAAGAATGGTATGACAAGATGGGAACAAAGGAAGGTGAGCGGATGATCAACAAGGTGGAAAAACAAAGGGCAAGATCAAGAAGAGACATTGGGGAAGTGAATGTGATTAAAGACTAAACAGGGGAGAAGTCAAGAGGAGCACCAGAACGCAGTACAATGTGGAGTTCCTAAAGGACAGGGTGACAACAGAGACCTTCCGACTTACAGTCAGAAACAAATCGAAGCCCTACAAGATCTCCTCGACGAAGGAAACATGGACATAGACACAATAACAACAGATCAAGGAGATGTGGACCGCACATGCAGCGAAGTTCTGGGAAAGACGAAATACCAACAAAAAGATTAGATTTCTGCAGACACTGTCAACAAAGCGCAAGTGAGGAAGGAAACGAAAGGTGCAATAAACAACAGACGAACGAGAGCAGCAAAAGAAACAACACAGGAAGGGTATACAGAGTCAAACAGAACAGTCAAGAACAGCGTAAAAACAAACAAGGCAAACTTCATTGAAGACCTAGCCAAGGAAGCAGAGGATGCATCAGCCCAAGGAAACATGAAACAGCTGTATGGAAAATTAGCAGGAAAGTACAAGCACACAGACAGACCCATCAAAGATAAGAATGGCAATGTACTTACCAGTGATGAAGACCAGTTGAAGAGATGCAGGGAACATTTTGAAGAACTGCTAAACCGGCCACCACCTCAGAAACCCTCCAGACATCGCCCCAGATGAAGAAGTACTCCAGATAAACTGCGAAAGACCAAGTAAGGCTGAGATTGAGAAAGCCATCCATCACATGAAGAGAGGGAAAGCTTCCGGCCCAGACAAAAGTCCTGCTGAGGCAATCAAGGCTGACATAGAGACCTCCACTAAGATACTGCATGATCTATCCGCGAAGATGTGGGAGCAAAAAGAAATACCAACTGAACGGAAAGAAAGAAGATATGCAAGAATGTAAGAATTACAAAGCGATAATGCTCCTATCAGTACCCGGGAAGGACCTCAACAGAGTCAACTTGGACAGACTGAAGACAGGGGTGGATACCAAGCTCAGAAACCACCAAGCTGGCTTCGGCAAAGACAGATCATACACCGATCAAAAAGCAACAATACGAATCATTGTTGAACAATCCATGGAATGGGACTCATCCCTGTGCATAAACTTTGTAGACTACGAGAAGGCATTTGATAGCCTCGACAGAGATACGCTGTGGAAGCTTCTACAACACTACAGGATACCGGATAAACTTATATCTCTGATAAGAAATAGTTATGCAGATATGGCATGCAGCGTCGTTCATGCAGAACAACTCATTCATGGTGAAGACAGGAGTGAGGCAAGGATGTCTTCTGTCCTGCTCGCCGTAGACTGGATAATGAAAAAGACTAAACAAAAATAGAAGAAATGGTATCCAGTGGACAATTTGTAGCCAGTTGGGGGAACTGGACTTTGCGGATGACCTTGCTCTCACACAGCCATTAACAGATGCAGGAAAAAAACAGAGCTGCTAAGCACAACACAGCTAGCACTCGATATCAATAGAAGCAAGGCAAAGATTATGAAAGCCAACACAAAGAACAACAACCCCATTACATTGAACGGAGAGCCACTGGAAGAGATAGACTCGTTCACATACCTGGGCAGTACTATAAAAAAAATGGAGGCACAGAAAAGGACGTCAAAACAAGGATACAGAAAGCAAGAGTTGCATTCATCATGTTGAGAAACATTTGGAGAGCAAAACAAATCAAACTTAACATCAAACTTAGAATATTCAACTCAAATGTCAAGGCAATTTTACTCTATGCATCGGAGACATGGCGACGTACTCAGAATACACTAAAACGAATACAGACCTTCATCAACAAATGCCTGCGCAGAGTCTTACTCCTGAAGTGGACAGACAAGGTATCCAACACTACACTCTGGAAAATGACCAAGCAACTCCCCATAGAAAATGAAATAAACAAGAGAAATGGAGGTGGATAGGACATATACTCAGGAAACCTCCAGCAATCATCACCCGTCAAGCCATCACATGGAACCCCCACTCCCCCCGGGGAAGAGGCGAAGAGGTAGGCCACGAAACACCTGGCAAAGAGACACGGAAAAAGAAACAAAGGAGATGAGATACACCAGGAGAGAAATGGAGGGGATGGCCACGGACAGAAAACGATGGCGTTCCTTGGTCGATGGCCTATGCTCCCAGCGAGCAAACAGGCATAACAATAAGGGGAGATGCTAACAGATGAGGTGAAGATCAACGTGGAGAGAGTACTTCAACAACCTACTAAATGTAGAAAACGTCAGGGCACAGCTTGGAGAAGTAGCAGCAGTAGAAGGACCAGTCCAGGAACTATCAAGGGAAGAGGTGAAGAATGCCATACAGAGCATGAAGAAGGGGAAGCTGCAGGATGCTCAGGCCTCCCGATAGACCTGATCAAACACCTCGGGAAGAGTGGAGTGGACATGATGCATGAAATACTGAAGCGAGTTTGGGAAGAGGAATGTATGCCACAGTGGGAGAAAAGTGAGATGTGAGGCTAGTAGAAGCAACATACCATGGAGCATCAACAGTAGTGAGAACCACGCATGGCAGAACTGTCGAGTTTCCCATCAAAGTTGGCCTACACCACGGATCAGGGCTAAGCACATTCCTTTTTATTGTAGTACTAGATGTCCTCAGCGAACAGTTCAGATGCGGGCTGCCATGTGAACTGCTGTTTGCTGACGATCTGGCAGGAGTAACAGATACAGAGGAGATGGCTTGGTTGGCAGATGGGGATGGAGAGCAAGGGACTAAAAGTCAACACCGGGAAAACGGAAATAATGGTCAGTAGCAGGAGAGTAACAAAAGCAAACATCAAAGACAACCAAGGCACGAGCCTCAGACAGGTGAAACATTCAAATATTTAGGTGTCACCATCAGCGAAGAAGGCGGACCAGAGGAAACAGTGAGAGCAAGAGTTAGTGCAGCGTGGGCAAAGTGGAGAGACCTATTCAGAGTTATCAGTGACAAGCAAGAAAATGCCAAGGAAATTAAAGACCAAGCTTTACATGACTGTCATTAGGACAGTACTTCTGTATGGAGCAGAATGTTGGACAGTTGGAAAGAAAGAAAAACAGATTCTCGAGAAAACAGTGATGAGGATGTTGAGAAGAATTAAAGGTGTAACAGTGAGAGACAAGGTAAAGAGTTTGGACATCAGAAAGGAGCTAGGAGTGAATAGCCTAAAAGAGAAAGTCAGATATATGAGACAGATATATGAGACTATGCTGGCATGGACATATGCCGAGAATGGAAGAAAACAACGAAGTGAGAGCAATTGTTGACATGATAGTGCCAGGAAAAAGACCAAGAAGCAGACCAAGAGGGAGACCAAGAGGGCGATGGGTGGATGGCGTCCGAAGGGATAGGCAGGAACTGAGGATCATCCCGGGGGATGCCCAGGACAGAACATTCCGGCAATCAAGAATTCGGGACGGGCGAAGAAAAAGGGCATCGTAGAACCGTTTTGTGTTGTTGGTGTCTGCATAATGTAGCTTTTGCCTTTTTGCTGTACCAGGCATTCTGCATTTCTCCGAGTTTTGTCTGGACTTTGCGCCAAGTAAAGGTGTAGGCACCCTTCTTTGACTGATACCCTTATGGAGTCGGTGTTTCTTATCTAGAAGAGCCTATATTTCTTTGTTGTTCTGATCAAACCAGTCCCGATGTTAGCGCACTGAAGGGCCAAGATGCTCCATGGAAGTTGAATACAGTACGTCTCTGACCGCACTCCAGGTTGCGACAATATCGCTGGAAGCTATGTTAAGGACTTCTAAGTTTATCTTCTAGGTCCTTCACAAATATCTGCCTTGTTGGTTAATGCTGAAGCTTGTCGACGTTAAGCTTTTTCGTTGGTTTCTTCCCTTGGGAAGTCGTTTGGATTGAACACGGATGGTGAGTTTGGATACAAGCAGCCAGTGGTCTGTCCAGCAGTCTGCGCCATATATTGCCTTGGTCACATTTACATTTTGTCTATCCTCCTTCTGGTGATGACAAACTCTATCAGGTGACAGTGTCTGGAGCGTGGGTGCGTCCAAGACGTCCTATTTCGATGGGGCAGGCGGAATACAATGTTGGTGATGGGCAATTCATGTTCTGCGCAAGTTGCTGTTGCATTTTCCGTTACCGTTTTTTCCTAGGACACACTCCCAGGTCGTGTAGTCAGTGCCACCGCTAACGTTGAAGTCTCCAAGGGGGAACAGTTTTCCCTGCCGTGAAAGAGATTTGATGAGTTTGTCCAGATCCTCGTAAAACCTTTCTTTCACTTCCTCTGGATTTGTCATGGTTGGTCCATATGCGCTTATGATGGTAGCATGGTGCTTGTTGGCCAAGGGGTGTCGGAGTGTCATCAGCTTGTTGTTGATACCTTTTTGCCAAATGCAGGACACTGTCTCGCCGCGTGGGGGTGCCGCATCTACCACTCCGTATCTGCCTTCTGCAGTTTTCTCTTTTCAGCCTCCGTATCTTCGACCAGTCTACATTTGCGTATCGCTTTCTCTAGCGTGAGACTGTCCGGCTCAAACGTCCTCCTCATTCTGTGTGGTCGAAATGTAGGGTTGATGACGTGCAGCACGGTGTCGTTTGCCTAATCACCGCAATCTCGCAGCGAACAGGTTTATTCAGACCTCGTCGGATTTGTCATACACCTACAAGATGCCAGGCCTGGATGTTAAGGCCGGGGGCGCCATACCGGTGGTTAGGACAATTCAACTCGATAAAGGTTGAGGCAGGGGGCGGCGTGCCGGTGGTTAGGGTAATTCAACCAGACAGAGGTTGAGGCAGGGGGCGGCGTGCCGATAGTTAGGGTAATTCAACCAGACAGAGGTTGAGGCAGGGGGCGGCGTGCCGATGGTTAGGGTAATTCAACCAGACAGAGGTTGAGGCAGGGGGCGGCGTGCCGATAGTTAGGGTAATTCAACCAGACAGAGGTTGAGGCAGGGGGCGGCGTTCCGATGGTTAGGGTAATTCAACCAGACAGAGGTTGAGGCAGGGGGCGGCGTGCCGATAGTTAGGGTAATTCAACCAGACAGAGGTTGAGGCAGGGGGCGGCGTGCCGATGGTTAGGGTAATTCAACCAGACAGAGGTTGAGGCAGGGGGCGGCATGCCGATGGTTAGGGTAATTCAACCAGACAGAGGTTGAGGCAGGGGGCGGCGTGCCGATGGTTAGGGTAATTCAACCAGACAGAGGTTGAGGCAGGGGGCGGCGTGCCGATGGTTAGGGTAATTCAACCAGACAGAGGTTGAGGCAGGGGGCGGCATGCCGATGGTTAGGGTAATTCAACCAGACAGAGGTTGAGGCAGGGGGCGGCGTGCCGATAGTTACGGTAATTCAACCAGACAGAGGTTGAGGCAGGGGGCGGCATGTCGATGGTTAGGGTAATTCAACCAGACAGAGGTTGAGGCAGGGGGCGGCGTGCCGGTGGTTAGGGTAATTCAACCCAATTAAGGTTGAGGCAGGGGGCGGCATGCCAGTGGCTAGGTTTACTCAAACTCATCAAGGTTATGCCACAACTTGAAGGCCGCAGGAACGACAGAATGATGGATGATGACACAGGTTTTCCACACTTCTCTATCGTCAGCTGTTCGAATAAGTTGATTGAAGCTGAGCTGCGTCCACTCTTTCATATTGTCGACCCATGCATCTGATGGTCTTCCCATCTTTCTTGGCCCATCAGGTCCTCCTTGCAGGATGGTGTTAGTCAAGCTCTCCTTCCACTTGATCACGTGACCAAATCACTGCAAGTTTCGTCTTTTTACAATTGCCAACAGATGTCTTGTTTGTCGATATCTATCCACCAGTTCTCACACTTATTTGTTCGTGGTGTGTGAGTAGCAGTGAAGCTGTAACAACCTCTGCATGCAGTTAATATCAAAGGCATTTATGCGCTCTCCATCTTTGCGTTGGTCGTCCAAGTTTCACATCCACAGAGGAAGACTGATGTCACCAATGCTCTCAGCAGACTCATTCTGACTTCCACAGTTCTTATCCCACCAGATGCGCCAGTGACGATGTAGCTACCGCAATCTTTAGGTCTGGTCTTTAGCTCTTGATTAGATCTTGCGACATCTGTTTTAGCTGCACCAACGTATTTGACCTGTGTCACCATTTCCTATACTTCCCTGCCTGTAGATGCTACTTTGATTTTCTCTGTACCTACTCTCATGCCAAATCCCTTGGCACTCTCCTCAACCCTATTTGTCAAGTCGATCAGTTCTCACGCCAGCCGTATGAAGGCTGAGTAAAAAATATAAACGTAAGTTCTTATATAGCGCAATATCCAATCTTCAGGATTGCTCAAGGCGGTTTTACACATTACTCCCTGGCAGACCTATTAAATCACCTCGTCTTCTCTGGGAAGCATTCAGCCACCTGGCAATTAACCAGTTACTCATTCATACAGCTGTGTGAACTGGAGCAGTGTAGAGTGAAAACCCTAGCCCAATGTTTGACACGGCAGCACAGGATTCGAACCCGGGTGCTCTTAGACGGTCGAGAGTCCGATGCTCTACCCCTGAGCCACTACATGCGCTACTACGCCGGGATGGCAAAGCCAAAGCGGATTCTGACTCTGCCTCATGCAGCTTTCGTCGTTGGCAATCATAGTATACTAATGTCAATTCGATCAGTTCTTCCGCCAGCCCTATGCAGGCTGAGTAAAAAAGTAAACGTCATCATCATCATCATCATCATCATGCTGTCGGTCGCAATGCAACAAAGACTGCTTCCATCACTTGACTATTGCTCTCCATTTATCTCTCTGCTGTGAGAGTGATGTCCATGAGTCTGGCTTTATGTCTCTCAGCTTCAGGTTTCCCTCGATGATATCCTTGAACCGGAGACGTGACCAGAAGACAGTTGAGAGTAGAGAATCTGTTTTGGTAGTCTTCATGACTCCAGTCCACCGGATATTCTTTCTGATCAGAAGTTCTTCCATAGATGGCAGCCTTGTCCGTTCGAGTATGTCTTTGTTTGTCACTTTGCACTAGGGCTATGTGAAACGAGGTGGACACAGTCGGGGAAAGTCAGACTGAATACGGGAGAAATGATTCTGTACTCGGGGCATGAAGAGGAAAATGCACATCTTAGAGAAGGCGTGGCACTCATGTTGTCACACGAGGCACAGAATGCTCTCATTAGCTGGGAAGCAGCGGAACTAAGGATCATCTATGCCTCGTTCAAAACAAAGAAAGAAAACATCAAGCTCAACATAATTCAGTGCTGCGCACCCACAAACGACAAGGATGACGAAACAAAAGAGTATTTTTACAACAAACTGCAGACATTGTGTGACAAACTGAAGGCGAAGGACATGACAATACTCAGGGACTTGGCTAAATGAATGAAAATTGCGAGACGTTGGCTGATCTTTGTGCATTTAACAACATGATCAACGGAGGCAGCGTGTTCCCGCATCGCAGGATTCATAAGGCAACCTGGGTATCACCGGACCACATAAAAAAAATCAAATAGACCATATCTGCATAGGACGGAAGTTCAGAAGATGACTGCATGATGTGAGAGTGCAGAGAGGGGCGGTTGCAGCTTCAGACCACCATCTAGTGCTGGCCAGAATGAAGATGAAGCTAAAGAAGAAAGAAGTCAAGAGGAACACCAGAACGCAGTACAATGTGGACTTCCTAATGGACAGGGTGACAACAGAGACCTTCCGAATTACAGTCAGAAACATATACGAAGCCCTACAAGATCTTGACGAAGGAAACATTGACATAGACACACAATGGCAACATATCAAGGAGATGTGGACCAGCACATGCAGTGAAGTTCTGGGAAACAAGAAATACCAACAAAAAGACTGGATTTCTGCAGACACTGTCAAAAAAGTGCAAAAATTAGTAAGGAAAAGAAAGGTGCAATTAACAACAGCCGAACGAGAGCAGCAAAAGCAACATCACAGGAGAAGTATACAGAGCAGTCAAGAACAGCGTAAAAACAGACAAGGCAAACTTCATTGAAGACCTAGCCAAGGAAGCATCAGCCCAAGGAAACATGAAACAACTGTATGATATAACAAGACAATTAGCAGGAAAGTACAAGCATACAGACAGACCCATTAAAAAAGTAAAGTAAAGGCAGTTCTTAAATAGCGCAGTATCCAGTCCTCAGGACCGCTCAAAGCGCTTTACACTTTACTTCCCTGACAGACCTGTTCACTCATACACCATCTCGGCTTCTCTGGGAAGCATCCAGCCATATGCTACAATTAATGCACGAAGGCTGCTCGTACACATATCCACCACTGTCTGTAGCCAGGTACTCATTTATTCAGCTGAGTGAACTGGAGCAATGTAGAGTGAAAAAACGTGCCCAAGGTTTTAACGCCGCAGCCAGGATTCGAACCAGGGTTCTCGTAGTCGAGAGTCCGAAGCTCTACCCCTGAGCCACTGCCTCTACAGATAAGAATGGCAATGTACTTACCAGTGATGAAAACCAGTTGAAAAGATGGAGGGAACATTTTGAAGAACTGCTAAACCGGCCACCACCTCAGAATCCTCCAGACATCGCACCAGCTGAAGAAGTACTCCAGATAAACTGCGAAAGACCAAGTAAAGTTGACATTAAGAAAACCATCCGTCACATGAAGAGAGGGAAAGCTTCCGGCCCAGACAAAATTCCTGCCGAAGCAATCACGGCTGACATAGAGACCTCCACAGAGATGCTGCATGATCTATTCGGGAAGATATGGGAGCAAGATGCAATACCAACTGAATGTAAAGAAGCGTACCTCGTGAAGCTCCCAAAGAAAGGAGATATGCAAGAATGTAAGAACTACAGAGGGATAATCTATCAGTACCCGGAAAGGTGCTCAATGGAGTCATCTTGGACAGACTGAAGACAGGGGTGGATGCCAAGCTCAGAGACCACCAAGCTGGCTTCCGCAAAGACAGATCGTGCACCGACCAAATAGCAACACTGCGAATCATTGTTGAACAATCCATGGAATGGGACTCATCACTGTACATAAACTTTGTAGACTACGAGAAGGCATTTGATAGCCTCGACAGAGATACGCTGTGGAAGCTTCTACAGCACTATGAGATACCGGATACACTTATAGCTCTGATAAGAAATAGTTATGAAGATATGACATGCAGAGTCGTTGTTGCAGGACAAGTTACATACTCCTTCTTGGGGAAGACAGGAGTGAGGCAAGGATGTCTCCTGTCACCATTCTTATTCCTGCTCGCCATAGACTGGATCATAAAAAGACTACAACAAATACAAGAAATGGGATCCAGTGGACACCTTGGTGCCAGTTGGAGGACCTGAAATTTGCGGATGACCTCGCTCACCTCTCACATAGCCATCAACATATGCAGGAAACAACAGAGCTGTTAAACACGGTGTCAACACAGCTAGGACTCAACATCAACAGAAGCAAGACAAAGATTATGAAAGCCAACACAAAGAACAACAACCCCATTACTTTGAACGGAGAGCCACTGGCAGAGACAGACTCATTCACATACCTGGGCAGTACAATCAACAAAAATGGAGGCACAGAAGAAGACACCAAAGCAAGGATACAGAAAGCAAGAGTTGCATTCATCATGTTGAGAAAAATTTGGAGAGCAAAACAAATCAGAATTAACACCAAACTGTGAATATTCAAATCAAATGTTAAGGCAGTTTTACTCTATAGATCGGAGACATTGCGAAGTACACAGAATACATTAAAGAGAATACAGACCTTCATCAACAAATGCCTGCGCAGAGTCTTACACCTGAAGTGGACAAACAAGGTATCCAACACTACCCTCTGGAAAATGACCAAGCAACTTTTCCATAGAAAGTGAACTAAAGAAGAGAAAATGGAGGTGGATAGGACATACACTCAGGAAACCACCAAAAACCATCACCCGTCAAATCATCACATCGAACCCACCAGGGAAGAATCGAAGAGGTAGGCCACGAAACACCTGGCAAAGAGACACGGAAAAAGATACGAAGGAGATGGGATATACCAGGAGACAAATGGAGAGGATGGCCACAGACAGAAAACGGTGGCGTTCCTTGATTGATGGCCTGTGCTCCCGGCGAGCAAACAGGCATAATAGAATAGATACCATCCATTACTTGATATAGTGCTTCCGAAGTAGGTGAATTCCAGAACAGAGTTCAGCTTGTTTCCATCAACCATGATATCATCCTCTCGGGTTCTTGTAGAGTTGGGTTGGTA
This sequence comes from Oasisia sp. SBJ-2009, assembly GCA_964017155.1. Lineage (NCBI taxonomy): Eukaryota > Metazoa > Annelida > Polychaeta > Sabellida > Siboglinidae > Oasisia > Oasisia sp. SBJ-2009. The sequence continues at coordinate 46,734,756 of OZ024854.1, forward strand.
CAGCACCTCAGTATTCTTGATGTTAATCTTCAGGCCGAACTTCTTTGACGCATCGAAGAAAGCATCCACAATTTTCTGCATCTCTTCAGCAAAGTGGACAACCAGTGCATTGTCGTCATCTATGAATAGCAGCTCTCTCATTAGTATTCGGGTAGTCTTGGTTTTCGCTCTGAAGTGTGCGACGTTGAATAGGTCAACACTCTGTCTGGACTTCATGTAAATGCCACCCCTGACGTCTGGGAAAGCCTCGTCGAGCATTGCTGATAGGAAGATTGAGAAGAGCTTGGGGGCCAGTACACAACCTTGCTTGACCCCATTTGTAACACTGAACGATTCCGAGACTTCCCCTCCAACACTAACATTCGCCATCATTCCGGTATGTAGAGCCTCGATCATAGTTATGAACTTCTCAAGGCATCCAAACTTCCTCACTAGCTGCCATAGCCCGGTCCTCCCAACTGTATCGAACGCATTACTGAAGTCGACAAATACCACGTACAGTACTTTTCTTGTAGCTGTCTGAGACAAAATATCATATCCACTGTGATCGGGTTAGCTCTGAAGCCATATTATGTCTCCGGAATTACCTCTGGTGTTATGTGGGTAGATAGTCTGTTGAGGAGGATCCTGGCGAAGATGTTGCGTGCTATGGAAAGAAGAGAGGTTCCTCTATAATTCCCACAGTCTGTTCGATCACCTTTCTCGTAGATGGTTACAATGCTGGCATCTTTCCCAGGCATTGGTGATTAGTTGGTGCAGTCTGCTGAACAGATTGTCTCCTCCGTGCTTCCATACTTCAGCAGGAATTCCATCTCCCCCAGGTGCTTTGCCATCTTTCAGGCCGGCGCTTGCTCTAGCCATCTCAGCCATGGAAGGAATCTCATCGAGGCTTGTCTTGGTAATGTACTGCGGGATTTTGTCCAGAGCTTCGTGATCTATGTCGCCAGGGACGTTGAGTAGCTTCTTGAAGTGTTTACTCCATCTTGCCACAACTATCTTGCTATCAGAGAAGGTCTCCATTCCATCTGTTGATTTCAGGGGACAGGTTCCTTCTTCTTGGGCCCCCACACTTCCTTCAGTCCATTGTAGAAGCCATTATGTCGTTTCTGTCAGCAGCTCTCTGCAGCTCATCTGCCTTCCTTTTCCACCAGTCTGACTTCAGTGCACGCGCGAGTTTTTGTAGCAGTCTGCAGGCATCTTTGTATGCTGCAATGGTGGATCTAGGGCTCCTGGTTTCCAATGCTCTCTGGTGGGCTTGGTCTCTTCTCCTCATAAGAGTCTGTAGCTCCTGGTCGTTGGGGTCGAACCAGTCCTGGTGTTTTCTGTATGGCTTGCCAAGATATGTCTTGGCTGTGTTGTATTTGACCTGCTGCAGAGCTGCCAATTCCTCGTCTGGTGTTGAGATTTCCTTCTCCTCCCATAGGGCGAGAGCATTCTCCATCTCCTGCTCAAAACTCTCCCTATTGATGATGGTACTTAGTTTTGTTGTGTTGGGCTTGGTCGGCTTAGTTATCCCTTGTCTGTTGTGCTTTTATCGTATTCTGAAAGCCAGTTTTGACCTCAGCATCTGGTGATCGGTCCAGCAGTTAGCTCCACGCATGGCTCGTGTACTGTGGACGTCCGTCCATCTTATCCCGACACCTCGTGATGATGATGCCAGTGTTCGGAACGAGTGTGCATCCAAGTGGTCTTGCGTTCAAAAATAAACGTAACTTCGTATATAGCGCAGTATCCAATCCTCAGATTTGCTCAAGGCGCCTTTACACATTACTCCCTGGCAGACCTATAAAATCGAACACCATCTCGACTTCTCTGGGATGCATTAATCCATGAGGCAAATAATTCGCGAACACTGCTCGAACACAAATAGTCATCAGTGTCTTTAGCCAGGTACTCATTCGTATGTAGAATGAAACAATAAAATAAAATGTCCAAAGTTTTACACGGCAGCACAGGATTCGAGAGTCCGATGCTCTACCCTTGAGCCATTGCATGCGCTACTTCGCCGGGGTGGCGCAGCCAAAGCGGATTCTGGCTCTGCCTCATGCAGCTTTCGTCGCTGGCAGTCATGATAATTACTAATGTACAAGATCGATCGTTATGGACAAAGAGGTCATGTATGGAAATGGTTTATATAGACAAAATATTAAGTGATAGACATCAGTGTGTTAGTATTAACGGCACAATAGCATGTATACACTGGCATCACAGAGGGATCCATCTTAGGGGCAGTGTTATTTCTATTATTTTTCAGTGGTATCCGTCTGTCTTGTCAAACAATGTTTTGCGCTGCACTGAGTGGCAGTTCGGTGGTATTCATCGCCTGGTGTGACTAAGACGTCCGACTCTCGAGTCTGGCAATTTCTACGTCATATGCGGCATACATATACAGTCGGCTGTGAAGAAAATGCAGCATTGGCAGATCTCTGCTTTCAGCGATTCCTCTCAGCCTGTTGAACCACAGAGTAGTGTGCTGAAGACGCATGTCTGGTAAACACACAGTTTAGTGTTTTCTGTCAATTTTGCTGTTGTTACACACTCTTTTGTTCAGTTCGGACACGACAACTGCAGCTTTTGCTATGCGCGTATTAATTTCAGCATCTAGGAACACATTACTTGTGATTGTTGAGCATGATTATGCGAACTGATCAACGACATCAAGTCTCACATTATCAATGTCGATTGTTGGTGGTGCTATGACAACCTGGGCCAAAACGTTCGTCGTCTTGATACTGATGGTCAATCAATAATTTTTTTTTACAGACGTGGGAGAATCTGTCCATTAGTTTCTAAAGGTCTTCCTCTATGTGAGTAGCCAGTGCATATCATCTGCAAAGAGCATTTCTCGCAGGACGACTCGAAGCACCTTTTCAGCAAGTTGAACAAACCACTTCTGCTCACGAGGTGAACAGTTTTCGTGAGGTCGATGAAGACAATGCACATCGGTCCTCTTTGTTCTCGACATTTCTCTTGCAGCTGTTGGAAAGAGAACAACATGTCTATCTTAGGTCTTTTGTTTCTTCCTTGTTATTTCTGTTATATATCAACATTTCTCTTGCAGCTGTCGGACAGAGAATAACATGTTTATCGCAGATCCTTTGTTTCTTCCTTGTTATTTCTATTATATATAAACATTTCTCTTGCAGCTGTAGGACAGAGAATAGGATGTCTATCGTAGATCTTTTTGCTTCTTCCGTGTTATTTCTATTATATCATATCAATAATATTTCTAGTGCTGTGAACCCAATATCTGTGCGTTTGTTTGTTGATGATGCTAACTTGTTCATTAGTGGATCTTGTGCCTACGAAACTACTTATCACTGCAGAGAAGTCAGAACGCACAATGTGTGGCTCCGGTACAATAAACTAACCCTGAATCTGAGTAAGACATGCTATACGATCTTTGGTAAACGTAAAATCGTGCCATTGCCGTTGCAGGACAAACTCAGGAAATGGTTAACTCAGCCAAATGTATGGGCGTTTATCTAGACTGTAAGCTATCATGGTCTAAACATATTAAGGAACTTTGCGCTAAGCTGTCTAAACTATACGGAGTATGGTATCACAATCGTTCATATATGCTGATCAATAATTTTTTTATAGTTACGCAACTACATTTTGCTGTTGGAATTTAATATTACATGGACCAGTGTATAAAACCAACTAAAATTAATTACTAATTCTCCCAAATGTACTATTGTAAACATTGGCAAAGCTTAGCGATCGTGATAATGCTAATGCCTTGGATCATGAACTTAATATACTTAATGTTCATGAACTATGTCAAATAAATGTGTTATTAGCGCAGAAAAAACTTCCTAGTCTATTCCACCAATTTTATAAATTAGAAATTCATAAACGGAAGTATCAGACAGGAAAACAACTAACATAAATCTATATAAAATTACACAACTGGGGGAATTCCATAAAAGTAAAAATTCTAAACCGCTTTCTTTTTAAAGAATATAGCCAGGAGGTCTATATCTGGTATCGACTGGAATTAATGGAAATTGAAATAATGATATACTGAAAGGAATTCGTTAATGATATCATGTTTGTATATGATCTGTGTTAATTTAGGAAGTCATTTGCCTGAAGCTAATACACTGTGTATATTTTATAACCTTTATGTATTACATATGTTTGCATGCACATGGCTGGGCCGGCTCTGTCGATCCGAGACAACAACCATGGCTCAACGACGCCCTCTCGTTTCACAATTGACACTTCCAACACACGTGGACTCTCGTCGGCGATGAAACAAGGCCAACTGAGTGAGGACAAGAGGCAAGATCCCCAGTGACCGTTTGGGTGCGTTGCAATAGCAATATGCACCTGTTTACCTGTTCACGTCACCACCAGAGACTGCCTGGTGTCTGATGGCGATCCAACATGTGATATTCTTATCAGACACGTGTGATCCGATAACCAATGAAAACAGTGTACCCCCACCTCGGTGAAACAGTGAAAGAGTGACCTTCACCCGTAGTCGTACTTCCGTCCGACACTGTCTGGACGTGTGGCGGTAGGACGCCATCGGACATTGTTAGTAAACATCAAACATGCTGCATTTCGCACGACGCGGCCTGATAGTGTATGAAGGCCTGTATTTGGAATAACGTGTTGTGCTCTATTGGTCAGTGTGTCACAGAATCGCAGTAATTCAATTGCGACCACAACTCGCTACTGACAAATGCCAACGCGTACGGCCAGACATCGCAACGCGTTAACACCAACAACGCTGAACAAGACGAGTTCTTCGCCGAATTTGCAAGTCAGACACTTGTCAGATGCAGCTGTTGTACATGGAACGCTGTCTACACCTCTGGCGACTTTAACAGGAAACTCGATTACAGGAAGTACGACGAGGAATTCGCGAGAAAACGCGCGCGTGTGAGTGTGCGTGAGTGCGTGTGCGTGTATTTCTAGTTATAATATCGTGAGTGTTGCGGGAAATGACCATGAAATCCCCATGTGCCCTGAACTGTATCGCCGCCTGGCGAAAACTGTAGTTATAAACTGAACAGTGGCTACAAAACTGACACCTCGTTGTGTGTGTGCTCGTGCTAAAAGTAATTCTATAGCGCAGTAAAGCTATTTCCGAACTTCGTCTTCGTTTCTGACTTTTACAGCCCTGTCCGTCGCCATATCAGCGACCAGACCTACGATTTCCATTTCTCTTCTACATGTGTCTTGCCATGGTCGTTCTCTCCTTCATCGTTGTCTACTAGACTATATCTGCATTCAGCACTCTTCTCTCGGTGTGCTCCTCTTCCCTTCTCATCACGTGCGCATACCATAATCAGTCATTTCTCTCGTATTTTTTTGGAAGCTTGTGTGCACTCTCATAGTACTCGTCCCTGGTCTTATCTTTCTTTGCTACTCCACACATCCACCTGAGCATCGTCATCTCATCCTTCTCTAACCACGCTTCCTGTCCCGTTGTCGTTGCCAAGTACAACATTACTGTCTTCCCCTTCAACTTCACTGGCAACCTCCGGTCGCAAAACATTAAATGGGACGCCATATTTTATGATGACGTCAGAATACGTAAACTACGCGGACGTTTTACGTCATAGTGCGTCGCCTTGGTTCCCGCCACCTCAAAAGGCAACGATGGATGGCTGACGAGAGAGAATTCTTCCCCTTCCCCTTCTTCCTGTCGGACATCCGCGATGCTCCGACAACAAGACATCAAGTGCGAGAGATATGTCGCTGTTGTCACTGACATTGTCATACGCGTCTGTCAAAAATTGCATGCGCCGATCGGCCAATAGTCGAAACACTCGAGACATTTCTGACGATCAGTGATGGTGACGACGGGAAATTCACTAAATGTTGCAATGATGACGTTCTTTACAATACAGTCACGTCATCGTTTAACAACCAGCGCGTATAAAGATGGACGGAGACGCAACCGTGGCGTTACTGTGTAATGATTTATTGGGGATAGTGCGTGCTTACTGACCAGTGTAGCTAGCAGTTTAGAAAAGAAAAAGTCATAGAAGGCGTAATTAAAGGGGAAAAAAAGGCTACGGTTTCGTGTCATACACCTAATATAGCGTTTATACAAAGTAACAATTTCCACATATACTCAATTTTTTAATATCAGCGGTTTACTCAGAATGTGTCTAAACTTCTAACGAAATCCACGATGGTCTAGACGCCGCCATAGGTGAAGGGTTAACTTGGCTTGGCCATTCAGCGCGCGGCATTCTATGTCTCTGCTGAAGCCGGTCAACTTCCTGCGACGTTGTTAAGGGTCAACAACTTCGAGTCTTCGACAGTTCATTCAGTTGGCGTGACGTCTAGCAGCTGCTATGCCTTATAGACGTATATCGAAATCTGTGGTTAAATCTATGGTAAACATTAGTAATTCTGCCTTACTGTTCGGCATACGGTTGCAATACTAGTTGAAACAACCGGTAGTATTGAAACAATGGATTCACATTGGTGATTTACGGGCGTACTGTTGGGAATCCCTCCAGTCCAAGTACAGTTCACTTTGCTCGGTTCATTTTGAGGAGAAATGCGTTGAAGTAGACATCAGTTGATGGGATGATTTCAGCGATAACAATAATAGACAACTTTATATTTACCGTCATCAGCATGTTACGCGCGTTGCCGAGTTGCAGCCATTTCAACAGCCAAACCCCATGCAGGGAAT
>OZ024854.1:46746422-46831422 GCA_964017155.1 Oasisia sp. SBJ-2009
CTGTCATTGTACGGCCATAAGCCGCTGGTCGCAAATCCATTGACGGCAGTCTGTATTGTAGCAGTACAGCTGTACGCTCGCTCAAACAGTGCGATCACCTCATACTGTGTGATGGCTCGTCCCCTGTTCGATGTTAGCCAGTTGTCGCACGATCGGCTGAATGCGGACTTCAGAGACTTATAGAATGATCGGTCGAGCGGCTGAAGTCGGTGGGTACAGTGCGGCAGAAATGTCAGCATGATGACCCCATGTTCCCTGCCGAAGTCGATTGCCTCGAGGGTCTTATGGCTTTCGTGTCCGCCCAACAGAAGCAGATGTGGATGCTCTTTGGTGCATCCCGTAATCTCGACGAAGTGTTTGAGCCACTTCATGAATAGAGCTCCGTCGATATACCCCGAACCACGTTCATTCACCGCACCAATCGATCCAGCAGGAGCACCATTCATCAGCGACATCACCATTCTCTTGCGAGGAAAGACAAACAGCGGCGGGATGTAAGACCCGGCAGCACTGACACAGCACAGCGCGGTGATATTCTTTCCACGCTCACCGCTTGAAGCCTTTCGCACCTGCCTCGTTCCTGTTTGACACTAGACTTTCGCCGCCTTCGTCACCGTCGTGAAGCCTGTTTCGTCACAGTTCCAAATGGCAGTAGCTCTGCGATCCCCTTCTTTCAAGACGTCTTTGTACAACGCAAAAAACGCCTTAACTGCTTCGCGGTTGAAACCTTCTATGCGGGCCAGGCTAGTAGAGATCGGTACACGAATCGATAACTCTGGGTGGCGCCTCATGAAGTTAGACAACCAGTCTTTTCCGGCTAGTCCACGCCCATCATCAAATTGATGATGTACCCCCAATTTCGCCGCAACAGCGTATGCCACGTCGATCGTTGTCAACCCGTACATCTTCTTGGACATCTCCTTCGCGTACTGTACTAATTCCGCTTCAAAGGCGCTTGAAAACACGCAACGCTTGCTGCCCATCGCGACAACACCAGGTCGACGTACATTGCCAGAGCAGTGGCGTATTAGGGTTCGCCTCGGGATTCCATAATCTGCCCCAGCACCACGAATGCTCTGTCCTTCACGGACAGCCGCTACAGCCAACGACAGTCGGTCAGCTCCGTAACTCCCCTGCGTAATTTTTCTTTTATACTTCCGAACCATAGTTTCTCAATCTAAAGTATAAATGCTGTCAGTTAGCCATATAACTATCAAAAGAACATGTAACAAGTTAATTATACTAATAAAGTTAACAGGCAAACATTATTGTATACATCATATTTCGTGTGTGTGTTTCAGTGTGTGTGCTAAACGCAAACAGACACTTACACTTACACTTACACTTACACTTACACTTACACTTACACTTACACTTACACTTACACTTACACTTACACTTACACTTACACTTACACTTACACTTACACTTACACTTACACTTACACTTACACACGCACGAACGCACACACGCACACGCACACGCACACACACACATATATATATATATATATATATATATATATAATTTATATTGTATTTACAGAACGATATGCCATCTAAAATGAATACACAATTATATGTTTATACCAACTTACGCATGGGGCATAGCGCACAGGGATGTGCGCTTTGCCCCAATGCACAGGTGGCGCTATGCCCCATCGGCGACCACTCCGAGGATTTGTCATTTATGACATTGTCTGTTATCGCTCGCCGTATCTGAGGCCATGGAAATGTAGGTTATATGACATAGTTTAGAAAGCTATGCGAAGTTTTTAAAAGTTCGTAGCTATTTAGCGTCACTTTATTCATGAACATGGAAGCGATTTTATAACAAATGACCATGAAACAGTAAAAGATATATACTTACATCGCGCTCGATTATATTCAGCAAAAGCACGCTTATGTGGCGTCGGGATGCAGAAAGGAATCATTTGGTCGCTATATGGAGCCACTAAAAGCAATATTCGCCAAAATAGAGGTATGGCGCTATGCCCCACCCTGTGCGCTATGCCCCACCTTACTCTACACATATACATACACACACAAGCACATACACGCAAGAAATTGCACACACATCAACACACAAACAAACACACACACATAGATGTAGACATAAGCAGTTGTCTGCATTATGTTGTTTTTTATTGAATAATTTGATTGTAGTGATTTACAGATTCAGATACCTGGTAAATTTCTAACTCTCGCTCCTCAATAGCACCTACCACTGTTTTAGAGGAGTCTCTGTGTTACAGGCTATAAAGGTGTCAATGTGTTGCAGGATCTGTCATTGTCAGGCTCAATGTGTCAGTGTTGCAGGCATAAACAATGTCACATGTTGCAGGTTATAAAAGTGTCAGTGTTTTGAAGGCTGTCACAATGTCAGTGTGTTGCAAGCTCTAACAGTGTCAGTGTGTTGCACGCATTAACATTTGTAAGTGTGTTGCAGGCTGCCACAATGTCAGTGTGTTGGAAGCTCTCACAAGGTCAGTGTGTTGCACATATTAACATTTGTCAGTGTGTTGCAGGCTTAAACAGTGTCAAAGTGGAGCAGGTTTTTATCAAGATGACAACTCTGACCTGTTTCCATGGTGATGTGGTCATGATGCTGGACCCTCTTTTTTCAAGGCTTGCTATGCAAGGCTTGCTATGCTGACCTATTGCCATGGTGATTAACTATGTTTGCACACATTCCCATGTTAATTACAAAGCTGGTATATGTATAAGAGATCCTCTTTTTGCCTTACCTATAGTAGTCCAGGCTCTGCCATATAGGCCCGTAAAATTTTCGAGGTAAACGCAGTTTTTCTTTTGATTTGTATTCTACATACCATGTCTTTCAACAATCCAGGAGGTGCTTTTTGAAAATCCGTGGCATAAGGTCACTGGAGCGTGAAATCCAAAATGGCCGCCGCTGATCAGGTTTTCATCTATAACTTTGGATCTAGAAGGGCTAGATAGCCAAACTTGGTATCAATTCCGCCTAAAATTGACATTCCCGACACGCTTGACCTATCCATTTTACGATTTGACGCAATATTTGATGATAAATCCAACATGGCCGCTCATCCACGACGACTGTCGACTGCAGAAACACAATAAGCCGTAACTCTCGATCGAAATGAGCTAGAAACTGGATTTTTATGTCCGTCTCGATGATTGTGATTATTCCCAATCAAATACATATTATTTCGATACCTTTCAGGTTGACCATATAGGTCAAAGGTCAAGTTAATGGGTTAAAATCAACATTTTAAAAGCATATCTGGTCACAAAACAGGATATAACTGGTATATACATGAGCCAGATGTCGTATCTCAGTTGCTACCATCATAGTTCTGCTGAGATAAAGTCAAATTGATGAGATTATGTTAACTTTTAAAGGTTCTAAGCGCTATGTCAAGGTCATAGGGTCGCTCATCCCTTCATGAAGCCCGCAATACTGCGCAGTTGATTTACTTGATGATTTGTATTTGTCTTCCCTATGTGCCCCATGGAGGCTTACGTCCATGTGATGGCATTTATCACCATTGCATATGTTCTTTTGATGTGTGGGGGGTTCCCGCCAACCCGCCCAAACCCTGTGACAGATTATACCATTGCGAGAAAGGTCATAATGTCCGCATGCAGCTGTATCAGACGGTGATGCCCGTTTTGTGAGATGATGGCGTGTTTCACACGGTTGCAGATATTCTGAGTCAGTCACATTGGTGGTGGACATCTATGGCATGTTTGGAGTGTTTCACTATGCGAAGATTCTACTACGATGCATTGGTTGCTACATCAGAGGTAGTGACCTGGACGATGCCATATTCAAAGCAGCGCTCTTCGTGAAGCGAGTCCTGATTTCAATTCTCACCGGACGTCACTACTAAAGATCAATGCCAATCATGCTGATGATTTTCAAGGTGACTGATATTTTCAGTTGAGAGTTTGATGATCTAATACACCTGCAGGTGCTTATGGGCGGGAAGAATACCGAAGTAGCCCGTTCCACATGTCTTTTCACTCATACAGCCCTTGCTTATCAAGTACAACACTTTCCCGATTGAGTATCAAGCTAAGTTTGATATGGCTGCATTCAACATAAACATCAAGAATATGTTCAACCTATTCATGTATATCACCATTTCAGATCAGGAGAGATGGTGGTGACCAGTACATGTATCCTGCATGTAAATATGTTGCGGTAGTTATTCAGGAGTTCGATGGAGTCAATTGCTAGGGGTCGTTCTACGTTAGGAAAACTTAGTTGTTAGAGGTGGAAGCCTCAGAACCCTATATGTGTGACAGCTTCAACGACGTCGAATAAGATATAAAGTTGGAGCAGTCCATCCAGCGGGCATCAGAGAGCCAGACACTAATGTTCGCAGTTGTAGCGGAGTTTGAGCTGATCTCCCATGAGATTCTGATCATACAGAACAACTGCCGTAAGCTCACAGATGAGCGGATGATGGAGTATCATAAGACCATCATATACCAGGAACTCAAGAGCATCACGGCCGTTATTTTTGATGGCAACGTCTCCCGTCTTCTTGACTTTGTGCGAGCTGTAGCAAATCCCTTTATTATCAAAGCCTCTGGCGTCAGATTGCATAACTTCGTTTACCGAACATTTAATCAATGCTGAAATAATGGATGTGTTCGAGAATGGAGAAAAGATACAGACGAGAGAGCTGGTTTTGAAGACAAAGAAGCTTGCAGTAACAATACACAGGTGTAACCTGCAGAAGTGTGATACTGTCGGTAATTGACACCAAATATAATAGAGCATCCTACACAACCATACCTAAACTGTGTGGATCTGCCGAGCGGGACATTGAGATCGCCCGGGTGCGTGGAATAACTCTCGCGGAAGTCTTTTCGCATGACGACCACCTCCTCAACAGCCACCTGTTTGATGGCGAGTTTACCTCTGTCACACGTGGCTCAATTGGAGGCATATTTCATCAATGATGTTGGTGTTGGGATTGAATATAATTATAACGTAGTACTGTAGTGTCTGACGATACACAATAATACAACTACTGGAGACCTATCTCATGAAGGGTTGAAACAGTGACCCTGCCGGAATTTATGCCAATGGTTAGGCAGTACGCCAACCAATCATGCTTCGACCATTTCGGTCGAGTTGTAAACAAAGTCCTGTCAGTCGAATAGTTGTATCTTCATCTTGTGAAGCCCTTCAGGTTATTTGTGATAGCTACATTGATGAGTCATGGTGTTAGCAATATAGTTTCAAGAGAGCTCTATCCCTGATGAGTCCACAACGCAGATCGATAAATGTTGGGTATCATCGGAGAGAAAAAGAAAAAGGATCAGTTGCTGCAACTTATTCAGAAAATAGTGGTTGGTCAGTCTTTCTGTAGTATCGATTGTGTTGAGTGTCACGGTAGTAAACCAAGAACAAGTTCCAGCTCCCCTCCATAGTAGAGAGTAGACAGCCAATAGTGATTTTCCAGAGCTTACAAAAGTATTGAAAGATGCAGATGAAAGGATCGTGCCTCATGCCATCTGGGCAGTCCAACATGGGTGCCAACGTTTAGTCGTTATGTTAAATGATACAGACATAGACATGCGCCTACTGCATTTCACCCATACGCTAATCCGTGATAATTTGAAAAACCTCTAGGTCAAGTTTGGGACAAGTGAGAAGAGAGAGAGAGAGAGACCGCCTTCCCCTACATCGCGAGTGGGCGAGCATCGCGGCCTTGTGGGCAAGCATCGCGGTCTTGTTGTGGAGAAGGTTCACGCATTCACTGGAAAATATGTCACCAGCAGAATTGGCACCAAGCATGCAGTGATGCACTGCAATCCCAATGTATATCTGAGTTTGTCGATAGAGCAGAGCTACCGGAAACGGTGAACGCGCAAGTGGAAGAGTACCTTTTGCTGGGTTGGGCGGGTGCAAGATGTAAGCCATAGGCAAAGAAGTTTTTTTATCAATTGCATCTCCAGGTCCACACCAGTGTCTCTGTCCCCAATGCCATAACCAAAATGCCCCCGCATCGAGTGTTGTGCGTAGACACATCACCAGAGTATTATATTGTTTTTCAAGGGGTTATAGCCAGTGAAGGAAGGCGCCTAAAGATTTGTCAGAGTGAGTGGGAAAGTGACGGAGGCACCCTCAAACCGTTGACACGTCATAGCTCCCTATCTACTAATATGCTATCCATGTGCAAATGTGGTAATGTGCAGTGCCCGTGCAGGAAATGTGTGGTGATGTGTGTCATTTATTGCCACAAATCACAAGTTCGAAATTGTCAGAATCGTTGTTAGCTAAAAGTGTGATGGAAAGTTTGTTGTACGTGTATACATGCTAGCTAGATATATAGTACATTAATATTACAGGTGCTTAATGTTATAAATTACTTGAAAGATTACAATAGTTTGTGTTTGTCATAATATATTAAAATAAACAGTGTGACCTATGTCAGATATCATGAATTGACCATCACTTTCAATTCTTGGTTTTCTATATTAAAAGGAGGACACGATTTATGCATATGTTTAGGCACATTTGACCTTGACAGAGCGTATACAACCTCTAAAAGTTAATATAATCTGATCAATTTGACTTTATCTCAGCAGAGCTATGGTGATAGCAACTGAGATGCGACCTCTGGCTCATGTATATACCAGTTATATCCTGTTTTGTGACCAGATATGCTTTTAATATGTTGATTTTTACCCATTAACTTGACCTTTGACCTATATGGTCAACCTGAAAGATCATGAAATAATATGTATTTGATTGGGAATAATAACAATCGTCGAGAGGGACATAAAAATCCAGTTTCTAGCTCATTTCGATCGAGAGTTACGGCTTATTGTGTTTCTGCAGTCGACAGTCGTCGTGGATGAGCGGCCATGTCGGATTTATCATCAAGTGTGGCGTCAAATCGTAAAATGGATAGGTCAGGCGTGTCGGGAATGTCAATTTTAGGCGGAATTGATACCAAGTTTGGCTATCTAGCCCTTCTAGATCCAAAGTTATAGATAAAAGCCTGGTCAGCGGCGGCCATTTTGGATTTCACGCTCCAGTGACCTTATAAATAAATAAAAAAAATAAACTTATATAGCGCCAAATCTAGCTTAAAAACTATTCAGGGCGCTTTACATGTACATGATAACATGTTCTTAAAACGAATTACCCAAATGTATAACTAAAACAAAATTAACTGTATATTATATAAAAGTGCATAAAGACAGACTAATAAAAACATTATAAATAAATAAATAAATAAATATAGAAAGGCTAAAAAAATATACACAAGGTCATTTAGGCAGAAGTAATGTTCTCTTCGACGCATTGTCTCTTCATTTAATTATTTATGCATCAGCCAAAGTATTGGTTAAAATAGAGCGTCTTTAAGGCATTCTTAAAAGAGTTCTCATTGCACAGTTCTCTTACTGAGAACGGTAGTCTGTTCCACAGGTCCGGAGCAGCTGCGGGGAAACTCGCATCTCCAGCTTTGCAATTTGTTTTAGGTCTTTTAAGCTGTTTGGTTCCCTCTGAGCGAAGTGCTCTGGTTGGCGTGTAGATGCAAATAAGGTCACGCAAGTACACTGGTCCACGACAGTTGACCGCTCTGTGGACGAGTAACATTATTTTGAAACAGACACGTTCCCGGACCGGAAGCCAATGGAGTTCCTTCAGCACAGGCGTGATGTTGGAGTATTTTGGTACGCGCATGATCAGTCTAGCGGCAGTATTTTGAAGACGCTGTAGTCTGGCAAAGTTCTTGTCAACTGTGCCATATAGAAGAGAATTACAATAGTCAAGCCTTGATGTCACGAGTGCGTTGACCACCCTCTCCCTCGTCTGTCTTGGCAAGAACTTGTTAATTTGACCGATGTGATGGATGTGGAAATAGCAGCATCGAACAATTTCTGATGTGTTGGCAGACATGTTCATGTGATTGTCCAAGTACACACCAAGGTTTTTCACTTTATCAACGGCTTGGATGAGTGCACCACCAACACTGATGCTAAGTTCTTTAATTAATTTCTTTGCGGATACAGGCACAATCGGAAGGAACTCAGTTTTCTGATCATTTACTTTGAGATAATTTGAGGTGAGCCACTCTCGAATGTCCATTATGCAGTCTTGAAGACGTCGTATAGCTTCGGATAGTGATGTAGGATTGAGATCAAACGTATGCATCAATTGCAGGTCGTCAGCGTAGTGGTGAAACTTGACGCCGTGTCTTCTGATGACATCGCCGACTGGTTGGACATACAATGAGAACAGTGCTGGGCCCAGCACGGATCCCTGCGGCACTCCTGTGGTACACGTGTAGTTTTCTGATGTAGCCTGACCAATCACAACCCTCTGTTTGCGGTCCTGCAGATAGGATGCAACCCACCGTAGGGCGTAACCCTGAATACCATAACGCTTGCTGAGCCGATTGAGTAGTATGGTGTGGTCAATTGTGTCGAAAGCTGAACTCAGGTCAAGTAGGACAAGCAGAGTACCTTTCTTGCGATCCAAGGCCGCCCGGATATCGCTGCAGACTCTCAACAAGGCGGTTTCTGTTGAATGTAGTCTTCGATATGCGGACTGGAATGGTTCGTTCAGGTTTTGTGAATCAAGATGATCAGACAATCGCAGAGCAACGACCTTTTCAATAACCTTGGATAGATGAGAGAGAGTGCTAACGGGTCGATAGTTACGTAGAATATCACGGTCTAAAGACGGCTTCTTTCATAATGGGTGAACACAGGCCATCTTTAGAGCAGATGGCATTGTCCCTTCCTCCAATGACTTATTAGTAATAGCGGCGATGACCGGCACCAATGATGACAGGCACTGCTGAATCTGTTTGCGTGGCAGCGGATCAAGTTCACAGGTCTTAGTTAGACCTAACACAAACTTTTCTATTTCTACATCAGATGTGGGGTCGAACGAAACGAGTGGTTCTGTGAAGCATGTTTTCTCTACCAGTGGTGGGTTTAAAGAGCGCGGCACTTCTAGCTCTGCCCGAATCATTCGCACTTTCTCACTGAAGTGTTGTGCAAACTTGCTACAACCATCTTCAGTGGAGCAAAATTCTGGGTAGATGGCCTTCTGTTTAGCTCCAAAAGACCTGACAAGCCGGAACATCGACTTGTTGTCAGCTCCCTGCAGTGTGTCCTGGTAGTGTTTACACTTTACCTTGGCTATGCAGGCCGTTGACGTATTTCGGGCCTCAACATAGAGCTGGCGGTGAACTTCGAGTTTGGTCGACCTCCAGCGATGCTCACACTGGCGCTTCTTCTCTCTAGCTTCTTTCACATCGTTGGTGTACCACGGACATGGCCTAGCCCTTCGCTTCAATCTGTTCGTGATTGGGGCGTGTTTTTCAAGGACCGTCCGGAGAACTGTGTCATAGTCTTTAACCATCTCTTGAGTATTTTCAAGATGCCTTTGCAGCAGTTGTTGACACTGGTAGGCAATGTCATCCGCGAAATGTTCACTTTGCAGCTGACGAAAGTCTCTGACAGGAACATTAACAGGGGGCATGGACGGTCTGTGCATTGCTAGCACACAGTCAATGCAGTGGTGATCAGCTATTGACATAGGCTTTACTGTAACTGATGCCACTGATTGGTCAACAGCCCGACTGATCACGAGGTCGAGGATGTGTCCGTGTATATGTGTCGGAGTTTTCACATGTTGAATTAAACCAAATGTATCTAATAGATCAATTAGTTTGTCAGCCTTTGAAGGGTCATCGTAATGGATATTAAAATCACCGACAACTATTGCTGGCACAACAGATAGTGTAATGGCATTGAATAACGTTTCTAGTTCAGTTATGAAATCGGTGAGAGTGCCCGAGTTCTTGGTTGACACAGGTGGATGGTACACAACGTAAACATCGAAAGGGCGTACGTTGGTTCCCGTGAGGCGAGCACGCAGTAGTTCCATGTGTTTAAAACATGGCGATGCGAGTAGTTTGCACGAGTATGTTTCACGATGAAGTAGACCGACACCACCGCCTCTGCCGCGCTGCCTTGGCACATGGACGAAACTGTAGCCGTCAGGAGCAAGTTCAGTGATAATAGCTGAATCACCACCTCGCTTCAGCCACGTCTCGGTGATTGCAAGAATATCGATGTCGTCATCACGGACATATTCATTAATCAGCATCGTTTTGTTCCTGACACTCTGCGCATTCATTAAAACAATACGTATCTGCTCTCCTGTCACTGCTGGTGGCACTGCTGTCGTCCCCGCTGACGCCGCTGATGTCATCGCTGCTTTATGCCACGGATTTTCAAAAAGCACCTCCTGGATTGTTGAAAGGCATGGTATGTAGAATACAAATCTAAAGAAAAACTGCGTTTACCTCGAAATTTTTACGGGCCTATATGGCAGAGCCAGGACTATTTGCGTCAATGATCTGGGACAATGTAAGTGATCTTTTACTCGAGTACTAACCAAGTCAATGTTTAAATTGTTCTTATTTCGGCAGAATGATTG
Organism: Oasisia sp. SBJ-2009; assembly: GCA_964017155.1. Classification (NCBI taxonomy): domain Eukaryota; kingdom Metazoa; phylum Annelida; class Polychaeta; order Sabellida; family Siboglinidae; genus Oasisia; species Oasisia sp. SBJ-2009. Next base: position 46,756,890 of record OZ024854.1, read on the forward strand.
CTGAATAGTTCTGTTGATTAGTTGCACATCTCTCATGCTGGTGAGTAACGTTGAAGTCCGAATGCATAATATATATATATATATATATATATATATATATATATATATATATATATATATATATATATATATATATATATATATATCACACCAGATCGCACACTACTGCCAAAGCCTACAAATGTGGGTATACATTTAAATTTTTGACATTAAATAACTTGCAATTTCAGCAATTCACACACTGTTTAACTACTGACTCTTTATGGCCTTATTTGCTAGGCATTCATTTCTTGCAAGCAAGTACACTCCACAGTCCACATTTCATATTAGCATAAAAGCAAGTGATTGCAAATGAGTCTTGGACATTGTCCTGGATAATTTGTACACTTCTCGTACACATATACATGTATATAAATATGGGACATAAATGCTAGTTTTAAACATTAAACAATGTGCAGTTTAAACATTTCATAATATGCACATTTCGATTTTTTTCCTCTCCTTTCTGACTAATTTCCTGAAAAGGGAAACCTATCAAATAGTCCATGCTAGCTTGTTGATGCACTTGTTTTGTTTCATCACGTTGACATTAGCAAATATAGTATAAAATAAAGAATTGCTATGCACAGCTATAACATAAACCTTTGACCTAACGTTCAGAAAAGTCATGTTTTATTTGATGATTAGATGATAATAAACACACTTGTTAATTGAACAGACTATGCAAGCTACTTAATATTTTCATGTAGGGGACTTGTGGCCATAAAAGAACATAATCATTGATGGGAAAAATAGATTAGAGCAAATGTGTTAGTTTATAAGTAAAGCGTGTTAGTATCAAAACAAAAGAAAAACAAACCAACAAAATAAGTATCAAAACAAAAGAAAAACAAACCAACAAAATAACACATAAACAGCATATATTTTAACAATAGTACAGTACAATGCATATTATGTATAGAACATTAATTTGACCCCAAACAAGTAAAACAAAAACTTAACAGAATGCATAAACTAGCATCAATTTGCTGAAGGAATTTGCCAACAACAATGCCCCAACAGGAAGGTTCCTGCAGTGTGCGCAATGCTTGCAAATACCTCAAAACCTGCCAAATAGTACAAGTACAGAACGTCTTATATAACACCTTATATACACTGTGCTACTGTCATGTTATAATTAGATGTAGGTTTAATGTTTCCTTGTGTAAGCCATTGGCTGAATTGTATTTGTTATAGTCGAAAATCACTAGACTGGTTCAGCTTGAAAACAGTGTATACAGATCAATGTTATTTATATAATTTCATTATAACTAATTACGTCATGGTTGTATTCGTAACCCACAGGAATAGTTACCATGGTTATGTGTTTTACTGAAATTTATACTGAAGTAATGCATGTGGTGGCAAGAGAGTGAGATGGAAACACAAAGAGATATGTGAAACAAGAATAGATGATGACATTTTGGTAAAGTTGGGAGCCCTTGGGGGTCAAAAACCAAAGCAAACAGGCAAGATGGACATTCTTTTGTGTTGGCCTTATGTTGGCCACATGAAGAAGTTTATGTAAGTATCATGTAAATACAGCAAATACAAACCTTGCAGTTTTCGGGACTACCCGAAAGCCATCCTTGTCAATGCCTAACTGACACCACTAGATGGCATCGTCAGTTGGCAATTTCTTCTGAAATATCAGAAATACCAATCATAGTTTAGAAGTTATGATAATATTTCAAAGATAACATATATATCTTCTTCTTTTTATTTATTTACCAACATGGTCATATTCAGGACTATTGTCCAATACATGGGTGATTACAAAATGGCACATTTTAAAGAAACATGGAGACTTTAAGACATGTACAGTAAAATTACATGTTAACGTAATGATAATACAAACAATGAGCAAACTGCTGTAATGTAAATTTGTATTTACCTGTGTGTGCTGCTTTTGTCTAGAAAGACTTTCCTTCACCTAAAATAAAATAATGTAGTGGTCATACTTCTTTTAGTGAATACAAAATCAAAATTGTAAAAGGTAAATTTAATATAAAATAAACATAACATATAGAAATTCATATGTTGGGATATTTCTACATACTCCAAATCTGACAGATGAAATTTTTTTCTTGAGTCACCACCTCCTGAATTAAAGATACAAGATCAGTCAATTTTAATTTGTTATTACTGTTCCATAACTGTTCCATGGTTATATGCAAATAACAAACACAAGTAGGGGTTGAACCTACTACACACACAACACTGAGACAAGTTTACAAATAAATTCACAACACATAATGCAAACATTGATTACAACACCACAACATAAAATGTCAAAAAGAACAATAATATGTTTTACTTGTTACATACTTTGTTGCAAACTTTATATCAAGTGATATTTCTAGTGTAAGTATGTAAAATATATAAGAAATAATAAGTGAATAAAATAAGTTCAGACTGACGAACATTTTTGTTGACTTCAATTAAAATACATGCACTTGGATTTCAAATTCATACAGTACAATTATAAGCAAACTAAGCCATACTACAGAAAATTATTATTCCGATAATCACATACTGTCGACAAAAGTTGATTCCTATTAAAAAAATATGTATTCAAACAACTGTAACTGTTAAAAATATAAATTTTTATATTTCATACAAATTAGCATACACATCACGTTTTGGTATGACGTCGGCCCAATGGGTTTAAATTTGACTTCTTTGTATAGGACATGATGTAGAATGACATAGCGAACATCGATAAACGGTGAAGAAAACCACTGTTTTAAAAAGCCGTAATTATATAGGCCATTTTAGTTAAAGTCGCGCGAACAATTTCCGTGCCGTGAGTCGAAATGGTAATGCAGTGGTTGTAATAATTCCAAGATTTAGCCAAATTTAGCAAATTAACATCCGACATTAAAACTCCAGATGGCATGTAGACAAGGAAGCCTTCGGCATATTGAGAATCCAACCCATATGGCATATTATCTATGTATATTCCGCTCTTCTGAGTTATTTGTAGACGTTTTTAAACACGCTACACTCCCTACAGGGACCATTACGCAACGTCCATCAATATAAATAATTTACTCTAATATAAGTCATAAAATGCAGCGAATTGACGCTGCAATATTCATAGCACCTTTATAAAACACGATAAATATAATGTACGTTGTACAAATATTCGTTGTTAGGTAAATTCACCAATATAACGTATCTAAAGTCAATTTCCTGCGCCAAAAACCAAACTCAAACGAATATCTTCGATCGGCCGTTTAACTTTCATGTTTTCTGCTATTCTAACGTTTTATTCAAACCCTATCTCATCTCATGGCCAGTTGAACACAGTGCCAAAAATACAAATATTTACATAATTGTATTATAAATATTATATGTACAAGCAAGTGTTTTCATATTTTTAGTACATATCTGGTCTGTGACATGAGTCATTTACAAGTATACACCTCATACAAATTTCTCTGACAACAGAACCATTAGTGCCAAGCAGTAATTTGTAATGCGAACCTACTGCATGGGAAAGTTAAACTTCAAAGGCTATTGTGGTTAACTATGATTGCCTTGGCATTACTGCCAATCAATTTTTATTTGAAACTGGATGTTCTGTTTATAGTATGAATGAGTTGCAGGCAGAATATTTCAAATTGCTAATTTTGTTCTGAGCTTAAGAAAGTAGTTAAACACAAATACCGGGTAATCAGGCAGTAAGCCTTCAACATGCATGTTGTAGTAATAAGAATCAAATAGTAAATGAAAACACCCTAGGAGTTGGTAACCCCACTAGTATTAGGACTGTCAAATTTTAAAGAATTTTTATTTCAAAGTATGGTTGTAGAATGAACCTCATTACACAAAAATATAATGGGACAATATATATATATATATATATATATATATATATATATATATATATATATATATATATATATATAATAATAATAATAATTAGTTAACTTCTATTGCGCCTATATCCTTAGAAACCAAGCTCAGAGGCGCATCAAAACAAAAAGGATTAATTGATCTCATAGTCGGTAAACAAATCAAGTTGTCATCAGATTGATTGATGCGCCAGGGAGCTATGGTGGATAGGCCAGATTGTACAGATATGTTTTTAAATGACGACGGAATTTAGCAATATTTTCAACTGATTTCACGCTAGAAGGAAGCATATTCCATAGAGTAGGCGCACCCACAGCAAAAGCCCTGGTCCCCATATTAGTATTGACCTTTGGTACAAAGAGTAAATCAGAAGTAGATGACCGAAGTTGAATAGGTTTTCTTATAGGAGTAAGCAAAGTATGTAAATACGATGGCTGCTTAGAAGAAAGTGCCTGGTAGGTAATGGTACACATCTTAAACATTATACGATATTGGACAGGCAGCCAATGCAGAGACTTTAGAAGCGGCTTAGAAGGAGTAAAGCGTGGAGACCTAGTCACCACCCTTGCTAAGCAATTTTGAACACGTTGTAGTTTTGTGATATCCTTAATAGCAATATTATGAAAAAGTGTACAAATAATCCAGGACAATATTCAGGATTCATTTGCAATCACTTGCTTTTATGCTTATATGATGTGTGGGCTGCGGACTGTACTTGCCTGCAAGAAATGAATGACTAGCAAATAAGGCCATAACGAGTCAATAGTTAACCAGAAATGGAGCCTGAGAGAGGAGATTATATATATATAACAGTGTACTGTTAATGTGTTTTAGAAGTATACAAATCATACAGACACAGTTTTTTAATCTGATGTCATCAATTGACTATTAATAATTATGTATATAAATTAGAGAGGTTATTATATTTAGTTTTGCTTGGGTTCGTATTATTCTGTTACACAAACAAAGTTTGGTACTATCCAAGGCTCAAAGTAAATATGATGTAACCGTTTCACTAAGGTGATCATGAAATGAGTTTGACTGCATTGATGTACCTTCATTTACATTTATTGTCAATACTTTCTCTCAAATAACATATGTTGTTTTCTATTGCAGTTAAGGATCGAACATATACCAAATGGAGTGCCAAAGAGACAATGGTGGCCCGTGATTACTTTGGAGAAAAAGATGGAGCGAGATTGCCTGGTTAGTTATATTACATGTATGCAGGGGACACGTTTTTTTATTTGAAAAATAAAGTAATTGATGTATTGCCATAACAAATAATGAAACAAATGCTGACCTTTCAGTGAGAAACACAATTATATTTTTCCCAGTAAGACTGGTGGACAAATTATGTCATTATTTTCCTACCACCTCTGTGTCTGCATGATAAGGATGCTGTAGATGAATGATGTATTGATTTTTTTTATAGAATGGTAGGTGCAGTAGATTCACAATTTGTTCTGCTCAGTTATTTCACAAACATTTCTGTCCACAGGTAAGAAAGAGATCGAAGAATTTAAGAGAAGCAACCCATCAATGAAGTACCCGTGGACTGCCATCAAGACCAAAGTGATCAATATGAGGAAACGGAGACAGGAAAGATTGCAAAAAAGACTAAATGATTGAAATGAATAGGGGGAGACACGCCACATCTCCTGATCCTGCCGTGTGCATGTTCGCCATTCCCATTCCCCTGGCTAGCTGATTCCGCTCCACTGTCACTGCAAGGAATTCATGGCGTTACCTGTCTTTGTGGTTTGTTTGCATTATTTCTCAATGATATGGAAACATTCTTCCCATCACAGAAATGGAATACACTAAGATCTGTTGAAAAACTGTATAATGACAGCAATGGTGGTATTAATGGAATGTTAAATCTGTTTGTTCTCCTGTATGCAGATGACACTGTTATAATGGCCGACAAAAATGAGCATGACATGCAGAGGAATCTTGATCTACTGAATGAATACTGTATATGTAACAAACTGAAGGTTAATATCCGTAAAACAAAAATGATGGTATTTGCCAGGTCAAAGACAAGGATACGTAATATACATATAGCGTACAAGATACAAGATACAAGAATCTTTATTTAACGTCGGTTACATGATAATTTTGGTAACATTAGCTCATCTGAGCTATTTTCCGAGCGTGGGATGAGCGGATGCTGAATAGCTGGCTGGATGATGTTAACATATCAAAAATATACTTCAAATTCAGCTCAAGGGATACTGATTCACTTGATCAGGTTGATCAAACATCTTGATCACGTTGATCAAACATAAATATCAGAACGATAGCCTGCTTTACAATAGTATACTTGAAAGTAACTGACGGACCCAGCTCTGGGTAAAACTAATATTCATTCACCATCCTGGGGCATGAGGGCAATGCAGCATCTTTACTCTTTTTCAATACTCATCATACATGTATTGTAATCTGCTGAGCCAAGTAGGCTGTTAGTGTTTTGTAGGGTTTACAATTATGTTATGCTGCATCAATTGGTGGTTCCTTTTTCACAAATCTCACTGACAAATGTTGTGTCTTGCATGTGTGACAAAAGCAAAATTGATGTGACTTAAACATGCAATAAGCACCAACAAAAACTGACAATTGAGACCTCCCTGTGACATTTTGAAAATGTTGAGCTAGGCATTTCTCAGGTCACTTATTATATGTACATGACATTATGCAACAATAAAATGAAGTTATTAGTATTATATTTGAATACATAATATTGCTTAGTGGCTCATGAGAATGATCGAATTGGTAATAACTTTGGGACTACTGGAATTGGAGTTTTTTGAGTAAGTTAGAAAATTGTATTGTAAAAGATTTATACTTTGACACGATCAGCACAAAGTTAATTGTGAATGTGATAGAATGTGAACTTCCATACAATACAAACATTGTTATAGTGTTAGCATATGATTAAATTGGAATTATGAAATAGCTTGTCTTTTGACTTACATTTGACCTTGACCTTTCTTTACGTCCGGAAAGTTGTATATGTTGCTAAGGTGTTTGCATGCAAAACATATTTTTATTCAGAACTTTTGTGAAAAATAGCTCTGAATAAGAATAACAATATATATGTTTTTTCCATGTGTCGGCCATTTTTAGTTAATGCAAATTACATATAGTACATAATATAAACTAGTTTTGCACCCATAGACGTCTACTGTAACCTTCCGAAACACAAACATTGTTATAGTGTAAGTAAATTATTACATTGGAATTATGAAATATTTTGTTTTGTGACCTTCGTCTGACTTTGACACAACGTTTACACCCGGGCAACCCCCTCCCAAAAGATGTATGTGTCTCAAAGGTATCTGTTTGTAAAACATTTTATTTGGGACTTTTAGTCTTTACGAAAACGGCTCTGAATGAATGACGATATTTATATATTGCTAATTTGTCGGCCATTTTGAAATTATGCAAATTAGATAATCATCCCATGAAAACATGTTTGTATGGAAATAAATCTGGTTTTGAAAACGTTTAAAAATATTATAACATTTTCGAGATATTAGACAATATGATTATAGCATTATTGACACTTGACCTTGACCTGACCTTGACCTCAGCCTTTAAAATTAGGCAGCCCCGTCTAAAAAGTGTTTGTGTAGTACTAAGGTACAATTGTGCCAAATTTGGTGCTTTGCTCCAGCGAGTCACTATCATACCCCTAATTAAGCAAATCCATTAATATACGCAATAACGGCATTATGTTTCTTATAAATACACAATATAAAAAAAGCACCTAAGGTTAAATAAATAGTTGACTGAAATCATATTGAACATTATTTACGAATATTTGACCGTGAAAAATTGTGATATAGACATCATTACAAATGTACAGGTAATGCGGTATTATATAGCACTGTACAGGTAATGCGGTATTATATAGCACTATACAGGCAATGCGGTTGTTATTGTAAAAAAACATTACCTGTACACCAAAATTATGTTTCTTATAAATACACAATATAAACTAAAAAAGCACCTAAAGTTAAATAAATAGTTGACTGACATCATACTGAACATTATTTACGAATATTTGACCGTGAAAAATTGTGTAATAGACATCATTACAAATGTACAGGTAATGCGTTATTATATGGCACTGTACAGGCAATGCGGTAGGTAGTGTTATATATATATATATATATATATATATATATATATATATATATATATATATATATATATATATATATATATATACTGCGTGTTTTTTTTATCTTCGGTAACAGGTGCGCGTATCATTTACGACATTGTTTGCGGCATCGTTTACTTTCTTTGACAGGGGAGTTCCTTTGGTAAAAATATATCGACATCTTGAGGAAACATAGCGTAGTTATTTGTTGCAGTCATATTTGATCAAATAACGTGTAAAACCACAACGTTGGACATGGTGTGGAAAGAATATTAAAAAGCATATATCGTTCATAGTGTTCATTCACGTTGCATTACAAATGGGTATTTTAAGTCAGAATGCAACTTATCAACACAACGGTGTAAAATAACAGTTGCCCAGTTACTACACTATAACTACCATAATTATAACCATAATATTTATTATTCATTAGACCAACAATATATACAAACGTGTGTACATATAGTAATTAATGTTGTACCAAAGAACCACATTTATATCACTTTTACCAAATGGGGTCCGTAGCTTCTATTAAGAAAATAATGTCCCTCTCATATGAGCCACCATAATGTCATGGTAAAAGATAATATGGTCCTTTAAACAAGGTGTCTATCTCATGTTTATTTGGAAGTGTCTCTTTGAAGTGATAAAGTGTATGGTGATGTGGGTGTGTGCTAAACGTACGAACATACAAATATATTGTATTTATTGATTCAGTTGACATGTATAACAATTTGATAAAGTGCATATATCACTGTAGTTATTTAGCAAACATAAAAAAATTGCACATAGTAGCTAAAACAAATGATCTACTCGATTTTCAACAGGGTAGTTGGAACATCCTGTCGTGAATATATACATTTTAACAGGTAGCAACATTATACGTTGTGACGTTACTGGTTGAACGCCAACGACTTATCCATGTTAAGATACTAATATTTAATTACTGTTTCTTCGTTGTCAACCTCACAAGCCAGGATTGTATGCCACGAAACTAGCCAACACAGATCCTCTACGAGATGTACAGAATTTAGGCGAGTCGAACTAATTGATTGACTTTCCCAGTCGTCAGTGCGTCACCAGTGAGAACAACGCAAATACTCGCTTCAATTTGAAGACGGTTAAATAACTTGTGGGAATTCGAGAATAACGACCCGACCACCATGCATGTAATAAGAACAAAGTCACCAACCATTACATCACATGACCGGAGTCCGCATTTTAGTTATCCGTCTAATTCATCGTTACGCTCGCGTTGTAATAATTCCATGTAAGAATATTCTGGAAGTGACGTGGACGTGGCGCTTCGCCCACTTCCAACACAACAACGCCATCTGGTGCTCCCGAAGTTCTGTTGAAAGTGTCGCCAAAACATATCTTCAGCTCGCGGGTCCAAGTTCAGTCGAATAGCTGGACTTTCGAAAATAAGTTGTTTTAACACATTTTCACAATCCCTCGGTACATAGGATTTCAGCACATTTCGAAATTTCTGCGATTCACGAGAAGTCTCAAATGTCACAAATATATATTTATGATGTGGTCTGCTGCCGGCCAAAGCAATTCGAAATTGATCTCTTATGATGGGCAATTCCAAGACGTGTTGGGACAGACAGAGTATCAGTTTGTCACTCTGCTCAATCCCACGCGCCAGTGCTTCAATTTCACCCCCCTCTGTTTCACCGTCCAGACCCATGATAAAAAGTTTCATTTGCCACTGATTCACCACCTTTTCAACAAGATTGTTCTCCACCCAGCGTCTTACGTAGTCATCCTCTTCATCGTATAGAACCGCGGCATTATATTGCATTTGGCTTCTCCTGACTTTGTGACATGGACGTCGATAAATGACACAGAACATTCCCAACAAGACAACTACTACACTTACACAACCTATAAGGATGTGCGACGACTTACGAGAAAAAAATGTCTCAGTGCATTCGCTCTCCAAATGTCCTAAATCTATGTGCTCAATTCGCGTATTAGACTTGTGGAACAAACACGTCATTTCCGTTTTATCAACAATGTTTACTGCAGTCGTTTGCAGCCAGCGAATGAAAGGAACAGAGTCACAGTTACATGTCAACGGATTGCGGCGCATGTCAATTGCGAACGTTGCGTTCAGCATGTCCAATTCCTGCATGAAATTGCTCGTTAGAAATGGCAAGCGATTTTCAGAGAGGTCGAGCAATTCGAGTGACGTCAAACTGTTCACTTGAATATCGAAATGTCTGAAGGCATTATTTCCTAATTTAATCAGCTTTAGCTTGGTAAGTTTATAAAATGCGTTGCGATTAATATATCTCAAACCGTTCGTTGAAAGGTCAATATCTTCCAGTAGCTGAGCAGAGTTAAATATTGCAAAGAAGTCATTATCTGCTGCACCAGTCTTGTTGTGTGACTGGTTTAGCACGCGAAGAGACGGTAACTGTTTGAGAAATTCTGGATGGATGGATTCGACGATTCCGTGACTGGCATCAAGAATTAGAAGTTGCGTTAAACCGACAAGAATACCACCGCTGCGTGCAATGGAGCGCGATCCAGATATGTTGAGGACCAAAACGTTGTTTTCACGGCTGAATGAAAACACTCCGGAATTAGTCGATGTACTCCTAAAATTCGAATCGCTGACATCTACGATATTAACTGAAGACGGGATATAGAACTGTACTTGATGTGTGCTTGTAACAGCATTCGCACGGAAAGCGGTTACATTAACTTCCGGAAACTGGTGAGGATATTGTGTAATATAGTTTTCAGTGTGAAACTGTGTCCTGCCCGATGTACGACAATATTTATATTGGTAGCCCGGTCCTGGAACGTTCGAATATGTCATAACCACTTTCTTTAGATGTTTCAAGTAATGAGTCAAGTTTGGTTGAAGTGTCACTGGTAAAATCAACGGATTGTAGTCGATGTAGATTTCTTGCAGTCCAGAAAGACAATTAGCGTCTCGCGGTATGAAAGTTCTCAATCCGATAGATCGCAAGCTGAGTGTTTTTACGTTTTGCCAAAACAGACCACCATCGCAGAAATAATTGATGTCGTATATATCTTTACCATTCGTACCGTCCAGAATCACCGTGTCGATGCTATTGTTTTCGGATTTCCCGAGTGAGAGAACCACTTGTTTCAAGTCCATGTAATCGTTGCAGCAGAGATTCAAGACTCGGAGTTTCTTGAAGTTAGAAAAGGCCCCAAGTTCAATACGCTTGACGAAAGCATGACGCAACATCTACGTGGACACATTGGAATTACGGAGGACGGCAAATGTGTTCACCGTAACTGTTGACAAATCGTAAGATTGATGTGTTCCGTCTAAGATGAGAGTGGTCAGTTTAGGTAGCCTGCCGTAGATCTCTGGCAAAGACACGTTTTGGTTAGTCACAGACAGAGTTCGTAGTTCGATGAGCGGTTCTATGATAGCCAGAGGGTAGTGTCCGCCTTTTCCCTGGAATGCAATGGCTAGAACTTGTAGAGACGGTAAACCCGCAAAAGTCTCCCTCGGAAGACGGATCGGGTCGAGTTTGTTTTCCGGCATGATCAGCTCTCGCAAATTTACAAGTCCGACGAAGCAATATTTCTGCAAATTTTTAATTTCATTATTCGAGAGGTCTAAGTGCACTAGGTTTGGCAGATGTATGAAGGCGTTCTCCAGAACAACGGTGATATCGTTGTCTGCCAGATTCAGCTGAGTAGCTCGACTGGAGATGTTTATGGGAAGTCGGGCGATATTGCGAGCGCTGCAGTCGAACACAAACATGGCGATCTCCCCGGCAGTGTGCGACTCGTTACAGTGGCGACACAGCAGCCTTGTTAACAGTGCGCAAAGCACACTCGTATAGAGTAACGTCGACGTCATCGTGGCGCTGACAGATTGTCTGGAAATAGAGAAAGTTGAATGGATTAACGGGAAACAAAAGGCTTCTTCTTGACGTGATGCGCGTAAACGTTTTAATGTAAATTAAAACGTTGTCACTACAGTTAACAATTTCCAATCAGCAGAACGCAGCGTGAAAATGATAGCTTCTGATAAACATTTTATGTCAGATATTTCGGAGGCAAATAACTGGTTTATGGAGTTTAGATTGTCAAAACAAGTGCGAGTCGTGAAATTGGCTATGACGCCACAGGATCGTAGTTTCTATTGACATGTAGGGAAAAACTGTTTTGTTGCATACTGCTGGCGTAATAGTTTTGTGTGTACACTTGCAAATTGTTAGGGTTTGTTAATACACCTAGATGCATATATCTAAAACGTTGCCTTTTGTAGCCATGGAAATTGTTACTATGTAATTTAAGAGATGCTAGTCAGTAATCGCTCTGGACAAAACCGACTCCGGACGAAAAACCCAGGACATTAGTCCCCGGAATAAAACCAACTTGGGCAAAATTACCCTGGACACCGCTAGTTCACTTTGCTTGTTTGGTATATTATAACTGCAATTAGCCAATTGTGTTTTAATTTATACTCAAATGTAACCGTTGAAACGTGTCGTCTTAGCCTTCCTCGTGTGTACTAAGATTCTTCGCTTCATCTCGCATTCATACATCGGTATCTGATTCAACACACAGAAGTAAGGAACTAATCAATTTATTCTGATTACACGCGAGAGGAATACAGCGATTGACACTCTAGTCTCGTCACCTCCATAGCCTCGATCTGCCAACTGTGTATATCGTTCTATGCATTTACGTGTATTGACATAATATCACATCCCTCGTCTTTTACAAAAGATAAACAAAATAACTAATCTACTAAAGTCCGCATGTAGGAGAGATCAGAACATTAAGGAATTCTAAACTACTAACCATAATGTTCGTGTAAACTAGAATAGACTAATTACTTTTATGAACGCAATTACAGGTCCAAACGTTGTCGGCGTTTCACTCGTCTTCCGGAGCTGGTGTATTGTTCTGGTGGTGGGAGCTGGAAACGGACCGACTTCTTCTGGGGTAACGGTTCGTTACGCGGAGATGGTACGACATGCGTGTCGACTCTTCGCGTCAAGTCGTCTGTTCGTGTATTGTGCATCATTTTTTTCCGGAACGTACTAGTATGTCGTTCAGTCGGCTCACTGAGGTATCGACGGTTACGCCTAGGGACATTGCCTGTCGGAGTCAAGACGTTTTACGACCGCGGGTGTACGTCAGTTGATATCACGTTGACAGGCTGCCAGGTGTCTGTCTGAATGTCTCTCACGCGAACGTCCTGTCCTGGTATTAGCGGTGCAAGTGGTTGCGTAGCTTGCTTATCGTGGTTGAGACTTTGGATTTCTCGCCTCTCGTCGATACGACGTCTGATTTCGTCTCTCGACCAGTGTTCATTTCTGATGATTACGGGGAGGTTCGACTTGTACTTGCGGGCAATTAGCATCTCTGCCGGTGACTGTAAATGGTTGTCGATCGGTGTGGATGTCAACGAAAGCAGTGCTTTCTGCGTGTTAGATCTCGACATCGCTGCCTTCTTCAGGGTATACTTCACCGTCTGAACTTGACGTTCGATGAATCCATTCGATTGAGCGAAGTGTGGGATGGACGTTACATGGTCAAAGCACCACTCAGGGGCGAAGTTTCGAAAAGCCTGACTGCTATAGTGCCCGCCGTTGTCGCTCATAAGCTTGTTTGGCGATCCATTCTCCGCAAACACCTCACTCATCTTCGATATGATAGCGTCACTCGGCACCTTCCCCTCGATGCGGTATACAAAAGGGAATTTCGAGTAGTAGTCACAGATCAGTAGATACGTGTCCTCTCGTATGGCAAACAGGTCTGTGCCGACGATCTGCCACGGACGTGTCGGTAACTCATGCTGCATCAACGGCTCGTGCGCCTGACGTTTCTGTAACCGTTGACACGTGTCGCACTTCCTCACGATGTCGTCGATGTCCTTGTTGATATACTTCTAGTAGACATAGGACCTCGCTCACAGCCGGGTCTTCTCTATGCCCTGGTGAGCCTCGTGCAGTTTGCTCAACACTTCCGCAGGTAGACTTAGCGGATCACCAGACGGTCGCATGACCAGTAGGGTCGCAACGGTGCAGCTAGATGGCGTTGGCTATCTGGCCATCCATCCACAACGACGGCTCCCAGCGGACACAGCTCATAGTCGGATTGTGTCGCTTCTCTAATCGACTGTAGTTTCACCCCGAGTTCCACTATCTGGTTGATCTCATTCCTCACGTCGTCTTTCATGTGGATCGGACATCGTCTGGGTGCATGTACAACTGGGGTCACAGCAGGGTCTAGTTTGATGTGGAACGTTTCGCAGAACTTCCCGATGCCCTTAAAACAATCTGGATACAGCCGCTGCAGATCTTCTTTCGAGTTCAACGGCGGTAGATGCTCGCTGACTGCACAGTTCAAGGTCACAAAGTTAAGCTTTCGGCAGGAAGGTAGTCCCAAGATCATTGGACCTGGCGTGTCAGCTACAAAAAACTCTGCTTCGTATGTGGTTGTCTCGTGCGCACACTTCAGTCGCGTAGTACCATACTGCCGGATCAGCTGTCCGTTGTAGGCAGTTAGGATCGTGTATCGATGCTGAAGGCTGCCTCGCACTGGTATTCCTTCTGTGTCGATGTCTGACGGATACATGCGCTGGGACGTTCTCAGCGGCATTACGGTACCCTGCGCACCTGTGTCGACCTTGACACGAAGTGTCGCTGGGGTATCAGGCCTGTCTTTCAGTGTGATCCCGAGAGTCGCATATACCTCGTCCCTCTCGACGGCATTGATGTTAACAGTATTAAAAGCAAGCGGCTCGAAGTTGTCGCTGAGCTGATCGAAGCTGGCGTTGGCGCTCATCTCGGTTGGTCCTTCGTCTTGGCATAGCTCGAGATCTTGGTCGCCCAGAAGAGTGTGGTCTTCCTCCGGCGCCAGACGTCCAACGTGTAGTCTGCTGACATACTCGCTGCCAGTGATTTAGTTTACCACATGCATTACACTTACTGCCCTCTGCTGGACATCGATCTGTGGGCACATGATGACGTCCACATTTTGCGCACGTAGGTACCCCCTCTCGACGTCCACTTGGCACATATGTTCCCCGCGACCGGCTGACATCACTGATGCTGCTAGCGTTTCCTGAAAACTGCTGCATATTAGCCAGTGTTGTCCCATGCGTCCTACCAACGTCCATCGCCGCGTCAAGTGTTAGCGTCTCGTCACGGCATAATGGCTTTTCCTGCACTTTCCCATGTCGGACACCCACTACTAACTGTTCGATCAACCTCTCCTCGGTCTATGTAGCATCACGGAGCTTGCATTTACGCGCTGCGTCTTGCAGCGTGTCATGAACTCGTCAACTGTCTCAGAGCTCAACTGCCTGAAGGTTTGGAGATGAAAACGACTCAGCCTGTAATTAGACTTGGGTTCTATCAGAGCCTGGAATTTAGCCCAAATAACCTAAACATCTTTCTTAAAAGTTTCACTGAGGTCCCAAGTGTTGTACATTCGCAGATCCTCCTGTCCTACCCATAGCAGGATATAGGTCACTCGTTCACTTTGCCCTTTTTTTGGCTTTTTCGGCAAAAGGACCCACTGAACATTAGTTCACAGTATTGAAAGAATGAATTAACGAAACTCCGTAGGTTGATCAGTGGCTAACACAGTTCATGCGGGGCGGCTCGATTCCTGACCGATCACCCATAGCTGCCTATTAATGGCAATGGCCAATTACTTACACAGTGAGAACAAATCGGGTCTGGAACGGCGAACATTCGGACGCACGCCGAAGTGGAGTGGCGTCTCAACAGCGTCGACGGTGCGTGTTGACCTAGTTTAAGTATATACGAAACTCGAAAGCGCCGGCTTCAGCATAGCTGCCACCATGAAACGTGTCATCTTGGCCTTCCTTGTGGGTACTAAGATTCTTCGCCTCATCTCGCATTCATACATCGGTATCTGATTCAACACACAGAAGTACGGAACTAATCGAGTTATTCTGATCACAAGCGACAGAGGAATACAGCGATTGACACTCTAGTCTCGTCATCTCCAAAGCCTCCATCTCCCAACTGCGTATATCGTTCTATGTTCTACGTGTATTGACATAATATCACAACCGTGAGCTAGGCCGTTTAAGGGGTACATTAACTATCCCTCTAGAACAAACTGTTCAAATTCAAAACGTATGACTGCCTGGCTTTGAGATGTTTGTTGACAGTAGAGAGTGTGGTAACTGAACTGATACAGTGTGTGTTAACTGGAATAAGACATTATATTATAATTATGTTAAAATGATTGTTCTCAGTTCTCAGTTCTCAGGTTATTAACTCCAAACAGCCCAATCTTGGGCTAACGCAGGAGTCACTGAGGATGGTCACTGCCAGGGTGCTTGTCGTCCTCAGTGGTTCTTTTACGTCCCAAATTAAGACGGGACCGACATTAACGTGATTCTCCGATTCACGAGGGATACACAGTCCCCAATGTTGCCTGCCGGTACCGGGATCGAACCCGTGCGGCCGGCGTCAGAGGCGGATGTGGTAACCACTACTCCACCGCTCTCTTTGAGTCAATGTATTAACTGCAATAAGACAGTGTGTGTAAGTAGATTGATAAGACGCCGTGAGAACATTAATAGTGTGTCAACTGAATTGTGAGTTTTTTTAACTGGACAGAGGAAGTGAAATTGTTATGTGTGTGTATATGTGTTTGTTTGTATGTTTGAGTGTGTGTTTGTTTGTGTTTGGTTGTGTGAATGCGTTTGTGTGAGTGTGTAGTTTACATGTGCTGTCCGGGTTGATATAATGTGTGTTGGCTGGACGGAGATAGTGTGTTGACTGGATTGGGTGTATCCCTACCAAGTGCACTGATGTATATTATGTTAATAGGCTATGTAAGTCTCGCGCTCGAAAACGAGGTTGGGGGCAGGAAGTTTTCTCCATGTTGATATATAGGATTGTTTTGGTTATATTAATCGGACTGTCCCAAAATAGTGTATTATGGTTATATTTTACGAAGGATAATTACAAGCAGAAGCAGTGGAACACTTTGCCGGTGACAATGATCACATATATCATGCATTTTAATCGATTATTATGGTGGTTGCCATGACATCGGCAGCTAGTACTTGGTGGTTTTGACTAGTAGACTCCTAATGAAGAATGCCATCTTCCGCGCAGTACAACTTGTTTTGGGCATGTGTTATGATTACGAACATTTCGACAACTTTTCAGATGTAAGTGCTTATCGAACTGTTGTTAAGCCACAACGTACAGCAATGTAAAATGCAAATCACGTAAAAGACACATACGGCCTAAAATTGTGTATACTATCTGCGCTAGCTACGAAAATCGCTATATGTATATGGCAGTGTGGTAGTCTCAATATTTAATCGGACATTTAAGATATGAAAGGTATAACGCAAGATATTCATCGGTCGGAATCTACAACTGTCTTCCGTCGTTAGAATAATATTCATGTGTCCAGTCCCCAATCAGCTCCAGTTGCGCGGAGTCTCGTCATGTATCGTGACCCACTTACACGCCCTATTGCTAGGGAGCAATAGTGTGCTGGCTGGATTGACACAGAATGAATATAGCAGTCGTCACCGTATGTCTTTGTGTGTGTTGATTGTGACCGTCGATAAGTTTTAGGGTAACCTGGGGCAGCGCGGCCCCCCTAAGGGAAAAGTTGTGTATTTTTTTATCCATAACTTGTCGATGCATAATTGTGCATTAATAGTATTGAGGTATACATACTTTGCGTATGACACAAGTCTCTGAACGAATGAATAACCAAAACGTTAGTTATAGCAAGTTTAAAATAAAAATAAAACCGTCTTGCCCCATGCCTGGGGCAAAACGGCCCCTCGCCTGGGGTAAAACGGCCCCTCGCCTATTTACTCTAATATTAGGTTTAACCGTTGTAATTATATAAAAACAATGTGTTTTATCCATTATTTATTTAAACCGTCATTAACTACTACTATTATTATCACTCATCGTGAACAGAAATAATCACCACTCCGCGTCACTCATCGTGAATTACATTAGACTCATCATTATTATGTCCGTCTTCTATTGCCTCTTCGACAATACGCCACGGTCATATAATACTGATAATATTTGTTACACTTCTACAGTTCTCCCGCTATATTGATCTTACACCCGGGACATCCCGGTTTCTACCTATCAGCTCCTGTCTATATTACTAGACATTACGATCACCTTTGGCTTCTGCATCATCACAGGCATTAAAATCATTATAGTGTTGAACATATTACACTAAAGTAATGGCATGCAGATACTTCGCGGCAGATACAATAGCCTAATCACCAATCGAAACCACTCATCATTAATTACAATGTCAAAAAATTACAGTTGTCATTAGAAGCAATATTCTGCATTATCATTACACTCGTCACTGAAAACACTTATTAGCTAGCTTTGGAATTTGCATCATCACAAGCCTTAAATTCATTAACATTAACTGTATTAACGAATGGCTTGCACATACTCTACTGTCTAATCACACTCTGATTCGCGGTTGGGACACATGCAATACGGGAGCCCTGGTGTGCACTCACTATGAGCCCAATTATTGCATTCGTAGCATTGAACCCAGACTTCTCGTGGCCGACTGCAACTGAATGGTTCTCCGGACACCAAACAAGGCCATTCCTCTTCATCGCTGCTTTCGTCAACTTGTTTTGTGTATGCTATAAATACATCACAGCTTTATTGCGTTTACATACCATATTCGTACTGCATGGCGGGGCAAGATGGCCCCGGGGCCGTCTTGCCCCGTACTGACGGGGCCGTCTTACCCCACACACACCAGTGCTGACTTTTTCACCTTCACACATAATCCTTTAATATCGCTTCCATTTTCGATTAAAGTTATTGAAAACGTGTAAAGTTGTAAGTGCATTAGTACCAGTCACTGGCTTAACATCACACGGTGGACATGTTAGCATCAATTTGACCGAAGAGTGATTATTAGATCACAGCGTACGTAAAACTTTAAAAACAGTTTGTGAACTTATTTTTGGTAGCGTTTGGCCTTGCGGTCGCTACGAGTGTTTGCTAGGTAGCAGCATCATGCTACACTATTCAATGTTAGTTTGGGTTCACTCGTTTTTCAGATAAGACGGGGCCGTCTTACCCCCAGGGGCCGTCTTGCCCCAGGTTACCCTATGCTACGTGGCGATCTGCCACACGAAGGCTTATAGGCCCTAGTTATAGTCCTTGGACAACTGCATGTGAATCAAACCGTGCACAGACGCCTAAAATAGCATGTGTACAACAAGTGTGGGTGATACTAATGTAGTAATGTATTGACAACTCCCAATGCTTTGTCCATTGATCAACCACGCTACCTTAAAAGAGTTCCAACTATACACACTAACCTACATCGCTACGACCTACATAATCCAACCAGCTCTGAACACTCGCTAACGAACTTGCTCACGTTCACACTCAGTCACGTACACACACGCATTCGCACAGTGCGCCTGACGCGTGATGTCAGGTTTACTTACACTCAATATGCCAAGTCCGAAATGTAACGACGCGAGCCGAACACACGTTCAAGTAGGAGTGACTCGTTCTCAATCGTTCGGATCCACGCAGCAACGAATGAACAATTCTGGCGACGTGTAATGTTTTCAATAGGGCTATTGACGAGACCTGCGGCTACACACGCGGAAGTAGTCTGTAGCAGAAGTAGGTCACTACTTCGTGTCTGGAATTCATTTTGTTGTGACCATCCCACATATTGTAGATCATGAGTTGTACAATGCATATCCTTTTTAAGGACAATAAAGTGATTGATTGATTGATTGATTGATTGATTGATTGATTGATTGATTGATTGATTGATTGATTGATTGATTGATTGATTGATTGATTGATTGATTGATTGATTGATTGATTGATTGATTGATTGAACTTACTGAACTAGTATCGACATTGTATCTGGATGATCTTTGTAGATTGCACATGTCCTAATGACACCTTGCCGTTCATCGAATCGCCATTATCCGCCTGTGTGCAGTATTTACTATTCATTTTGTTCATAATACAAAACACTCCGAGGTAAGGCTCCTATGTACGATGCAACTAGTCACGCCACGGAGCACGGGTAATCGAGGCATAGCACCTGCGCCGATCCCGCACCCAGACTTGGCCAAATGGATCGGTACAGGGAGAAACGACCAGCCCAGACAAGGTGGTAGAAGGCACAGGTCCAACTATGAAGCTTCCAACTGTTCCTGCTTTGGGTATACAAACGGTCCAACTGTACAGCATTTAGCTCGTCAACAATCTCCACCTACACCTGACTAGGAACTGACGAAACACGTCATCATATTGCACACTACTCACCCGTGAGAATCAAAATTCAAATTCCACCTCCCTGAGACAGGCACACACACTCATGCGCACGTCCGAGTAAAACGTCTAGATGTTACGGTTTCAACTTCTTTATGTTCGTCAAGTCTTGTACCAAATGGTCTACCTGTTTCACCAATGTAACACATATTGCATGTCTTACATGGAATTTGGTACACACATTCGGTCTTGTAAATGCATGCCACAATAAAAACAATTCATATCGACTATTCCTTAAAGACAGAACAAGGTATGCTGAACACAGATATAAGGCATATAAATATAAATTGACAACTATCTTGAGATGTGAAAAAAAGAAACACTACTGTACTTTGCTGCTAAAGAAAAAAAACAAAATTGCTGGAACATGGAAAATACTCCGAACAATAATGGGTAAAATGCAGAAGGAGCATACATATCCGGAACTGTTCCATCAAGATGAAAAGGTAATCGAATGTAAAGAAAATATTGCCAACTTGTTTAATAGGTTCTTTACCAGTGTTGGTCCAGACCTAGCCAAACAAATTAACCCTCCTGCTGGTGCACCTGTATTTGATTATCTAAAAAACCGAAATGATAACAGTATGTTCTTGTCACCAGTTGATGAAAATGAAGTTATTAGGGTAGTGGAAAGATGCAAAAACAAAAGCTCAACTTATGCGGAAGGGTTGAGTATGAATATTGTTAAACATATAATCACATCAATCATTACGCCACTCACCCATATTTGTAACACATCTTTCAAAACTGGGGTATTCCCAGATAAATAAAAAAAATGCTAAAGTAATCCCAGTGTTCAAGTCGGGAATCAAAGAAGATTGTTCTAACTATAGACCAATTTCACTATTTCCACAATTTTCCAAAATGCTAGAAAAACTTTTTAACAGTAGGCTAAGTGCATTTATTGATAACAAATGACATTATTAACCCTAGTCAGTATGGATTAAGTGAAACTATGTCTACATCCTACGCTTTAACTGAGTTAATAAATGAAATAACTTCATCTGTAAATAACAAAATGTATTCTATTGGTGTATTCATTGACTTGAAAAAAGCCTTTGACACAGTAGATCATGAGTTGCTCTGTGAAAAAATGTATTTCTATGGTACCAGAGGTGTGGCACACAAATGGATAAGCAGTTACTTACCCCAATTTGTTTGCTACAATGAATTCCACTCAGACCTGTTAAATATATCATGTGGTGTCCCACAGGGCTCAATTTTAGTGCCGAAACTGTTTATACTGTATATTAATGATTTGTGTAACATATCTAGGCTTGTGAAATATATACTGTTTGCTGACGACACTAATTTATTTTGTGCAGACAAAAAACATCAACCAACTTGTTACAACAGTATCGACAGTTCTTGACAAATTGTGTATATGGTTTGCTGTAAATAAGCTTTCTTTAAATGTTTCGAAAACAAGCTACATGTTATTTGGTAATTTGAATGCACAGTTTGACATAGCTATCAATGGTATAAGCATTAACAGAGTGCGTGTGGCTAAATTTCTTGGAGTATTAATTGATGAGAAATTGAATTGGAAAGATCATATAGCAAATGTTAAATCAAAGCTCTCTAAGAGTACAGTTATATTATATAAGTGTAGCCATGTAATAGACTCACAGTCTATGTATTTTCTGTATAGTTCATTAATCTCTACCACACATTAGTTATTGTTCTGAAATATGGGGAAACACATATCCTTCTAATGTCAATTGCCTTGTTGTACTTCAAAAAAGAGCAATTAGACTTCTGTTTGGGGCAGGTCGTCTTGACCACACAACTCCTCTTTTCTACAGGTCGCATGTATTAAAATTTCCAGATCTAGTGAAATTCAAAACAGCTATGTTTATGTATAAAGCATACTACTGCATGTTACCAGCTAATTTACAACAGCATTTTGTGAAAAAAGGTATCTCGGTAATAACACGTCTCAAAATTCAATTAGTAAGGCGCTGATCGAGTCACCTTGAATGTTAAAGCGATGTATCTTCCTATGTATGGCATAAGTCTTTGGAACTCCTTGCATGTTGATCTAACTAACGTAAAAACAATAAGGTCTTTTAGACACAGGTACAAGTCAATACTCAGGAATGAATATATATAATTGCAACTTTCATTGCAACTGATTCAGATTACTAATGTATCTGAATTTCTAAGTAAAATTCCTTGTATGCATCCATTTATTTTGAATAAGTGAGATTAGTGCGACTAATGAACTATGGATTGTATCATTAATTATGTTTATGTTATTTTATTTTATTTCCTAGTCATGTATATAGGATGTGTGCAATATTTACATTATAATAATTCTTTCTTTCTTATATTATGGTTGTGCCTACAAATATAGTGTGCGGGGATACATACTACTACAAGTTTTTAACTTCTTGTGTATTCCTTTCAAACAACATTACGTGTATAGCATGTTTGTTTAGTCTTAAATGTGTATTGTTTGTTGTATGTTGTTTGAATAAATCATATTGAATTGAATTGAATTGTGTCTGTCTTCCACTTTGTCTTTTGGATGCACCAGTATTTGTGTGAGGTGTCTGTGTGGTCTGACATCTGGAGTTGTATCATGATGTTTTAGGATACGCTATACCGGTTCCGTCACACCTTGGACATATGGTAGTGTAACCATACACCTTGACTTCTCTTTGTTCTTATCTTTGGACTTTCTTTGTTGGTTTTTCAGCTTTTCTCTTATTGTCTGTATAGTTCACTTAGGGTAGCCACACTTCTGAAGAGCCTTGGTGACGTACTCTTCTTCTTTCCGTCTGTCCTCTGGGTCTGTGACAATGTTAAAAAATTGTTGCATCTGTTTACTAGTGGTTTTATGACTCCCAGTTTCCTGTGTAGCGGGTGATGTGAACTAAAGTTCAGATACTGTTTTTTTTTCGGTACACGAGGAGTTTGATCGGACCATCCCCTTTCCGTACCATGAGTGTGTCAAGGAAAGGCAGTGACCCCCCACTCTCTTCTTCGTACGTGAACTTGATATTGCCTGTGGTATCAATGGTGTTTAGTTGCGCTGCCAGTTGTTGTTCATACCCTTTCTTCACGATCTCCATTACGTCATCCACGCTTCCATAGTCGAGGCTGACACGTTGCTGGAGCTGTGGCGATGGCTTGTTGTTCCAGCCATTCCATAAATAGATTGGCTATCACCGGTGACACTGGGCTTCCTTCCCATCGCTGTGCCAAACTTCTCTTGGTAAATAGTGCCCCTGAAGATAAAGTATGTTGTTGTGACGACAAACAGCAACAACTCCGTAATGTCCCCCACCTAGTCGTTTCCTGATGATGTGTAATGTGTCATCAATTGGGGTGTTGGTGAACAGAGACACAACATCATGTGACAGGAACATTTCATCTTGTTCGATGATCACACATGCCATTTCACTAGCTAAGTGCTTTGAGTTTGTGATGTTGTGTGTTGTCTTCCCGACAATAGGTGCTAGCAGGTCCGCCAGTTATCTGGACACGTTGTACCCTATATACCATGTGTAGTCAACTATCGGTCTAAGAGGGTTGTCTGGCTTATGGAATTTTTGAGTGCAATATATTCTTGGTACATTCTCTGCTGTAGGGTACAGGTACTTGTGCTGTTCATCTGTTATATTGTCCTCCTCTTTCAATTTCTTTATTATTGACACCAACTTCCTCTAATATTTAGGAGTAGGATCTTTATTCAGTTTCTCATAACCCTTGTTATCAGATAACATTGTTATAACTTTCTGTTCATATTATTTACAGACTAAGTCACGTGTGGGAGAGTCTGCTCGCAACGCCATCTAGCGAGCAGTGACCACTGAACATTCAGTTCCCGAAGAAGGCCGACGATGTTGGTCGAAACGTAGAAGTAAGTAGATTAATGCTAGTTGTGTAATTCAGAAATTTGTTTGTAATAATATACTGCCAACTTGATGAACATTTTCAGGATTATATATATATATATATATATATATATATATATATATATATATATATATATATATACATATATATATATATATATATATATATATATATATATATATACTGCGTGTTTTTTATCTTCGGTAACAGGTGCGCGTATCATTTACGACATTGTTTGCGGCATCGTTTACTTTCTTTGACTGGGGAGTTCCTTTGGTAAAAATATATCGACATCTTGGGGAAACATAGCGTAGTTATTTGTTGCATTCATATTTGATCAAATAACGTGTAAAACCACAACGTAAGACATGGTGTGGAAAGAATACCAATAAGCATATATCGTTCATAGTGTACATTCACAAATGGGGATTTTAAGTCAGAATGCAACTTATCAACACAACGGTGTAAAATAACAGTTGCCCAGTTACTACACTATAACTACCATAATTATAACCATAATATTTATTATTCCTTAGACCAACAATATATACAAACGTGTGTACATATAGTAATTAATGTTGTACCAAAGAACCACATTTATATCTCTTTTACCAAATGGGGTCGGCAGCTTCTATTAAGGAAATAATGTCCCTCTCATATGAGCCACCATAATTTCATGGTAAAAGGTAATATGGTCCTTTATACAAGGTGTCTATCTCATGTTTATTTGGAAGTGTCTCTTTGAAGTGAGAAAGTGTATGGTGATGTGGGTGTGTGCTAAACGTACGAACATACAAATATATTGTATTTATTGATTCAGTTGACATGTATAACAATTTGATAAAGTGCATATATTACTGTAGTTATTTAGCAAACATATTTTATATAACAACATGACTGAGGTAAAATTGCACTAAGTAGCTAAAACAAATGATCTACTCGATTTTCAACAGGGTAGTTGGAACATCCTGTCGTGAATATATACATTTTAACAGGTAGCAACATTGTGCGTTGTGACGTTACTGGTTGAACGCCACCGACTTATCCATGTTAAGATACTAATATTTAATTACTATTTCTTCATTGTCAACCTCACAAGCCAGGATTGTATGCCACGAAACTAGCCAAGACAGATCCTCTACGAGATGTACAGAATTTAGGCGAGTCGAACTAATTGATTGACTTTGCCAGTCGTCAGTGCGTCACCAGTGAGAACAACGCGAATACTCGCATCAATTTGAAGACGGTTAAATAACTTGTGGGAATTCGAGAATAATGACCCGACCACCATGCATGTAACAAGAACAAAGTCACCAACAAGTACATCACATGACCGGAGTCCGCATTTTACTTATCCGTCTAATTCATTGATACGCTCGCGTTGTAATAATTCCGTGTAAGAATATTCTGGCAGTGACGTGGACGTGACGCTTCGCCCACTTCCAACACAACAACGCCAACTGGTGCTCCCGAAGTTCTGTTGAAAGTGTCGCCAAAACATATCTTCAGCTCGCGGTTCCAAGTTCAATCGAACTGCTGGACTTTCGAAAATAAGTTGTTTTAACACATTTTCACAATCCCTCGGTACATAGGATTTCAGCACATTTCGAAATTTCTGCGATTCACGAGAAGTCTCAAATGTCACAAATATATATTTATGATGTGGTCTGCTGTCGGCCAAATCAATTAGAAATTGTTTTCTTATTATGGGCAATTCCAAGACGTGCTGGGACAGACAGAGTATCAGTTTGTCACTCTGCGCAATTCCACGCGCCAGTGCTTCAATTTCACCCCCCTCTGATTCACCGACACGACCCATGGTAAAAAGTTTCATTTGCCATTGATTCTCCACCTTTTCAACAAGATTGTTCTCCACCCAGCGTCTTACATAGACATCCTCTTCATCGTATAGGACCGCGGCATCATACCGCATTTGGCTCCTCCTGACTTTGTGACAGGGACGTCGATAAATGACACAGAACAGTCCCAACATGACAACAAGTACACTTACACAACCTATAAGGATGTGCGACAATGTACGAGAAAAAAATGTATCACTGCATTCGCTCTCCAGATTTCCTAAATCTATGTGCTCGAGTCGCGTATTAGACTTGTGGAACAAGCACGTCATTTCCGTTTTATCAACAATGTTTACTGCAGTCGTTTGCAGCCAGCGAATGAAAGGAACAGAGTCACAGTTACATGTCAACGGATTGCGGCGCATGTCAATTGCGAACGTTGCGCTCAGCATGTCCAATTCCTGCATGAAACTGCTCGTTATAAATGGCAAGCGATTTTCAGAGACGTCGAGTAATTCGAGTGACGTCAAACTGTTCATTTGAATATCGAAATGTCTGAAGGCATTATTTCCTAATTTAATCAGCTTTAGCTTGGTAAGTTTATCAAATGCGTTGCGATTAATATATCTCAAACCGTTCGTTGAAAGGTCAATATCTTCCAGTAGCCGAGCAAAGCTAAATATTGCAAAGAAGTCATTATCTGCTGCACCAATCTTGTTGTGTGACTGGTTTAGCACGCGAAGAGACGGTAACTGTTTGAGAAATTCTGGATGGATGGATTCGACGATTCCGTGACTGGCATCAAGAATCTGAAGTTGCGTTAAGCCGACAAGAATACCACCGCTGCGTACAATGGAGCGCGTTCCAGATATGTTGAGGAACAAAACGTTGTTTTCACGGCTGAATGACAATACTCCGGAATTAGTCGATGTACTCCTAAAATTCGAATCGCTGACATCTACGATATTAACTGAAGACGGGATATAAAAGTGTACTGGGTGTGTGCTTGTAACCGCATTCGCACGTAAAGCGGTTACATTAACTTCCGGAATCTGGTGAAGATATTGTGTGATATAGTGTTCAATGTTAAACTGTGTTCTGCGCGACGCACGACAATATTTATATATGTAGTCCGGTCCTGGAACGTTCGAATATGTCATAACAACTTTCTTTAGATTTGTTAAGCAACGAGTCAACTTTGGTTGAAATGTCACTGGTGAAGTCAACGGATTATAGTCGATGTAGATTTCTTGCAGTCCAGAAAGACAATTAGCGTCTCGCGGTATGAAAGTTGTTAATCCGACAGATCGCAAGCTGAGTGTTTTTACGTTTTGCCAAAACAGACCACCATCGCAGAAATAATTGATGTCGATTATATCGTTTCTATTCGTACCGTCCAGAATCACTGTGTCGATGCTATTGTTTTCCGATTTCCCGAGTGACATAACCACTTGTTTCAAGTCCATGTAATAGTTGCAACAGAGATTCAAGACTCGGAGATTCTTGAAGTTAGAAAAGGCCCCAAGTTCAATACGCTTGACGAATACGCGACGCAGCATTAACGTGGACACTTTGGAATTACGGAGGACGGCAAATGTGTTCGCCGTAACTGTTGACAAATCGTAAGATTTATCTGTTCCGTCTGAGATGAGAGTGGTTAGTTTAGGTAGCCTGCCGTAGTTCTCTGGCAAAGACACGTTTTGGCTGGTCACAGACAGAGTTTGTAGTTCGATGAGCGGTTCTAGGATAGCCTCAGGGTAGTGTTCGTCTTTTCCCTGGTATGCAATGGCTAGAAGTTGTAGAGACGGCAAACCCGCAAAAGTCTCCCTCGGAAGACGGATCGGGTCGAGTTTGTTTTCCGGCATGATCAGCTCTCGCAAATTTTCAAGTTCGGCGAAGCAATGTTTCTGCAAAATTATAATTTCATTATTCGAGAGGTCTAAGCGCACTAGGTTTGGCAGATGTATGAAGGCGTTCTCCGGAACAACGGTGATATCGTTGTCTGCCAGATTCAGCTGAGTAGCTCGACTGGAGATGTTTATGGGAAGTCGGGCGATATTGCGAGCGCTGCAGTCGAACGCAAACCTGGCGACGTCCCCGGCAGTGTGCGACTCGTCACAGTGGTGACACAGCAGCCTTGTTAACAGTGCGCAAAGCACACTCGTATAGAGTAACGTCGACGTCATCGTGGCGCTGACAGATTGTCTGGAAATAGAGAAAGTTGAATGGATTAACGGGAATCAAAAGGCTTCTTCTTGACGTGCTGCGCGTAAACGTTTTAATGCAAACTAACACGTTGTCACTACAGTTAACAATTTCTAATCAGCAGAACGCTGTGTGAAAGTGGTAGCTTCTCATGTCATAAACTATTTTATGTCAGATATTTCGGAGGCAAACATCTTGGTCATAGCTTGTCAAAAAAGGTCGAGTCGTGAAGTTGGTTACGACGCGGTAGGATCGTAGTGTTTATTGACATGTATATAAATACGCCATTTACTGGTTTGTCATAGGGCGTACACATTTAGACTCACAAGTTGATTAATCACTTTCCCAGTCATAAACAACTTGCATAGTAGAACACCATTCGCCACGCGGACGCAATTTTTCTGTAAAAAAAGGAATTATAGCGAACAAGTAAATTTGACGATTATTTAAGTTGTAGGCTATGGGGTTTGGGAAATAAAAAATCTCACAACACACATAGAACACTATTGATGGAAAGTGACATGATCTGATCAGCCAATGCCAACTGATAGATGCCCCCAACATACAGTTTCTCCGAGCATCTTCAACTAGGCTAGTATTCCTACTTCGGCGACCAGCTAACAGACTTTCTATGAAAAAGGCGTTATCCAGTCAACATGAATTAGTCTCCGGAATAAAACCAACTAGGGCAAAATTACTATGGACACCGCTAGTTCATACTTTGTTTCTTTGGTATATATCTGCAATTAACCAAATATATTTTAATATTTATCCTCAAAGTAACCGTGAGCTGCTCCGTCTGAGGGGTACATTAACTGTCCCACTAGAAAGAACCAGTTCAAATTCAAAACGTATTACTGCCTGGCTTCGAGATGTTCGTTGGCAGGGAAGAGTGTGAAAGTGTGTGTGTGTGTGTGTGTGTGTGTGTGTGTGTGTGTGTGTGTGTGTGTGTGTGTGTGTGTGTGTGGTGTGGTGTGGTGTGGTGTGGTGTGGTGTGTGTGGTGTGTGTGGTGTGTGTGGTGTGTGTGGTGTGTGTGGTGTGTGTGGTGTGTGTGGTGTGTGTGGTGTGTGTGGTGTGTGTGGCGTGTGGCGTGTGGCGTGTGGCGTGTGGCGTGTGTGGTGTGTGGTGTGTGGTGTGTGGTGTGTGGTGTGTGGTGTGTGGTGTGTGGTGTGTGGTGTGTGTGGTGTGTGTGGTGTGTGGTGTGTGTGTGCGTGTGCGTGTGCGTGTGCGTGTGCGTGTGCGTGTGCGTGTGCGTGTGTGTGTGAAAACACACGCTGTCTTATTCCAGTTAACACACACTGTTTCAGTGTGTTTTAACCGGAATAAGACATCGTGTGTTAACATGATTGAGTCAATGTATTAACTGGAATAAGACAGCGTGTGTAAATTGACTGTCGTGACGCCGTGAGTACATTATTAGTGTGTCAAATGATTTGTTACAGTTTGTTTTAATTGGACCGAGGAAGTGAAATTGGTATGTCTGTATTTGTGTTTGTTTGTATGTTTGAGTGTGTGTTTATTTGTGTATGCATGAGAACATGCATGTGTGTGTTTGTGTTTGCCTGTGTGAATGTGTTTGTATGTTTGTATGAGTGTGTGGTTTACATGTGCTGTCCGAATTGATAACATGTGTGTTGGCTGGACTGAGATAGTGTGTGGAAAGGGAACAGGAAATCCACATTCTGCATATTGACATATAGGACTTTGTTTTGTTTTTGGTTGTATTGATCTGACTGTCCCCAAATAGTATTTAATTGTCCGAATGATATTTACAAGCAGAAACTGGTAACAATGATCATGGAAATCATGCATTTTAATTGATTAATATGGTGGTTGCCATGGCATCGGCAGCAAGTATTTTTGTTTGGCGATCTTAACTAGTAATGAAGAATGCCATCTTCCGCGTAGTACAACCTGTTTTGGGTATGTATTATGATTATGTGCATTTAGACAACTTGTCAGATATAAGTGCTTATAAAAAGTACTGTTGTGAAACCACAAAGTACAGCAATATGAAATGCAAATCCCGCAAAAGACATTTACGACCTAAAATTCTATATACTATCTGCGCTACGTAAATCGCTATGTGTCAATGACGGTGTGGTAAATTCAGTATTAAACCGGACATTTAAGATAACTATAACGCAATATATTTATGACCTAATTTTTCAAGTTTTCATCGGTCAGAAGCTACAATTGTCTTCCGTCGTTTGAATAATATTAATTTGTCCAGTCCCCAATCAGCTTCAGTTGCGCGGAGTCTCGTCACGTATCGTGACCCACTTACACGCCCTATTGGCTGGGGCCAATAGTGTGCTGGCTGGATTGACACAGAATGAATATAGCAGTCGTCACCGTATGTCTTTGTGTGTGTTGATTGTGACCGTCGATAAGCTTTGTGCTACGTGGCGATCTGCCACACGAAGGCCTAGTTACAGTCCTTGGGCAACCGTGAATCAAACCGTGCACAGATGCCTAAATAGCACGTGTACAACAAGTGTGAATGATAGTAATGTAGTAATGTATTGACAGCTCCCTATGCCTTGATATATATATATATATATATATATATATATATATATATATATATATATATATATATATATATATATATATATATATATATATCGCTACGACCTACATAATCCAACCAGCTCTGAGCACTCGCTAACGAACTTGCTCACGCACATGCTCAAACGCGTACACGCACGCATGGTGCACTTGACGCGTGATGTCAGATTTACTTACGCCCGACGAGACAAGTCCGAAATGTAACGACGCCAACCAAACACGTAGGAGTGACTCGTTCTCAATCGTTCGGATCCACGCAGCAACGCATGAACAATTCTGGCGACGTGTAATGTTTTCAATAGGGCTATTGACGAGACTTGCGGCAACACACGCTGAAGTAGTCTGTAGCAGAAGTAGGTCACTACTTCGTGTCCGTTGAACTTACTGAACTAGTATCGACATTGTATCTGGACGATCTTTGTAGATTGCAAATGTGCTAATGACACCTTGCCGTTCATCGGATCGCTATTATTCCCCTGTGTGCAGTATTTACTATTTACTTTGTTCATAATGCAAAACATCCCGAGGTAAGGCTCCTATGTGCGATGCAACTAGTGGCGTCACGTAACGGAGCATGGGTAATCGAGGCATAGCACCTGCGTCGATTCCGCACCCAGACTTGGCCAAAGGCATCGGTACAGGGAGAAACGACCAGCCCAGACAAGGTGGAAGAAGGAACAGGTCCAACTCTGAAGCCTCCAACTGCTCCTGCTTTGGGTATACAAACGGTCCAACTGTACAGCATTTAGCTCGTCAACAAACTCCACCTACCCCTGACTAGGAACTGACAAAACATGTCATCATATTGCACACTACTCACCCGTGAGAATCAAAATTCAAATTCCACCTCCCTGAAACAGGCAAACACACTCATACGCACGTCCATGCCAACGGGTGCAAACACACACCACACATACAGAGAAACACACACACACGTACGCACGCACGCACGCACACAGACACCCAATCGCACTCACACACATGTGCACTCACTCACTCACTCGCTCGCTCGCTCGCTCACTCACTCACTCACTCACTCACTCACTCACTCACACACTTACACAAACTCACACACGGACGCACGCATGCCCACACACATATATTCACACACATTATATATGTATATATATCATCATGCTGTCGGTCGCGAAGCGACAAAGACTGCTTCCATCACTTGACTCTTGCTCTCCATTTGTCTCTCTGCTGTGAGAGTGATGTCCAGGAGTCGATCTTTATGTCTCTCAGCTTCAGGTTTCTCTTGATGGTATCTTTGAACCGGAGACGAGGGCGCCCTCTCTTTCTGTGACCAGAAGACAGTTGGGAGTAGAGAACCTGCTTCGGTAGCCTGTCTGATGACATCCTCATGAGGTGTCCAGTCCACCGGAGATTCTTTCTGATCAGAAGATCTTCCATAGATGGCAGCCCTGTCCGTTCGAGTATTTCCTTGTTTGTCACTTTGTCCATCCAGGTTATCCTCATGATCGAACGCAGATGTCGCATCATGAAGGCATGCAACTTTTTCACCTGTCGTCTGTACACTGTCCAGGCCTCGGCTCCGTATAGGAGGGTGGACAGCACAATTGCACGGTATATCTTGCCTTTAACCCGCATGGACACATGGTGGTTGTTCCAGAGTCTCTGGCGTAGTCGGCCGAAAGATGCACTAGCCTTGGCCATCCTCCTCTGTATTTCATCGTCAATGCATCCGTCACTTGATATAGTGCTTCCGAGGTAGGTGAATTCCATAACAGAGTTCAGCTTGTTTCCATCAACCATGATATCCTCCTCTCGGGTTCTTGTAGAGTTGGGTTGGTACAGCACCTCGGTCTTCTTGATGTTAATCTTCAGGCCGAACTTCTTTGACGCATTGGAAAAAGCATCCACTATTTTCTGGATCTCTTCAGCAGAGTGTGCAACCAGTGCACTGTCATCTGCGAATAGCAGCTCCCTCATCAGTATCCGTGTAGTCTTGGTCTTCGCTCTGAAGTGTGCGACATTGAATAGGTCAGCGCTCTGTCTGGACTGTATGTAGATGCCATCCCCCATGTCTCGGAAAGCATTGTCGAGCATTGCTGATAGGAAGATGGAAAAGAGCGTGGGCGCCAGTACACAGCCTTGCTTGACCCCATTTGTGACCCTGAACGATTCCGAGACTTCCCCTCCAACATTAACAGTCGCCATCATTCCGGTATGTAGTGCCTCGATCATTGTTGTGAACTTCTCTGGGCAGCCATACTTCTTCAGTAGCTGCCATAGTCCGGTCCTCCCAACTGTATCGAACGCCTTACTGAAGTCGACAAATACCATGTACAGTGGTCGGTCCTGCTCAATGCACTTTTCTTGTAGTTGTCGGAGACAAAATATCATATCCACGGTGCTCCGGTTACCTCTGAAGCCACATTGTGTCTCCGGAACTACCTCTGGTGTTAGGTGGGTAGATAGTCTGTTGAGGAGGATCCTGGCGAAGATCTTGCCTGCTATGGAAAGAAGAGAGATTCCTCTATAGTTCCCACAGTCTGTTCGATCACCTTTCTTGTAGATGGTTATAATGCTTGCATCCTTCCATGCTTGTGGTACAGAACCCATCTCCCAGGCATTGGTGATTAGTTGGTGCAGTCTGCTGAACAGATTGTCTCCTCCATGCTTCCATACTTCTGCAGGAATTCCATCTCCTCCAGGTGCTTTGCCATCTTTCAGGCTGGCGATTGCTCTAGCCATCTCATCCATAGTTGGAATCTCATCAAGGCTTGTCTTGGTAATGCGCTGCGGGATGTTGTCCAGAGCTTCGTGATCTATGTCGCCAGGGACGTTGAGTAGCTTCTATATATATATATATATATATATATATATATATATATATATATATATATATATATATATATATATATATATATATACTGCGTGTTTTTTATCTTCGGTAACAGGTGCGCGTATCATTTACGACATTGTTTGCGGCATCGTTTACTTTCTTTGACTGGGGAGTTCCATTGGTAAAAATATATCGACATCTTGGGGAAACATAGCGTAGTTATTTGTTGCAGTCATATT
The DNA here is from genome assembly GCA_964017155.1 of Oasisia sp. SBJ-2009. NCBI lineage: Eukaryota > Metazoa > Annelida > Polychaeta > Sabellida > Siboglinidae > Oasisia > Oasisia sp. SBJ-2009. The sequence continues at coordinate 46,790,775 of OZ024854.1, forward strand.
TGATCAAATAACGTGTAAAACCACAACGTAAGACATGGTGTGGAAAGAATACTAATAAGCATATATCGTTCATAGTGTACATTCACGTTGCATTACAAATGGGGATTTTAAGTCAGAATGCAAATTATCAACACAAATTATATAATAACCATAATAATATTATAATTATAACCATAATATTTATTATTCATTAGACCAACAATATATACAAACGTGTGTACATATAGTAATTAATGTTGTACCAAAGAACCACATTTATATCACTTTTACCAAATGGGGTCGGTAGCTTGTATTAAGAAAATAATGTCCCTGTCATATGAGCCACCATAATTTCATGGTAAAAGGTAATATGGTCCTTTAAACAAGGTGTCTATCTCATGTTTATTTGGAAGTATCTCTTTGAAGTGATAAAGTGTATGGTGATGTGGGTGTGTGCTAAACGTACGAACATACAAATATATTGTATTTATTGATTCAGTTGACATATATAACAATTTGATAAAGTGTATATATCAATGTAGTTATTTAGCAAACATAAAACAATTGCACATAGTAGCTAAAACATATGATCTACTCGATTTTCAACAGGGTAGTTGGAACATCATGTCGTGAATATATACATTTTAACAGTTAGCAACATTATACGTTGTGACATTACTGGTTGAAAGCCACCGACTTATCAATGTTACGATACTAATATTTAATTACTGTTTCTTCGTTGTCAACCTCACAAGCCAGGATTGTATGCCACGAAACTAGCCAAGACAGATCCTCTACGAGATGTACAGAATTTAGGCGAATCGAACTAATTGATTGACTTTCCAAGTCGTCAGTGCGTCACCAGTGAGAACAACGCAAATACTCGCTTCAATTTGAAGACGGTTAAATAACTTGTGGGAATTCGAGAATAACGACCCGACCACCATGCATGTAACAAGAACAAAGTCACCAACAATTACATCACATGACCGGAGTCCGCATTTTAGTTATCCGTCTAATTCATCGTTACGCTCGCGTTGTAATAATTCCGTGTAAGAATATTCTGGCAGTGACGTGGACGTGGCGCTTCGCCCACTTCCAACACAACAACGCCAACTGGTACTCCCGAAGTTCTGTTGAAAGTGTCGCCAAAACATATCTTCAGCTCGCGGGTCCAAGTTCAGTCGAATAGCTGGACTTTCGAAAATAAGTTGTTTTAACACATTTCGAAATTTCTGCGATTCACGAGAAGTCTCAAATGTCACAAATATATATTTATGATGTGGTCTGCTGCCGGCCAAAGCAATTCGAAATTGTTCTCATATTATGGGCAATTCCAAGACGTGTTGGGACAGACAGAGTATCAGTTTGTCACTCTGCTCAATCCCACGCGCCAGTGCTTCAATTTCAACCCCATCTGTTTCACCGTCCCGACCCATGATAAAAAGTTTCATTTGCCACTGATTCACCACCTTTTCAACAAGATTGTTCTCCACCCAGCGTCTTACGTAGTCATCGTCTTCATCGTATAGGACCGCGGCGTCATATTGCATTTGGCTTCTCCCGACTATGTGACAGGGACGTCGATAAATGACACAGAACATTCCCAACAAGACAACAACTACACTTACACAACCTATAAGGATGTGCGACGACTAACGAGAAAAAAATGTCTCAGTGCATTCGCGCTCCAAATTTCCTAAATCTATGTGCTCAATTCGCGTATTAGACTTGTGGAACAAACACGTCATTTCCGTTTTATCAACAATGTTTACTGCAGTCGTTTGCAGCCAGCGAATGAAAGGAACAGAGTCACAGTTACATGTCAACGGATTGCGGCGCATGTCAATTGCGAACGTTGCGTTCAGCATGTCCAATTCCAGCATGAAATTGCTCGTTAGAAATGGCAAGCGATTTTCAGAGAGGTCGAGCAATTCGAGTGACGTCAAACTGTTCATTTGAATATCGAAATGTCTGAAGGCATTATTTCCTAAATTAATCAGCTTTAGCTTGGTAAGTTTATAAAATGCGTTGCGATTAATATATCTCAAACCGTTCGTTGAAAGGTCAATATCTTCCATTAGCTGAGCAGAGCTAAATATTGCAAAGAAGTCATTATCTGCTGCACCAATCTTGTTGTGTGACTGGTTTAGCACGCGAAGAGACGGTAACTGTTTGAGAAATTCTGGATGGATGGATTCGACGATTCCGTGACTGGCATCAAGAATTTGAAGTTGCGTTAAACCGACAAGAATACCACCGCTGCGTGCAATGGAGCGCGTTCCAAATATGTTGAGGAGCAAAACGTTGTTTTCACGGCTGAATGAAAACAATCCTGAATTAGTCGATGTACTCCTAAAATTCGAATCGCTGACATCTACCATATTAACTGAAGACGGGATATAGAACTGTACTTGATGTGTGCTTGTAACAGCATTCGCACGGAAAGCGGTTACATTAAATTCGGGAATCTGGTGAGGATATTGTGTAATATAGTATTCAATGTGAAATTGTGTCCTGCGCCAGTTATAACAATATTTGTATAGGTAGCCCGGTCCTGGAACGTTCGAATATGTCATAACCACTTTCTTTAGATGTTTGAAGTAATGAGTCAAGTTTGATTGAAGTGTCACTGGTAAAATCAACGGATTGTAGTCGATGTAGATTTCTTGCAGTCCAGAAAGACAATTAGCGTCTCGCGGTATGAAAGTTGTCAATCCGATAGATCGCAAGCTGAGTGTTTTTACGTTTTGCCAAAACAGACCACCATCGCAGAAATAATTGAGGTCGTATATATCTTTGCCATTCGTACCGTCCAGAATCACCGTGTCGATGCTATTGTTTTCGGATTTCCCGAGTGAGAGAACCACTTGTTTCAAGTCCATGTAATCGTTGCAGCAGAGATTCAAGACTCGGAATTTCTTGAAGTTAGAAAAGGCCCCAAGTTCTGTACGCTTGACGAAAGCATGACGCAACGTCAACGTGGACACATTGGAATTACGGAGGACGGCAAATGTGTTCACCGTAACTGTTGACAAATCGTAAGATTGATGTGTTCCGTTTAAAATGAGAGTGGTCAGTTTAGGTAGCCTGCCGTAGATCTCTGGCAAAGACACGTTTTGGCTAGTCACAGACAGAGTTCGTAGTTCGATGAGCGGTTCTAGGATAGCCAGAGGGTAGTGTCCGCCTTTTCCCTGGAATGCAATGGCTAGAACTTGTATAGACGGTAAACCCGCAAAAGTCTCCCTCGGAAGACGGATCGGGTCGAGTATGTTTTCCGGCATGATCAGCTCTCGCAAATTTACAAGTCCGACGAAGCAATTTTTCTGCAAATTTTTAATTTCATTATTCGAGAGGTCTAAACGCACTAGTTTTGGCGTTCTCCGGAACAACGGTGATATCGTTGTCTGCCAGATTCAGCTGAGTAGCTCCACTGGAGATGTTTATGGGAAGTCGGGCGATATTGCGAGCGCTGCAGTCGAACACAAACATGGCGATCTCCCCGGCAGTGTGCGACTCGTTACAGTGGCGACACAGCAGCCTTGTTAACAGTGCGCAAAGCACACTCGTATAGAGTAACGTCGACGTCATCGTGGCGCTGACAGATTGTCTGGAAATAGAGAAAGTTGAATGGATTAACGGGAAACAAAAGGCTTCTTCTTGACGTGATGCGCGTAAACGTTTTAATGTAAATTAAAACGTTGTCACTACAGTTAACAATTTCCAATCAGCAGAACGCAGCGTGAAAATGATAGCTTCTGATAAACATTTTATGTCAGATATTTCGGAGGCAAATAACTGGTTTATGGAGTTTAGATTGTCAAAACAAGTGCGAGTCGTGAAATTGGCTATGACGCCACAGGATCGTAGTTTCTATTGACATGTAGGGAAACACTGTTTTGTTGCATACTGCTGGCGTAATAGTTTTGTGTGTACACTTGCAAATTGTTAGGGTTTGTTAATACATGTTATACCCAGGAGCCACTCCTGGTGTTCAAGCGTATCTTTATAAATGTATATGTCAACCAACGTTAACATACGGTTTAGAGTGTATGGGCAGCACCGCCATCCAAATGCGTCGACTTGAATCTGCACAGGGTAAATTAATTAAACAAAGTCTTGGATTAAGCAAACTATCCCACAACACAGCCTTACTTAAAGCACTAAATATTGAAAAGATCGAAGATATTGTAAATAGAAATGTTTTATCCTTGTATAGTAGAATATTTAATGTGGAAAGTCCAGCGCGTCGACTGATGCAGCACTTACTGTCTCGTTTTATATGTTATAGTGAAACGGTACCTGGAACCCTGTTGTATAAAGTAGTATCTATGGGCGAGTCACCCAGTAAACGAGCCTTTAATTTAAATCAACATGTACCACAAAGTAGTGCGACAAATGATGGTCTTGTTGACTCGATTAGACACCTTTTATTTACTGATAATTTTAACAGACCATATTCACATGAACATCTTTTAGTTCATCTCTTAACCACTGCACTCTAATATATTACGCGTCTCTTTATTTTAACTGATATACACAATATACACTGAATTTTATATATTATACCATGCCACTGTATGTATTGTTGTTATTTATTTTATTTTATCAGGTTTTTATTCTCCACCGTGTGTCTTTTATATGTGATTGCACGTATGAATATGTATGTAATGTTTCTTCTCCGGCAACGGAGGCTGAATAAATAATTTTAATTTTAATACACCTAGATGCATATATCTAAAACGTTGCCTTTTGTAGCCATGGAAATTGTTACTATGTAATTTAAGAGATGCTAGTCAGTAATCGCTCTGGACAAAACTTCCCGATGCCCTTAAAACAATCTGGATACAGCCGCTGCAGATCTTCTTTCGAGTTCAACGGCGGTAGATGCTCGCTGACTGCACAGTTCAAGGTCACAAAGTTAAGCTTTCGGCAGGAAGGTAGTCCCAAGATCATTGGACCTGGCGTGTCAGCTACAAAAAACTCTGCTTCGTATGTGGTTGTCTCGTGCGCACACTTCAGTCGCGTAGTACCATACTGCCGGATCAGCTGTCCGTTGTAGGCAGTTAGGATCGTGTATCGATGCTGAAGGCTGCCTCGCACTGGTATTCCTTCTGTGTCGATGTCTGACGGATACATGCGCTGGGACGTTCTCAGCGGCATTACGGTACCCTGCGCACCTGTGTCGACCTTGACACGAAGTGTCGCTGGGGTATCAGGCCTGTCTTTCAGTGTGATCCCGAGAGTCGCATATACCTCGTCCCTCTCGACGGCATTGATGTTAACAGTATTAAAAGCAAGCGGCTCGAAGTTGTCGCTGAGCTGATCGAAGCTGGCGTTGGCGCTCATCTCGGTTGGTCCTTCGTCTTGGCATAGCTCGAGATCTTGGTCGCCCAGAAGAGTGTGGTCTTCCTCCGGCGCCAGACGTCCAACGTGTAGTCTGCTGACATACTCGCTGCCAGTGATTTAGTTTACCACATGCATTACACTTACTGCCCTCTGCTGGACATCGATCTGTGGGCACATGATGACGTCCACATTTTGCGCACGTAGGTACCCCCTCTCGACGTCCACTTGGCTCATATGTTCCCCGCGACCGGCTGACGTGACTGATGCTGCTAGCGTTTCCTGAAAACTGCTGCATATTAGCCAGTGTTGTCCCATGCGTCCTACCAACGTCCATCGCCGCGTCAAGTGTTAGCGTCTCATCACGGCATAATGGCTTTTCCTGCACTTTCCCATGCGGACACCCACTACTAACTGTTCGATCAACCTCTTCTCGGTCTCTGTAGCATCACGGAACTTGCATTTACGCCCTGCGTCTTGCAGCGTGTCATGAACTCGTCAACTGTCTCAGAGCTCAACTGCCTGAAGGTTTGGAGATGAAAACGACTCAGCCTGTAATTTGACTTGGGTTCTATCAGAGCCTGGAATTTAGCCCAAATAACCTTAACATCTTTCTTAAACGTTTCACTGAGGTCCCAAGTTTTGTACATTCGCAGATCCTCCTGTCCTACCCATAGCAGGATGTAGGTCACTCGTTCACTTTGCATTTTTGGCTTTTTCGGCAAAAGGACCCACTGAACATTAGTTCACAGTATTGAAAGAATGAATTAACGAAACTCCGTAGGTAGATCAGTGTTTAACCAGTTCATGCGGGGCGACTCGATGCCTGACCGATCACGCATAGTTACCTATTAATGGCAATGGCCAATCACTTACACAGGGAGAACAAATCGGGTCTGGAACGGCGAACATTCGGACGCACGCCGAAGTGGAGTGGCGTCTCAAGAGCGTCGACGGTGCGTGTTGACCTAGTTTAAGTATTTACGAAATTCGAAAGCGCCGGCTTCAGCATAGCTGCCACCATGAAACGTGTCGTCTTGGCCTTCCTAGTGGGTACTAAGATATTTTTCGCCTCATCTCGCATTCATACATCGGTATCTGATTCAACACACAGAAGTACGGAACTAATCAATTTATTCTGATCACAAGCGACAGAGGAATAGGGCCCGTAAGTGTGTCACGATAAATGGCGTAACTCCGCGCGATTGGAGCTCATTGGGGTCTAAGCGGGACAATTGGGGACTGGTCACAAGAATAATACACAATAAAATAGTTTACGGGATTTGCATTTTACATTGCTGTACATTGTGGTTTCGATAAGCACTTATATCTGACAAGTTGTCTAAATTCGCATAATCATAACACATGTGTACGTTTGCCCCAAACAGGTTGTACTACGCGAAAATTTGCACTTTTCATTATTAGTCAAGATCGCCAAACGCAAGTACTTGCCGCTATTGCCATGGCAACCACCATTATAATCGTTTACATTTTGTGATTTCCGTGATCATTGTCACCGGCAAAGTGTTCCACTGCTTCTGCTTCTAATAATCCTTCGGACAGTGTAACTGAAATAGTTAGACTGGAACAGTTCGATTATTACTACCAAACACAAAACGAAGTCCTATACGTTAACATGGAGAATATGGACCTCCTGCCCTCCACTGCCCCCAGCCTCGTTTTCGCGCGCGAGACTTACACGCCCTATACAGCGATTGACACTCTAGTCTCATCATCTCCAAAGCCTCGATCTCCCAATTGCGTATATCGTTCTATGTTCTACGTGTATTGACATAATATCACAACCGTGAGCTACGCCGTTTAAGGGGTACATTAACTATCCCTCTAGAACAAACTGTTCAAATTCAAAACGTATGACTGCCTGGCTTTGAAATGTTTGTTGACAGTAGAGAGTGGGGTGACTGAACTGTTAACTGGAATAAGACATTATATTATGTTAAAATGATTGAGTCAATGTATTAACTGCAATAAGACAGTGTGTGTAAGTAGATTAATAAGACGCCGTGAGAATATTAATAGTGTGTCAACTGAATTGTTAGTTTTTTTTTAACTGGACAGAGGAAATGAAATTGTTATGTGTGTGTATGTGTGTTTGTTTGTATGCTTGAGTGTGTGTTTGTTTGTGTTTGGTTGTGTGAATGCGTTTGTGTGAGTGTGTAGTTTACATGTGCTGTCAGGGTTGATATAATATGTGTTGGCTGGACGGAGATAGTGTGTTGACTGGATTGGGTGTATCCGTACCAAGTGCACTTATGTATATTATGTTAATAGGCTATGTAAGTCTCGCGCTCGAAAACGAGGTTGGGGGCAGGAAGTCCATTTTCTCCATGTTGAAATATAGGATTTTATTTTTATGAATCGGACTGTCCCAAAATAGTGTATTATGGTTATATTTTACGCAGGATAATTACAAGCAGAAGCAGTGGAACACTTTGCCGGTGACAATGATCACATCTATCATGCATTTTAATCGATTATTATGGTGGTTGCCATGACATCGGCAGCTAGTACTTGGTGGTTTTGACTAGTAGACTCCTAAAGAAGAATGCCATCTTCCGCGCAGTACAACTTGTTTTGGGCATGTGTTATGATTACGAACATTTCGACAACTTTTCAGATATCAGTGCTTATCGAACTGTTGCTAAACCACAACGTACAGCAATATGTAAAATGCAAATCACGTAAAAGACACATACGGCCTAAAAAATTGTGTATACTATCTGCGCTAGCTACGAAAATCGCTATATGTATATGGCACTGTGGTAGTCTCAATATGTAATCGGACATTTAAGATATGAAAGGTATAACGCAAGATATTCATCGGTCGGAATCTACAACTGTTTTCCGTCGTTAGAATAATATTCATGTGTCCAGTTCCCAATCAGCTCCAGTTGCGCGGAGTCTCGTCATGTATCGTGACCAACTTACACGCCCTATTGCCATGGTGCAATAGTGTGCTGGCTGGATTGACACAGAATTAATATAGCAGTCGTCACCGTATGTCTTTGTGTGTGTTGATTGTGACCGTCGATAAGCTTTATGCTACGTGGCGATCTACCACACGAAGGCTTAGGCCCTAGTTATAGTCCTTGGACAACTGTGAATCAAACCGTGCACAGACGCCTAAAATAGCATGTGTACAACAAGTGTGAGTGATAGTAATGTAGTAATGTATTGACAGCTCCCTATGCCTTGATATATATATATATATATATATATATATATATATATATATATATATATATATATATATATATATATATATATATATATATATATATATATATATATATATATAGCTACGACCTACATAATCCAACCAGCTCTGAACGCGCGCTAACGAACTTGCTCACGCACATGCTCAAACGCGTACACGCACGCATCGTGCACTTGACGCGTGATGTCAGATTTACTTACACCCGACGAGACAAGTCCGAAATGTAACGACGCGAGCCGAACACACGTTCAAGTAGGAGTGACTCGTTCTCAATCGTTCGGATCCACGCAGCAACGAATGAACAATTCTGGCGACGTGTAATGTTTTCAATAGGGCTATTGACGAGACCTGCGGCTACACACGCGGAAGTAGTCTGTAGCAGAAGTAGGTCACTACTTCGTGTCCGTTGAACATACTGAACTAGTATCGACATTGTATCTGGACGATCTTTGTAGATTGCACATGTGCTAATGACACCTTGCCGTTCATCGGATCGCTATTATTCCCCTGTGTGCAGTATTTCCTATTTACTTTGTTCATAATGCAAAACATCCCGAGGTAAGGCTCCTATGTGCGATGCAACTAGTGGCGTCACGTAACGGAGCATGGGTAATCGAGGCATAGCACCTGCGTCGATTCCGCACCCAGATTTGGCCAAAGGCATCGGTACAGGGAGAAACGACCAGCCCATAGAAGGTGGAAGAAGGAACAGGTCCAACTCTGAAGCCTCCAACTGCTCCTGCTTTGGGTATACAAACGGTCCCACTGTACAGCATTTAGCTCGTCAACAAACTCCACCTACCCCTGACTAGGAACTGACAAAATATGTCATCATATTGCACACTACTCACCCGTGAGAATCAAAATTCAAATTCCACCTCCCTGAGACAGGCACACACACTCATACGCACGTCCATGCCAACGGGTGCAAACACACACCACACATACAGAGATACACACACACGGACGCACGCACGCACGCACGCACACACACACACACACACATGTGCACTCACTCACTCACTTACTCACTCACTCATTCGCTCACTCACTCACTCACTCACTCACACACTTACACAAACTCACACACGCACGCACGCACGCACGCACGCACGCACGCATGCCCACATACGCACACGCACACGCACACACACACACACACACACACACACACACACACACAGACACACACACACACATATTCACACACATATATTCACACACATTATATATGTGTATATATATATATATATATATATATATATATATATATATATATATATATATATATATATATATATATATATATATACTGCGTGTTTTTTTTACCTTCGGTAACAGGTCCGCGTATCATTTACGACATTGTTTGCGGCATCGTTTACTTTCTTTGACAAGGGAGTTCCTTTGGTAAAAATATTTCGACATCTTGGGGAAACATAGCGTAGTTATTTGTTGCAGTTATATTTGATCAAATAACGTATAAAACCACAACGTAAGACATGGTGTGGAAAGAATACTAATAAGCATATATCGTTCATAGTGTACATTCACATTCACAAATATATTGTATTTATTGATTCAGTTGACATGTATAACAATTTGATAAAGTGCATATATCACTGTAGTTATTTAGCAAACATAAAAAAATTGCACATAGTAGCTAAAACAAATGATCTACTCGATTTTCAACAGGGTAGTTGGAACATCCTGTCGTGAATATATACATTTTAACAGGTAGCAACATTGTACGTTGTGACCATACTGGTTGAACGCCACCGACTTATCCATGTTAAGATACTAATATTTAATTACTGTTTCTTCGTTGTCAACCTCACAAGCCAGGATTGTATGCCACGAAACTAGCCAAGACAGATCCTCTTCGAGATGTACAGAATTTAGGCGAGTCGAACTAATTGATTGACTTTGCCAGTCGTCAGTGCGTCACCAGTGAGAACAACGCAAATACTCGCTTCAATTTGAAGACGGTTAAATAACGTGTGGGAATTCGAGAATAACGACCCGACCACCATACATGTAACAAGAACAAAGTCACCAACCATTACATCACATGACCGGAGTCCGCATTTTAGTTATCCGTCTAATTCATTGTTACGCTCGCGTTGTAATAATTCCGTGTAAGAATATTCTGGCAGTGACATGGACGTGGCGCTTCGCCCACTTCCAACACAACAACGCCATCTGGTGCTCCCGAAGTTCTGTTGAAAGTGTCGCCAAAATATATCTTCAGCTCGCGAGTCAAAGTGCAGTCGAATAGCTGGACTTTCGAAAATAAGTTGTTTTATCACATTTTCACAATCCCTCGGTACATAGGATTTCAGCACATTTCGAAATTTCTGCGATTCACGAGAAGTCTCAAATGTCACAAATATATATTTATGATGTGGTCTGCTGCCGGCCAAAGCAATTCGAAATTGATCTCTTATTATGGGCAATTCCAAGACGTGTTGGGACAGACAGAGTATCAGTGTGTCACTCTGCTCAATCCCACGCGCCAGTGCTTCAATTTCACCCCCCTCTGTTTCACCGTCCCGACCCATGATAAAAAGTTTCATTTGCCACTGATTCTCCACGTTTTCAACAAGATCGTTCTCCACCCAGCGTCTTACGTAGTCATCCTCTTCATCGTATAGGACCGCGGCATCATACCGCATTTGGCTCCTCCTGACTTTGTGACAGGGACGTCGATAAATGACACAGAACAGTCCCAACATGACAACAAGTACACTTACACAACCTATAAGGATGTGGGACCATTTACGAGAAAAAAATGTATCACTGCATTCTCTCTCCAAATGTCCTAAATCTATGTGCTCGAGTCGCGTATTAGACTTGTGGAACAAGCACGTCATTTCCGTTTTATCAACAATGTTTACTGCAGTCGTTTGCAGCCAGCGAATGAAAGGAACAGAGTCACAGTTACATGTCAACGGATTGCGGCGCATGTCAATTGCGAACGTTGCGTTCAGCATGTCCAATTCCTTCATGAAACTGCTCGTTAGAAATGGCAAGCGATTTTCAGAGAGGTCGAGCAATTCGAGTGACGTCAAACTGTTCATTTGAATATCGAAATGTCTGAAGGCATTATTTCCTAATTTAATCAGCTTTAGCTTGGTAAGTTTATAAAATGCGTTGCGATTAATATATCTCAAACCGTTCGTTGAAAGGTCAATATCTTCCAGTAGCCGAGCAAAGCTAAATATTGCAAAGAAGTCATTATGTGCTGCACCAATCTTGTTGTGTGACTGGTTTAGCACGCGAAGAGACGGTAACTGTTTCAGAAATTCTGGATGGATGGATTCGACGATTCCGTGACTGGCATCAAGAATCTGAAGTTGCGTTAAACCAACAAGAATACCACCGCTGCGTGCAATGGAGCGCGTTCCAGATATGTTGAGGAACAAAACGTTGTTTTCACGACTGAATGACAATACTCCGGAATTAGTTGACGTACTCCTAAAATTCGAATCGCTGACATCTACGATATTAATTGAAGACGGGATATAGAACTGTACTTGATGTGTGCTTGTAACCGCATTCGCACGTAAAGCGGTTACATTAACTTCCGGAAACTGGTGAGGATATTGTGTAATATAGTTTTCCGTGTGAAACTGTGTCCTGCCCGATGTACGACAATATTTATATTTGTAGCCCGGTCCTGGAACGTTCGAATATGTCATAACCACTTTCTTTAGATTTTTGAAGTAATGAGTCAAGTTTGGTTGAAATGTCACTGGTAAAATCAACGGATTGTAGTCGATGTAGATTTCTTGCAGTCCAGAAAGACAATTAGCGTCTCGCGGTATGAAAGTTGTCAATCCGACAGATCGCAAGCTGAGTCTTTTTACGTTTTGCCAAAACAGACCACCATCGCAGAAATAATTGATGTCGTATATATCTTTACCATTCGTACCGTCCAGAATCACCGTGTCGATGCTATTGTTTTCGGATTTCCCGAGTGAGAGAACCACTTGTTTCAAGTCCATGTCATCGTTGCAGCAGAGATTCAAGACTCGGAGTTTCTTGAAGTTAGAAAAGGCCCCAAGTTCAATACGCTTGACTAAAGCATGACGCAACATCAACGTGGACACATTGGAATTACGCAGGACGGCAAATGTGCTCACCGTAACTGTTGACAAATCGTAAGACATAGATGCTCCGTCTAAGACGAGAGTGGTTAGCTTAGGTAGCCTGCCGTATATTTCTGGCAAAGACACGTTTTGGCTAGTCACAGACAGAGTTCGTAGTTCGATGAGCGGTTCTAGGATAGCCAGAGGGTAGTGTCCGCCTTTTCCAAGGTATGGAATGGCTAGAAGTTGTAGAGACGGCAGACCCGCAAAAGTCTTCCTCGGAAGACGGATCGGGTCGAGTTTGTTTTCCGGCATGATCAGCTCTCGCAAATTTACAAGTCCGACGAAGCAATTTTTCTGCAAATTTATAATTCCATTATTCGAGAGGTCTAAGCGCACTAGGTTTGGCAGATGTATGAAGGCGTTCTCCGGAACAACGGTGATATCGTTGTCTGCCAGATTCAGCTGAGTAGCTCGACTGGAGATGTTTATGGGAAGTCGGGCGATATTTCGAGCGCTGCAGTCGAACGCAAATCTGGCGACGTCCCCGGCAGTGTGCGACTCGTCACAGTGGCGACACAGCAGCCTTGTTGACAGTGCGCAAAGCACACTCGTATAGAGTAACGTCGACGTCATCGTGGCGCTGACTGATTGTCTGGAAATAGATAAAGTTGAATGGATTAACGGGAAACAAAAGGCTTCTTCTTGACGTGATGCGCATAAACGTTTTAATGTAAATTAAAACGTTGTCACTACAGTTAACAATTTCCAATCAGCAGAACGCAGCGTGAAAATGATAGCTTCTGATAAACATTTGATGTCAGATATTTCGGAGGCAAATAACTGGTTTATGGAGTTTAGCTTGTCAAAACAATTGCGAGTCGTGACATTGGCTATGACGCGACAGGATCGTAGTTTCTATTGACATGTAGGGAAAAAAAGTGTTGTTGCATACTGCTGGCGTAATAGTTTTGTGTGTACACTTGCAAATTGTTAGGGTTTGTTAATACACCTAGATGCATAGATCCAAAACGTTGCCTTTTGTAACCATGGAAATTGTTACTATGTAATTTAAGATATTCTAGTCGGTAATCGCTCTGGACAAAACCGACTCCGGACGAAAAACCCAGGACATTAGTCCCCGGAATAAAACCAACTTGGGCAAAATTACCCTGGACACCGCTAGTTCACTTTGCTTGTTTGGTATATTATAACTGCAATTAGCCAATTGTGTTTTAATTTATACTCAAATGTAACCGTTGAAACGTGTCGTCTTAGCCTTCCTCATGTGTACTAAGATTCTTCGTTTCATCTCGCATCGGTATCTGATTCAACACACAAAAGTAAGGAACTAATCAATTTATTCTGATTACACGCGAGAGGAATACAGCGATTGACACTCTAGTCTCGTCACCTCCATAGCCTCGATCTGCCAACTGTGTATATCGTTCTATGCATTTACGTGTATTGACATAATATCACATCCCTCGTCTTTTACAAAAGATAAACAAAATAACTAATCTACTAAAGTCCGCATGTAGGAGAGATCAGAACATTAAGGAATTCTAAACTACTAACCATAATGTTCGTGTAAATTAGAATAGACTACACTACTTTTATGAACGCAATTACAGGTCCAAACGTTGTCGGCGTTTCACTCGTCTTCCGGAGCTGGTGTATTGTTCTGGTGGTGGGAGCTGGAAACGGACCGACTTCTTCTGGGGTAACGGGTCGTTACGCGGAGGTGGTACGACATGCGTGTCGACTCTTCGCGTCAAGTCGTCTGTTTTTGTATTGTGCATCATTTTTTTTCGGAACGTACTAGTATGTCGTTCAGTCGGCTCACGGAGGTAGCGACGGTTACGCCTAGGGACATTGCCTGTCGGAGTCAAGACGTTTTACGACCGCGGGTGTACGTCAGTTGATACCACGTTGACAGGCTGCCAGGTGTCTGTCTGAATGTCTCTCACGCGAACGTCCTGTCCTGGTATTAGCGGTGCAAGTGGTTGCGTAGCTTGCTTATCGTGGTTGAGACTTTGGATTTCTCGCCTCTCGCCGATACGACGTCTGATTTCGTCTCTCGACCAGTGTTCATTTCTGATGATTACGGGGAGGTTCGACTTGTACTTGCGGGCATTTAGTAGCATCTCTGCCGGTGACTGTAAATGGTTGTCGATCGGTGTGGATGTCAACGAAAGCAGTGCTTTCTGCGTGTTGGATCTCGACATCGCTGCCTTCTTCAGGGTATACTTCACCGTCTGAACTTGACGTTCGATGAATCCATTCGATTGAGCGAAGTGTGGGATGGACGTTACATGGTCAAAGTACCACTCAGGGGCGACGTTTCGAAAAGCCTGACTGCTATAGTGCCCACCGTTGTCGCTCATAGGCTTGTTTGGCGATCCATTCTCCGCAAACACCTCACTCATCTTCGATATGATAGCGTCACTCGGCACCTTCCCCTCGATGCGGTAGACAAAAGGGAATTTCGAGTAGTAGTCACATATCAGTAGATACGTGTCCTCTCGTATGGCAAACAGGTCTGTGCCGACGATCTGCCACGGACGCAACGGTGCAGCTAGATGGCGTTGGCTATCTGGCCATCCATCCACAACGACGGCTCCCAGCGCACACAGCTCATAGTCGGCTTGTGTCGCTTCTCTAATCGACTGTAGTTTCACCCCGAGTTCCACTATCTGGTTGATCTCATTCCTCACGTCGTCTTTCATGTGGATCGGACATCGTCTGGGTGCATGTACAACTGGGGTCACAGCAGGGTCTAGTTTGATGTGGAACGTTTCGCAGAACTTCCCGATGCCCTTAAAACAATCTGGATACAGCCGCTGCAGATCTTCTTTCGAGTTCAACGGCGGTAGATGCTCGCTGACTGCACAGTTCAAGGTCACAAAGTTAAGTTTTCGGCAGGAAGGTAGTCCCAAGATCATTGGACCTGGCGTGTCAGCAACAAAAAACTCTGCTTCGCATGCGTCTCATGCGCACACTTCAGTCGCGTAGTACCATACTGCCGGATCAGCTGTCCGTTGTAGGCAGTTAGGATCGTGTATCGATGCTGAAGGCTGCCTCGCACTGGTATTCCTTCTGTGTCGATGTCTGACGGATACATGCGCTGGGACGTTCTCAGCGGCATTACGGTACCCTGCGCACCTGTGTCGACCTTGACACGAAGTGTCGCTGGGGTATCAGGCCTGTCTTTCAATGTGATCCCGAGAGTCGCATATACCTCGTCCCTCTCGACGACGGCATTGATGTTAACAGTATTAAATGCAAGCGGCTCGAAGTTGTCGCTGAGCTGATCGAAGCTGGCGTTGGCGCTCATCTCGGTTGGTCCTTCGTCTTGGCATAGCTCGAGATCTTGGTCGCCCAGAAGAGTGTGGTCTTCCTCCGGCGCCATACGTCCAACGTGTAGTCTGCCGACATACTCGCTGCCAGTGATTTAGTTGACCACATGCATTACACTTACTGCCCTCTGCTGGACATCGAACTGTGGGCACATGATGACGTCCACATTGTGCGCACGTAGGTACCCCCTCTCGACGTCCACTTGGCTCATGTGTTCCCCGCCACCGGCTGACGTGACTGATGCTGCTAGCGTTTCCTGAAAACTGCTGCATATTAGCCAGTGTTGTCCCATGCGTCCTACCAACGTCCATCGCCGCGTCAAGTGTTAGCGTCTCATCACGGCATAATGGCTTTTCCTGCACTTTCCCATGCGGACACCCACTACTAACTGTTCGATCAACCTCTTCTCGGTCTCTGTAGCATCACGGAACTTGCATTTACGCCCTGCGGCTTGCAGCGTGTCATGAACTAGTCAACTGTCTCAGAGCTCAACTGCCTGAAGGTTTGGAGATGAAAACGACTCAGCCTGTAATTTGACTTGGGTTCTATCAGAGCCTGGAATTTAGCCCAAATAACCTAAACATCTTTCTTAAAAGTTTCACTGAGGTCCCAAGTGTTGTACATTCGCAGATCCTCCTGTCCTACCCATAGCAGGATATAGGTCACTCGTTCACTTTGCTCTTTTGGCTTTTTCGGCAAAAGAACCCACTGAACATTAGTTCACAGTATTGAAAGAATGAATTAACGAAACTCCGTAGGTAGATCAGTGGCTAACCAGTTCATGCGCGGCGGCTCGATTCCTGAACGATCACCCATAGCTGCCTATTAATGGCAATGGTCAATCACTTACACAGTGAGAACAAATCGGGTCTGGAACGGCGAACATTCGAACGCACACCGAAGTGGATTGGCGTGCGTGTGTGCGTGCGTGTTGACCTAGTTTAAGTATTTACGAAACTCGAAAGCGCCGGCTTCAGCATAGCTGCCACCATGAAACGTGTCGTCTTGGCCTTCCTAGTGGGTACTAAGATTCTTCGCCTCATCTCGCATTCATACATCGGTATCTGATTCAACACACAGAAGTACGGAACTAATCAATTTATTCTGATCACAAGCGACAGAGGAATAGGGCCCGTAAGTGTGTCACGATAAATGGCGTAACTCCGCGCGATTGGAGCTCATTGGGGTCTAAGCGAGACAATTGGGGACTGGTCACAAGAATAATACACAATAAAATAGTTTACGGGATTTGCATTTTACATTGCTGTACATTGTGGTTTCGATAAACACTTATATCTGACAAGTTGTCTAAATTCGCATAATCATAACACATGTGTACCTTTGCCCCAAACAGGTTGTACTACGCGAAAATTGGCACTTTTCATTATTAGTCAAGATCGCCAAACGCAAGTACTTGCCGCTATTGCCATGGCAACCACCATTATAATCGATTAACATTCATTATTTCCGTGATCACTGTCACCGGCAAAGTTTTCCACTGCTTCTGCTTATAATAATCCTTCGGACTATATAACTGAAATAGTTAGACTGGAACCGTTCGATTATTACAACTGTCATATATTGCGATTGTCACATAAGGTAAAAATGCAGAGCTGGGAGTAACGCAGTTTATTAGTGTAATCGGATACAGCAACAACTAGGCCACCCAGGCTCGATAGTCTCCGTTCTGTTGTTCATTATTTGTCCGTTGGATGGCGCAACAGTGCCATACATCACATTCCTCCCTCTTTAGATTCGTCATAATCTATTGTCCATAAACTATCACTGGTTTTTCAACAACATCTCAAAGATTATAATGACAGTCTTCCCAACAGTTATGTTGTGTGAATGCTAATCATATTACTACTACATCTATTTCTTAACTGGCTTGAAAATGAACAGGGGTAGACTACCCTGTATCATTCTATGGTGAGGAGGTGTTATTCTGACCTCATGTATTCTCACCATGAACTGACTAGTTCTAGTTCACTACTACAGCCAGTTCACATGTCGAGGCGCTGTACTGGTCTTCGCACTCGTTGAGACCTTCGCAACTGCGGAGTCACTGGTTGTAACTCTACAGTGGCATCAGAGGTCGCATGGTTATCCTTGCTGTTCATCTCAGCCGTCGAGTGTTGTGTGCTGTCAGTTGTGCTGTCAGTTGTCGCACGGGATGTCTCTGTCGATGACTCCTGATCAGATGAAATGGCTGGCACAATTCGTTCCTCCGTTGTGCTCTCCTTCTCTTCCCCCACAACCGGCTGAACCTCCACGTCAGGTGGATATATCATATGCTGTGTATAGCGTGCCCTGGTGTGGTCTTGGTGACGTCGAACAGTGCGACCATCTTGCAGTTTCACAACGAACGATACTGGTCCAGATTGACTCACCACTACTCCAGGAAGCCAACATGGCCCGCTACTGAAGTTCCTCACGTAGACCTTGTCGCCCTCATCTATCCGTCTGTCTTTGGCGTGGTTGTCATGGTAACGTTTCTGTAGGCGTTGTTGCTCTTCGACAGCGCTGGCTTCATCAGGGTGACATAGATCAAGATGTGTTCGAGCTTTTCTTCCTAGCAACAATTCCGATGGTGATCTGCCCGTGGTTGCATGTGGTGTATTTCGGTATTTGAACAAATACCTCGCCAACTTGGTTTCCAGGTTTCCCTGTGACATCCGATTTAGACCCTCCTTGACCGACTGTACAGCTCGTTCAGCAAGTCCGTTTGAAGCAGGATGTTTCGGGGCAACCTTGATGTGTTTGATGCCATTCCGACTCATGAACGTCTGGAACACTTCACCCACGAAACATGTGCCGTTATCGGAAACCACCGTATCTGGAATCCCAAAAGCTGCAAATGTTGTTCTCAGTTTCTCCACAGTGGCTTCTGCAGTGCTAGAAGTCATCACATGTACTTCTACCCATTTGATGAAGGCGTCCACGATGATTAACAACATTTTGCCACAGTACGGCCCGGCATAGTCCACGTGTAGTCGACTCCATGGTCTCTTCGGGTCCTCCCATGGATGGAGCAAGGCCTTTGGTGGTTGGTGTCTCTTGCACTGACATTTCTCACAGCTTCGGACTTTTGTTTCGAGATCTTGGTCTAACTTTGGCCACCACACATAATTTCTGGCAAATGTCTTCATTCGCACGATTCCTGGATGTCCTTCATGGATCATCGCAATGACTCTGTCTCGCGCCTTGAGTGGGACAACTACCCGTGCTCCCCAGAGTATGCACCCACTCTGGATAGACAACTCTTCTTGTCTTGTGAAGTACGGCTTCAGCTGGTCATTGTTGTCGATTGAGTCAGGCCATCCCGAGGTGATGAATCTACGGACTCTCGACAACAGAGGATCTTTGTCTGTCAACTGCTTGATCATCCGCACATCGATTGGCGATGAGTCGAAGAACTCGAGCAGGCAAACGATCTCTGCTGGCATCGGTACTTCAGTTGGCAACTGTGGCAATGGCAGGCGACTCATTGCGTCCGCATTCCCCAGTTTTTCTCCTGACTTGTATTTGAAACAGTAGTCGTACGCACTCAAAGCTAGTGCCCAGCGTTGGATTCTGCCAGATGCTCTCGGTGGCACAGCTTTGTCTTCATGACCCTTCGAGTGGCTTGTGGTCATTGCAGATGACAAAGTGTCTTCCATACAGGTAGGAGTGAAACTTCTTCACGCCCCACACCACTGCCAATGCCTCCTTCTCGAGTTGCGAGTAGTTCTTTTCTGCCGGAGCAAGTGTTCTCGATGGAAAGCTTATGGGTCGCTCGGAGCCATCTTCCATCCTGTGAGCCAAGACGGCACCGATCCCATATGGTGAGGCATCACAAGACAGGATCAACGCCTTCTCTGGATCGTAGTGGACGAGCACGTTGGATGACTGAAGGAGGTCCTTTGAGCGCTGAAACGCTTGCTCTTCTTCAGCTCCCCACTCGTAACTGGCGTTCTTGTTCAACAGTTTGTTGAGGGGTGCTATTTCAGTCGACAAGTTCGGAATAAATCTTCCGTAGTAGTTCAAGCAGCCCAAGTAACTTCGTAGTTCCTTGGTGTTCCTCGGTGCTGGTGCCATCGATACTGCCTGGACCTTCTCCTTGACTGCGTGTAGACCTTCTTTGTCGATACGGTACCCCAGGTAGGTCACTTCTGGAGCCATGAAAGTGCACTTGTCCACGTTCAGCCTTAATCCAGCTGTTGACAGTCGCGGAAACACTCGGTCCAGGTTTTGCAAGTGTTCTTCTTGTGTCCGGCCCGTGACCAGAATGTCATCCAGGTAGGCACACACACCTGGAATTCCTTGCAAGACATTGTCGACGACTCGCTGGAAGATGGCAGGCGCAGAACTGACGCAAAACGGAAGTCGGTTGTATTGGAACAATCATCGGGATGTGTTGATTGTCACGTACTTCTTGGACATCTCATCCAGTTCCACCTGCAGGTAGGCGTTCTTCAATTCCAGTTTCGTGAAACTGTGCCCTCCAGCCAGGCTTGCGTAGAGGTCTTCGATTCGTGGCAATGGATAGGTGTCGACTCTGGACGCTCGATTCACAGTCAATTTGAAGTCACCGCAGATTCGCACACTCTCTCCTTTTCCCTTGAGCACTGGGACTATCGGCGCTGCCCAGTCTGCATATTTGACTGGTTCGATTATCCCTTCGTCCTGTAGTCGGGTGAGCTCCTGGTCTACTTTTTCACGTAGTGCATAGGGAATGTTTCTCGGTTTGTAGAAACGCGGTTAGGCATCATGGTCCACTTGGAAATGCCCTTTCACCCCATGGATGGTCCCTATGTTTGATTTCAGAAGTTCTGGATACCTCTGAAGAAGCGTGTCGGCCGACATCACCAGGGTATTATCGGTACTCATCCGGTATATCTCCCTCCAATTGAGAGTGAGCTTCCTGAGCCAGTTTCTTCCAAGCAGGGTTGGCCCACTGCCTGCTACTACCAACAATGGAAGTCGTTCCTGCTGTCCTTCATACCCCACTTCCACATGGGCTGTTCCCATGGTTGGCATAATTTCCCCTGTGTACGTTCTTAATGTCGAGCTTGTATCCTCGATGGGGATGTCTTCAAAACACTCATGAACTGTTTCTTCACTTATAATGGAAACTGATGCTCCAGTGTCAATTTCCATTCTCAACTCTTTGCCGTTCACCTTTAGCATGGCCCAGAATGCTGAAGGTTTATCTTTTTCTGTATCAACTGTGTACAGTTGATATGTTTCATGTTGGTTCTCAACATGATGGACCGATGATGGATCCCTTGGTCTTATTTTTGATTTCTTTTTGAATGGTGTCCTACCATCACTATATACTTTCTTGCTGCGACACACACGCTGGAGATGACCCTTTTTGTTGCACTGGTGGCATACAGCATTCGCATAACGACACTGGTCGGGCTTGTGGTTATTCCCTCCACAGTGGTAACAGGGACTTGTTATCATCTTCCGAATGCCTCCTGAACTGCTGGCACTTGGTTTCTCACCTCTTCTGGCTACATAGTTGACAGCTGACTTGGCAGAACCTATCGATTGCCTTGTGGTAGGTGAGCGCTGTCTCAGCCAGCAGCCGACGCTGTATCGCTTCGCTTCTGATGCCTACCACCAGTTGGTCACGTAGGCGTTCGCTCAGTGTCTCGCTAAAGTCATACGTACTGCTCAGTTGTTTTAGCTGGGTGTTGTATTTCAGCACCGTCTCCCCCTCGACTTGGTACCGCTTCATAAATCGAAAACGTTCAACAATGACCAGGGGCTTCGGACAGTAGTTGGCTTTTAACACGTCGATACACTGTTGAAGTGTCTTTTCACTAGGCGGCGTTGGCGACACCAGCGATTTCAGTACGCCGTAGGTTTGGCTTCCAATAATCGACAGGAAAGCCGGCAATCGCTTATCATCGGCAATGTCATTTACTTGAAAGTACAACAGCAGTCTTTCAACATATGCCTCCCAACTTTCATCTTCCGTGAAAGGACCTATTGTTCCTATCAGCCCAGCCATATTACCGAACTGACGCACTACCGCCGGCGCTGTATTGTCGCTCAGCTGTCACTTGAGGACACGTCAGGTCAACGGCCTCACGTTTCGTCGCTGCCTGATGCCGGTCGGTCGACCAAAGTTCGCAGAATTTCGCTTCTGTCACGCGGGTTGTTCTTGTCTTTCACTTCCCACCTACCCTTTCTTGTTTAGTGAGTGGATCCCGGCCTCGTCGCCATTTTATGTCATATATTGCGATTGTGACATAAGGTAAAAATGCAGAGCTGGGAGTAACGCAGTTTATTAGTGTAATCGGATACAGCAACAACTAGGCCACCCAGGCTCGATAGTCTCCGTTCTGTTGTTCATGATTTGTCCGTTGGATGGCGCAACAGTGCCATACATCACAACAACCAAAAACAAAATGAAGTCCTATACGTTAACATGGAGAATATGGACCTCCTGCCCTCCACTGCCCCCAGCCTCGTTTTCGCGCGCGAGACTTACACGCCCTATACAGCGATTGACACTCTAGTCTCGTCATCTCCAAAGCCTCGATCTCCCAACTGCGTATACCGTTCTATGTTCTACGTGTATTGACATAATATCACAACCGTGAGCTACGCCGTTTAAGGGTTACATTAACTATCCCTCTAGAACAAACTGTTCAAATTCAAAACGTATGACTGCCTGGCTTTGAGATGTTTGTTGACAGTAGTGAGTGTGGTGACTTAACTGTTAACTGGAATAAGACGTTATATTATGTTAAAATGATTGAGTCAATGTATTAACTGCAATAAGACAGTGTGTGTAAGTAGATTGATAAGACGCCGTGAGAATATTAATAGTGTGTCAACTGAATTGTTAGTTTTTTTAACTGGACAGAGGAAGTGAAATTGTTATGTGTGTGTATGTGTGTTTGTTTGTATGTTTGAGTGTGTGTTTGTTTGTGTTTGGTTGTGTGAATGCGTTTGTGTGAGTGTGTAGTCTACATGTGCTGTCCGGGTTGATATAATATGTGTTGGCTGTGAAACGTGTCGTCTTGGCCTGACATCTGTGTAGTCGGATTGTCCGACTCATCTCGGTTTCATACATATCTGATTCGACACCAGAAGTACTGAACAAATCACTTTATTACAATTACAAGCAGAGAGAGGGATAACAGTGATCGACCTCGAGTCTCGTCATCTTCCAAGACTGATCTCTTCGACTGCATATGTCGTTCTATGCATTTACATTGGCATACCATCACATCCCTCTTTCTTCAAAACATAAAGCCAAAATAACTAACTTACTAATGTCCGTATGTAAGAGAAATCAAATCATTATTCTAACTATTAGCCATAATGTTCGTGTAAACTAGAACACAATTACAGGTCCAATCGTTGTGGGCGTTTCACTCGTCTTCCGGAGCTAGTGTATTGTTCCGACTGTGGAAGCTGGAAACGGACTGACTTCTTCTGGGGTAACACGGAGTTACACGGAGGTGGTACGACTTGCATGTCGTCTCTTCGCGTCAAGTCGTCTGTATCGTCCACATTGTCTTGTTGGAACGTATGTCGTTCAGTCGTCTCACGGAGGTGACGACGGTTACGCCTAAGCACATTGCCTGTCGGAGTCAAGACGTTGTACGACCGCGGCTGTACATCAGTTGATATCACCTTGGCAGGCTGCCAGGTGTCTGTCTGAGTGTCTCTCACACGAACGTCCTGTCCTGGTATTAGCGGTGCAAGTGGTTGCAAGGGTGCAAGTGGTTGCAAGACGACGTCTGATTTCGTCTTTCGACCAGTGTTCATTTCTGATGATCACGGGGAGGTTCGACTTGTACTTGCGGGCATATAGCATCTCTGCCGGTGACGGTAAGTGGCTGTCGATTGGTGTGGATCTCAACGCGAGCAGTGCTTTCTGCGGGTTGGATCTCGACATCGCTGCCTTCTTCAGGGTATTCTTCACCGTCTGAACTTGACGTTCGATGAATCCATTCGATTGTGGGAAGTGTGGGCTGGACGTTACGTGGTCGAAGCACCACTCGGCGGCGAAGTTTCGAAAAGCCTGACTGCTATAGTGTCCACCGTTGTCGCTCACAACCTTGCTTGGCGATCAATTCTCCGCAAACACCTCACTCATCTTCGATATGATGCGGTCACTCGTCACCTTCCCCTCGATGCGGTAGACAAAGGGGAATTTCGAGTAGTAGTCACAGATGAGAAGATACGTGTCCTCTCGTATGGCAAACAGGTCTGTGCCGACGATCTGCCACGGACGTGTCGGTAACTCATGCTGCATCAGCGGTTCGTGCGCCTGACGTTTCTGTAACCGTTGACACGCGTCGCACTTCCTCACGATGTCGTCGATGTCCTTGTTGATCGCCTTCCAGTAGACACAGGACCTCGCTCGCAGCCGGGTCTTCTCTATGCCCTGGTGAGCCTCGTGCAGTTTGCTCAACACTTCCGCCTGTAGACTTAGGGGAATCACCAGACGGTCGCCCTTCATGATAAGACCGTCCTCAACTGCCAACTCGTCTCGGCATGACCAGTAGGGTCGCAACGGTGCAGCTAGGTGGCGTTGGCTATCTGGCCATCCATCCACGATGACGGCTCTCAGCGAACACAGTTCATCGTCGGCCTGTGTCGCCTCTCTGATCGACTGTAGTTTCTGCGTTGAAAACTGTACGAATGACACTTGTATGTCAAGGTCGATCTGCGTCGACTCGCTACTCGGTTGTCTTGACATGGCGTCGGCCAGCATCATTTGCTTTCCTGGCTTGTAGCGTAACACAAAGTCATACGGTTGTACTCGCAGGAACATTCTCTGTAATCTCTGCGGTGCTGCTGCAAGGTTCTTCAAGTTGATCATCTCGAGAGGTTTGTGGTCCGACTCGAGAACGAACGATTTTCCGTAGACATACATGTGGAACCTCTCGCAGCCGAAGACGACTGCGAGCATCTCACGTTCAATGTTGGCGTATCGCTGTTCGCAATCACTAAGGGACTTGCTGGCAAACGCGATGGGCTTCCCGTGTTGAATGAGAACAGCGCCGAATCCTCGGCTGGAGGCGTCGACCAGGATGACACTCTCAGCCTGTGGGTCGAAGTACACAAGGGTCACTTCACGACAGATGAGAGACTTCGTCGCTTCAAACGCTGCGTTGTGAGATTCCGCCCAGATGAACTCGGCGTCCTTCTTCACTAGATCACGCAGGGTTGCGGTTTGCTGTGACAGGTTTGGAATGAATGACGACATGTACGTGGCTATGCCCAGAAATTCCTGAAGTTGTGCGACGTTTTGCGGTTCTTTCATTCGCTGGATGTCCGCGGCTTTGCCTGGGTCTGGACGTACGCCGTCTGCGCTGAATTCCAACCCGAAGAACTTCATGTTCGCCTGTTTGATGTCGCATTTATCAATGTTGAACACCAACCCATGCTGCAGTGCTACTCTCATCAAGTTGTGCAGATGTTTGTCGTGTTCGGCTTCTGTCTTCCCGAACACACCCACGTCGTCAGCAATACTTATCGTTCCTGGGCACTTCTCAAGGATGCAGTCCATCCTCTCTTGGAACACGTCTTGGCTGAGGTTCAGGCCAAACGGTAGTCTTCTGAAACAGTACCGGCCGAAGGGACTGTTGAACGTTGTCAGACGCTTAGACTCGTCGTCTAACTGCACGGACCAGTATCCGTGACGTGCGTCTAGCTTGGAGAAGATCATTGACCCAGCAAGCTTGTGGGTAATTCCCTCCAAGGTCGGTGTTGGGTGGTGCGGACGCTTGATAGCTGTGTTCAAGTCTTTGGGATCCAAGCAGATGCGCAACTTTCCGTTCGACTTCCTGCTGTATACGATGCTTGATACCCAATCTGTAGGCTCCTCGACCTTCTCGATCACCCCGAGTTCTACCATCTGGTTGATCTCATTCCTCACGTCGTCTTTGATGTGGATCGGACATCGTCTGGGCGCATGTACGACTGGGGTCACAGCAGGGTCTAGTGTGATGTGGAACGTTTCGCGGAACTTTCCGATGCCCTTAAAACAATCTGGATACAGCCGCTGGAGATCTTCCTTCGAGTTCAACGGCGGTTGATGTTCGCTGACTGCACAGTTCAAGGTCACCAAGTTGAGCTTGCGGCAGGAAGGTAGTCCCAAGATCACTGGACCTGGTGTGTCAGCAACAAAGAACTCTGCTTCGTGTGTGGTTGTCTCATGCACACACTTCAGTCGCGTAGTACCGTACTGCCGGATCAATTGTCCGTTGTAGGCAGTTACGATCGTGTCTCGATGCTCAAGGCTGCCTCGCACAGGTATTCCTTCTGTGTCGATGTTTGACGGGTACATGCGCTGGAACGTTCTCAGCGGCATTACGTTACCCTGCGCACCTGTGTCGACCTTGACACGAAGTGTCGTTGGGATGTCAGATGTCAGGCCTGTCTTTCAGCGTGATCCTGAGAGTCGCATATACCTCGTCCCTCTCGACGGCATTGATGTTGACGGTATTAAAAGCAAGCGGCTCGAAGTTGCCGCTGAGCTGATCGAATCTGGCGTCTTGACTGATGGAGTGAACACCACCTCGTTGGCGCTCATCTCGGTTGGTCCTTCGTCTTGACCTAGCTCGGGATTTTGGTCGCCCAGAAGAGTGTCGTCTTCCTCCGGCGCCAGACGTCCAACCTGTAGCCTGCCGACATACTCGCTGCCAGTGATTGCGTTTCCCACATGCGTTACACCTACTGCCCTCTGCTGGACATCGATCTGTGGGCGCATGATGACGTCCACATTTTGCGCACGTAGGTGCCTCCTCTCGTCGTCCGCTTGGCTCATGTGTTCTCCGCAACCAGCTGACGTGACTGATGCTGCTAGCGTCTCCTGAGAACTGCTGCATGTTGGCCCACTACTAACTGTTCGATCAACCTCTCCTCGGTTTCTGTAGTATCACGGAACTTGCATTTACGCGCCTGCGTCTTGCAGCGTGTCATAAATTCGTCAACTGTCTCAGAGCTCAACTGCCTGAATTTATGCAGATGAAAACGGCTCAGCCTGTAATTAGACTTGGGTTCTATCAGAGCCTGGAATTTAGCCCAAATGACCTCAACGGCTTTCTTATCAGTTTCACTGAGGTCCCACGTATTGTACATTCGCCGACCCTCCTGTCCTACCCATAGCAGGATATAGGTCACTCGTTCACTCTGCCCTTTTTCAGCAAAGGGCCCACTGAAAATCAGTTCGCAATATTGACGGAATGAACGAAACTCCGTGGATAAATCAGTGGCTAACCAGTTCATGCGGGGCGGCTCTATACCTGACAGATCACCCATAGCTGCCTATTAATGGCAATGTCTATCACTTACGCAGTGAGAACACATTGGAGCTGGCCAGCGTCGACTCGACGGTGCCGCGTGCGTGTTGACCTATTTACGAATGTCGAAAGCGCCGGATTCAACCGTAGCTGCCACCATGAAACGTGTCGTCTTGGCCTGACATCTGTGTAGTCGGATTGTCCGACTCATCTCGGTTTCATACATATCTGATTCGACACCAGAAGTACTGAACAAATCACTTTATTACAATTACAAGCAGAGAGAGGGATAACAGTGATCGACCTCGAGTCTCGTCATCTTCCAAGACTGATCTCTTCGACTGCATATGTCGTTCTATGCATTTACATTGGCATACCATCACAGGCTGGACGGAGATAGTGTGTTGACTGGATTGGGTGTATCCGTACCAAGTGCACTGGTGTATATTATGTTAATAGGCTATGTAAATATCGCGCTCGAAAACGAGGTTGGGGGCCTGAAGTCCATTTTCTCCATGTTGATATATAGGATTGTTTTTTTATTAATCGGACTGTCCCAAAATAATGTATTATGGTTATATTTTACGAAGGATAATTACAAGCAGAAGCAGTGGAACACTTTGCCGGTGACAATGATCACATCTATCATGCATTTTAATCGATTATTATGGTGGTTGCCATGACATCGGCAGCTAGTAATTGGTGGTTTTGACTAGTAGACTCCTAATGAAGAATGCCATCTTCCGCACAGTACAACTTGTTTTGGGCATGTGTTATGATTACGAACATTTCGACAACTTTTCAGATATCAGTGCTTATCGAACTGTTGCTAAGCCACAACGTACAGCAATATGTAAAATGCAAATCACGTAGAAGACACATACGGCCTAAAAAATTGTGTATACTATCTGCGCTAGCTACGAAAATCGCTATATGTATATGGCAGTGTGGTAGTCTCAATATGTAATCGGACATTTAAGATATGAAAGGTATAACGCAATATATTCATCGGTCGGAATCTACAACTGTCTTCCGTCGTTAGAATAATATTCATGTGTCCAGTCCCCAATCAGCTCCAGTTGCGCGGAGTCTCGTCATGTATCGTGACCCACTTACACGCCCTATTGCCAGGGGGCAATAGTGTGCTGGCTGGATTGATATAATTAATATAGCAGCCGTCACCGTATGTCTTTGTGTGTGTTGATTGTGACCGTCGATAAGCTTTATGCTACGTGGCGATCTACCACACGAAGGCTTACGCCCTAGTTATAGTCCTTGGACAACTGCATGTGAATCAAACCGTGCACAGACGCCTAAAATAGCATGTGTACAACAAGTGTGGGTGATAGTAATGTAGTAATGTATTGACAACTCCCAATGCTTTGTCCATTGGTCAACCACGCTACCTTAAAAGAGTTCCAATTATACATACTAACCTACATCGCTACGACCTACATAATCCAACCAGCTCTGAACACTCGCTAACGAACTTGCTCACGTTCACACTCAGTCACGTACACACACGCATTCGCACAGTGCGCCTGACGAGTGATGTCAGGTTTACTTACACTCAATATGCCAAGTCCGAAATGTAACGACGCGAGCCGAACACACGTTCAAGTAGGAGTGACTCGTTCTCAATTGTTCGGATCCACGCAGCAACGAATGAACAATTCTGGCGACGTGTAATGTTTTCAATAGGGCTATTGTCGAGACTTGCGGCTACACACGCGGAAGTAGTCTGTAGCAGAAGTAGGTCACTACTTCGTGTCCGTTGAACTTACTGAACTAGTATCGACAATGTATCTGGATGATCTTTGTAGATTGCACATGTGCTAATGACACCTTGCCGTTCATCGAATCGCCATTATCCGCCTGTGTGCAGTATTTACTATTTACTTTGTTCATAATGCAAAACACTCCGAGATAAGGCTCCTATATGCGATGCAACTAGTGGCGTCACGCCACGGAGCACGGGTAATCGAGGTATAGCACCTGCGCCGATCCCGCACCCAGACTTGGCCAAAGGGATCGGTACAGGGAGAAATGACCAGCCCAGACAAGGT
Source organism: Oasisia sp. SBJ-2009 (assembly GCA_964017155.1). NCBI lineage: Eukaryota > Metazoa > Annelida > Polychaeta > Sabellida > Siboglinidae > Oasisia > Oasisia sp. SBJ-2009. Next base: position 46,820,110 of record OZ024854.1, read on the forward strand.
GGAAGAAGGAACAGGTCCAACTCTGAAGCCTCCAACTGCTCCTGCTTTGGGTATACAAACGGTCCAACTGTACAGCATTTAGCTCGTCAACAAACTCCACCTACACCTGACTAGGAACTGACAAAACACGTCATCATATTGCACACTACTCACCCGTGAGAATCAAAATTCAAATTCCACCTCCCTGAGACAGGCATACACACTCATACGCACGTCCATGCCAACGGGTGCAAACACACACCACACATACAGAGAAACACATACGCACGCACGCACTCACGCACACAGACACACACGCGCACTCACTCACTCACTCTCTCTCACTCACTCACTCACTCACTCACTCACTCACTCACTCACTCACTCACTCACTCACACACACACACACACACACACACACACACACACACACACAAACTCGCAACAGGGTGCTCACATTTCCTCTCCAGGGGATGCCACATATTCGTGAGGATGGGTTTTACTTGTATAGGGCGCCATATACACGCGAATTTTGTAAATCAGATGATTAGGACTCAAACTTGAAAGTAAATAATTAACGCGGCAGGTGGGGTGTGAGGTTGGTCGACTGTGTACACACAGTGTTTTGTGTGTAGCGTGGTATCAGAGGTATCAGTTTATGACAAATGTCAGTCGGTGTTTTTCTGCGGTCAGTTTCATTAGTGATGTCATCACGACATATCACTGTCTGGTTCTGGCAGCAGTGAAGGGGTGTCTGGTTGGAAAGTGGTTGGTGGGAAACGAATGCACGCTAATTTCACGAACTTTCCAGAGCACTTCTGTCAGCAGAGCTTGAATATATTGTGAAATTATCAATAAAAGTTACAGTATATATATATATATATATATATATATATATATATATATATATATATATATATATATATATATATATATATAGTGTATATAAAGTATACACTATAATTAGTTTTTTTTTACAATATCCGCGATCCTTCGCCGTATTCGCTGGTTTATATCACTTTCCGTTGCTAAAACCATCGCAACGCCTCTAGTAAGCAACATACTTGACTACTGCAATTCCCCCCTCTACAATACCGCAAACAAGGATGCAGCAAAACTTCAGCATGTCTAAGATTATTGTTTAGCAAGGGTAGTCACGTGTTTTCCTAGTTTTTCTCGCTCGGTGTCGCTTCTAAGATCATTGCATTGGCTGTCTGTGCACTATCACATTATTTTAAAGATGTGTACAATAGCCTATCAAGCACTCTCATCTACACAACCAGCATATCTAAATTCGATGCTAACACTAGCAAGAAATTCCAGACAGCTACGCTCAACCAGTAGTAATCCTCTTTACATTCCTCGGGTGAAAACGAAAGCTGGGACCCGAGCTTTCTCGGTTGCCGCACCAGCTGTGTGGAATTCGCTTCCTGCCAGTGTTATACCAGAAGGTAGTAATAGCTTCATTTCGCCGACGTCTAAAAACCTATCTATTTAATGCTTCTTGTCCTCCTTAGCTTACTAGCATCTTCATCCATCCATTGATGACTCACGCATTGTTCTACGATGACGAATTTGCTTAATCCCTTGGTTTTGTCGCGCCACTGAGCTTGATCTTCGAGAATATTGGCGCAAAAGAATCCCTATTATATATATATATATATATATATATATATATATATATATATATATATATATATATATATATATATATATATATATATATATATATTATGCCTTCTTTTGGGCGACATGTGTGTACTTCGCAATACATCTCAAGCTTGCGTGCCTCTGTGTATTAATTATGTTTCCTTGTGGGAAGTGGAGGCCCATGTGCCGTGCTACTTCGAAGTCATTAGTGCCGGCGGTAACACCTGAAGTCACCGCGGATCCACGGTTGTCGGGACATGAGAACCACAGACGCCTCGCCAGCCGTCCCCGACCGCGATCTGGCGGGGAGAACACGCGCGCACGGACACGCAATCGTATCGTTTACGGATCCACACTTGCCAGTTGGCGTTGCCGCGTCTAACGAGGCATCGACGGGTCCTTTAAAGTTTAATGGAACGCCGTTGCCAGAAATCACTGTCTAATTGCGTAAGGTACCCCTCTGCAAAATCGGATAGCCGTCGCGTGTTGTACTTCAGTCAAGTAAAGTATTTGTGAAAAATGACCTTCCCTGCCTCGTGTGTCTCGAAGAGATAGGGTTTTATGTACCATGTTAATTGGAATTGTTCGTGTTATTGCTGCCCTCCACTGCCCGCAATCAGCAACCCCTTGTCTTCATGTATCGTGACACCTCGTAGTGAACACCGTCTCCGTGTAGTCCTCCCATCGCAGCCGGGGACTCCTTCGTTTCCTGCTGCGTCGTCGATCATACTCCGCCGTGTTCTCTTGTGTAGTTTTCCGATATCCATTCGTATCAACCTCACCAAGCCTCATCCTGGATTCTAGTCTTTCCCTAGATGACCGTAAACTCTCCCTTGGAGTAATCCATTCTCCTTCAGTCCACATTGTCTGCGTCCGTGACTGTGACAGCATGGCGGCACTCTGAGTGTCCAGTTACGGACACCAGGGGACGGGAGACATCCCTATCTATAATACCGATGCTTTCGCCGATCTCCCAGTCTCACCAATCATTCTGGATGAACTGTTGATGAACAACGCAATGTTGACAAAGCAATGTATTAGTGCAATCGGTCAGCGTAGCACGCAGTCATAATTAATTCAGCCATCGTTCCGCAAACCCCCCGGCCGGCGGCCGTCGTTATCGAGTGCGTTGGTCGCCCCGGGGGATCTGGCGGGCCATGCGCGGTGCGTCCTCATAGCGACGGGAGACGGCTAGGCAGAGGCGGAGGCAGGGGCAGAACCGACGGACGCTCAACCAGGAGTGAACGCTTCATTCGTGTCTCTGGCACACGGCTTATAGCGGCGTGTCGAATTGGTGGTTCAGGACAGCGCGTCTTCTTCTGCGGAACACAACAGCGGCACGCAACCGTATCTCTCCAGTTGGTCGCACGATGGCGTAGGGGAGCGGATGTCGAAGGGTGTTCATCGCCTTCCGCCCATGGTGAAGCACCCGCGCAAGACCCCCGGCGGTGCCGCGGCATCTGCGGCCGCTGTGGAGGAGGAGGATGGGGGCAGCATGGACCGCGACGAGCAGAAGGTGCTGCGCCGGAAGAAGAACGTCCTCGCCAACCACATCCAGCTCGACGCCGACTGGGTGCAGGGGCTGACCGTGAACGGACTCATCAACGACGGCATGATGGCGCAGATCAAGGTAGTCTACGCTGTCGTTGTGTTGGTCCGCCTGTTTGTGTATATGCTTGTGCACGGCACATCAATAAATACATAAATGATAAATAAATAAATAAGCCAGCCAGCCAACCAATCTAACTAGTAATCATACTCAAAATCATACTCAAACGAACGATCGACCGAACGACCGAACGACCGAACGATCGACCGAACGACCGAACGACCGAACGACCGAACGACCGAACGACCGAACGACAGAACGACCGATCCATCGATCGATCGATCGATCGGTCGAACGAACGAACGAACGAACGAGCGAGCGAGCGAACGAACGAACGAACGAACGAACGAACGAACGAACGAACGAACGAACGAACGAACGAACGAACGAACGAACGAACGAACGAACGAACGAACGAACGAACGAACGAACGAACGAACGAACGAACGAACGAACGAACGAACGAACGAACGAACGAACGAACGAACGAACGAACGAACGAACGAACGAACGAACGAACGAACGAAGTAATTTCGTGGTCGCTATGTTGGTCGTTCAGTTGAATAAGTTTCGAGATGTCAAATATGTGATGATAATAAAAAACCTAATTTTAAGATACGTAACTACTGTAAAGAATTACAACAGTGTTAAGGTGGATAACCCTCACACATCTAGGTTTAGAAATATTTACATTTTTGGCGAGCAGAGGTTTTTATTGAGGTCACAATGCAACATGCTTTCCCTGTGGGAAATGGGATGGGCACGGACGTTTCAGTTCATTTGCAACCGAGCATCCCTCAGTATACGCCATCATTCACCAGTAAGCATTTATGCATGCGTGAAACCATTGGTAAACGTGTAAACATGCGCTAGGTGTCTAACGTGCGTTTGTTCTGATTTTAACGATTTTAAAGCATTGCATTACTCGCTCCCATACCTGCCATCAATAAGACATCACGTAAGTTGCACGCTAGCTACCAGAGCACACGTTGAATCATTGTTGAATAATTTACGTGCCGCTCCTATTGATTAGCACGATAACTCATGCGGAAAACAAAGGCCGGATGTGTCTGAATACAAAAACGCATCATTTCAGACCTTCGGCGAACTCCGTGCATTATAAATGAACCTTTGCTTTAAGCTGTGAGTCGGCTTTGTTACGAGCTAGCCACTCGAGAATTCCCTGGAAACGGCGAGACAAACGTAACTTTGTTCATTTCACGCCTACATATGTCGAGTCAAACACAGAGTGTCACATATTCACAACTATAGGTGGCGTGGTCGTATGATAGTATAATTCATTTTTGTTTTCAATCATGACGTGCAACCTGTAGTTAGATGTCAGACTTCCACGGAATAACGCGTCTGTAGGTGCGAAGACGTTGGCTCTATAATATAAAGGCGATTGTAAATTATCCTAAGTTGAAATGTGCGGACATGATAAACAAGTTTATCATGCGGGGATTAAAGCAAGGGAGCCAGCTCCTAGGTTTATTATTTTCGTTTAATACTACGTTCTTGTGACTACAAAGTGCATGTTTAAGGTTTACTGCATGCCGATTTGTGTTTAGTTACTTTATTAAGCTCGGAGCAATGTTCAAAATTTGAAAGATTTTACCTGCAACACGTTCGACTAATCACCAAAACATCCAGTATATAAACTAAATTGAATTGGCAATAATGCCGAGGTGACCAGAGTTAACCGAAATACCCTTTGATGCTTAACTTTCCCACGTACTAGACAGCAGATTTCCCGTCACAAAGAACTGCTCGGCCAACTCTGGGCAGAGGAGCTTGCCCCCTCTCTTTAAACCATGATTATAAAACTAGAGTTTGGTCAAGGGTACTGGGTAGTAGTCGTGTAGCACCTTTGTAAAAACCTCGACACCGTCGAAGACTTCAACAGTTCTTGTCCTGAAACAACGCCCTCATCGCGTAGTGCACTAAACCATCTTCATGATTTTTGTCTCCGCCGGTGAACAACTTGTCATAATACACTTATTATAATAATATAAGTTTTATTGGCAGCTCAACTGAGTTGGATTGACATTATATAATAAAATACAATTAACGCATAAAAACATCATAAAATATAAATACATATCATACCGTATTAATAGACTTGTTTACTGGCAGTTGTATAAAGCCCACGGAAGGCCCTATAAAGGTGTTACGGAATCTATTCGTTCTAGTAACTGGTAACGGGTACACATTTTCTCGTCTAGTATTATATTCGGTATGTCTTTTGTCAGGCAGCAGATAACTTAATCTATGTGTGCCGACTTTAGTTTTATAAAAAATATTTATGACAAATCCTGTTCCGTCTTACATTCAACGTATCCAGGTTAACACGTCTAAGTATCTCCGTGTAACCCAATCCAGGAGAAATACATTTTAATGCCCTTTTTGTATTACTTCAATATTGTCAGACACATATTGCGGCAAGTTAGTGTGCCATACAGGACATGCATATTGGTTTCATCACACTAGCATATACACTGACCAGATCTTTCTGTGTAATACCTGCATGCTTTAACTGATATAACATGTACAATCGTTTACCTGCCTTTTTCATAATATTTTCCACGTGTTTGTTCCATGTTAGATCCTGAGAAATGGTCACACCTAACAGATTGGCATGGCAAACGTGTGCCATATCCCGCCCAACAATCTTTATATTCGGGATAGTGCTTCTGAAATTGTCATCTTGTGCAAAACTAATGATTATTTCTTTTGCTTTTTCCGAATTAATGTTCATGTCATTCGGTTCTGTTCAGCTAGCAGCAATATCAACCGACTCTTGTAAAACATATGCACTCTTTCTGTCGCATTTTTCAAATACCGTATTGCCATCTACATACTTATATAATGGAACAGTCGTTCTTAAATCATTTATATAAACAAGGAAACGTTTAGGTCCAGACAATGTTCCTTGCGGTACTTCCCATTGGCCAGAATGGGAATATTCATTTCCTATTTTTACTCGTTGAGCTCTGTCTAATAGAAATGTTGCCATCCATCTTAAAATAGGTGCGGGCAACCCATACGATTGTAGCTTATCTAGTAACAAATGATGATAAAATCAAACGTTTTGCTAAAGTCTAGCATTACAACTCTGACATAAGCATTCAGTTTATCTGTCGCCTTATACCACCTAGGAACCATTTCGACAAGAAATTAGGGTTATACTCAGGTGTGTCTGGAATGAAGGCCTGTGCCCTACATATGGATGTTATCATTAAATAATAAATGACTGTTAAGACGATATCAGGTTTCATCTGGCCGAACGAACTAAAAATATGTGCAGTCATTATATTAATCATACGAACGGGCAAAACGTGCCAGGCATCGATCGGAAGTCATTTTACCGCGAGTTCAAATCCAGTATGAAGAAAGTATTTTCAGTAGGTCTTCAGTGTTTTGTTTTTCTCAACCTTATGTATTTTTCATCCAAAATGCACGCACGAATGTACAAATATACGTACGTGCATACGCACACAAAGTCCAAAAGACACGCGCGCGCACACATATATACATACATGAACGCACGCACGCACGCGCACGCGCACGCGCACACGCACACGCACACGCACACGCACACGCACACGCACACGCACACGCACACGCACACGCACACGCACACGCACACGCACACGCACACGCACACGCACACGCACACGCACACGCACACGCACACGCACACGCACACGCACACGCACACGCACACGCACACGCACACGCACACGCACACGCACACGCACACGCACACGCACACGCACACGCACACGCACACGCACACGCACACGCACACGCACACGCACACGCACACGCACACGCACACGCACACGCACACGCACACGCACACGCACACGCACACGCACACGCACACGCACACGCACACGCACACGCACACGCACACGCACACGCACACGCACACGCACACGCACACGCACACGCACACGCACACGCACACGCACACGCACACGCACACGCACACGCACACGCACACGCACACGCACACGCACACGCACACGCACACGCACACGCACACGCACACGCACACGCACACGCACACGCACACGCACACGCACACGCACACGCACACGCACACGCACACGCACACGCACACGCACACGCACACGCACACGCACACGCACACGCACACGCACACGCACACGCACACGCACACGCACACGCACACGCACACGCACACGCACACGCACACGCACACGCACACGCACACGCACACGCACACGCACACGCACACGCACACGCACACGCACACGCACACGCACACGCACACGCACACGCACACGCACACGCACACGCACACGCACACGCACACGCACACGCACACGCACACGCACACGCACACAATGTCTTTATGTACTTTTATAAAATGTAGGTTTTGTAGTTATACGTTTGGATTTTTTTTTATGTAAAGCGCCTGCATATATGTTTTAGCTATATTTGGCGCTATATAAGTTTATTTATTTGTTTATTAATGCATCTCACGCCGGCTAACTAAGCAAACGGTAGTTAGCCTACACACAGCTGACCGTGCTTGCGCGACGTTCCGTTGGCCAGGACGAGGGCAGTGGCTACAACAAGGTGGTGCGGCTGCTGGAGCTGATGACGACGCAGTGCGAGGGCCCTGGAGCCTTCCAACGTCTCTGTGACGTCCTCGAGACGCGCCACCCGTGGCTCAGTCAGGAGCTCATCGCAGAACTCAAGGTGTGTTTCGCGGCCTCTGATTCGTCAGCGCGATGTTACAACAATTTCCATTGGCTGTAGACACCTGATGCAATATATGGCACGTTATTTCATGTGGGGTACGCGCGATGGAACTAGGTCAATTATCGGCGTAAGACTGTGATTTAATTGAATTTTGATTCAACGGGGGGAGTTTAAATACGCACCCATCGCACTTCTGAAGCTATTTGACCGGTATGTAGGAACAATTTCCACCCAAATGCTAACCAAAACCATGACTCGGTAGATTCCAGTCCTAAGTTAACGGAAGTGACGTGTTGTTCCCGGCAGGCCGAGCGAGGGGAGCTCAAGGTGGAGCGCTACGTGGAGCACGAAGCGGGACTGATCGTGCGTCGCGCGTTCGGCGCCAGCAAACGTCTCTCGCAGGCCGAGAAGAACGACATTCACCGCCTGGTGGCACTGCGCACGCAGTACGCCAAGGAGGTGTGGCAGGTCCGTGCTGTTTCTGGCTAACATTCACATTTCCACAGCTACAGTGACTAACGAGATCCAAGATGTATTTCGCTTGTATAATAATTATTATCCGTGAGAATGTATTTCACAGAAGGGGCCGGTTTAACGAAGCGTTCGTACTATACGAACGTTCCTCCGGGGACGTTTGGCTTTGATGCGGAGCTCACGAATTCACGAAAGGTACAAACGAATATTCCGTGATGCCGGCCCCAAATACTGAGGCTTGGTGCTAAACTCTATTTATTATAACATATATGACGTTAACTTAACTTTAGATTTAGTGGGTTGAGGAGGGGAGGGGACCGGTTAGAGTGATTTGACATTACTCAACAGTGTACGCAATTTTGACTTCGTGGACTTGTATCAGTGGACCCGTTATCTGTAGCGCCTCTGTCGTTGACCTGTCGTTGACCTGTCCACTGTAGACGATGCTGGAGCGGACGAAGGACGAGCTGAGTCGGCAGAGACACGTCGGGGCCGAGCAGCAGGCGTACGCCGGCGACCTGCTGCGTAAGGTGGGCGGACGGCAACAGGACAGAAGTATTAATTCTCTCTCTCTCTCCCTCGCTCTCTCTTTCTCTCCCTGTTTGTGTGTGTCTGTCTTCTGTCTTCTGTCTCTCTCTCTCACTCTCTCTCTGTCTGTCTCAAATTATCTCTTTCAATTATCTCTCTCTCTCTCTCTCTCTCTCTCTCTCTCTCTCTCTCTCTCTCTCTCTCTCTCTCTCTCTGTCTACCTTGTCTGTCTGTCTCTCTGTGTGTGTCTCTCTCTCTCGGTCTGTCTCTTTCTTTTAAACCTTATTAAAAATGTTTTATATAAAACAAATTTTACAAAATTAAAGTATGCTAAAGCATGGTTAAATCTAGTTAACATCTGGCTCTAAATTCGGCCGTAGGTGACGGACTTCGTGCGCGTGCAGCAAGGTCGTCTACGTCACAACCTGCGCGAGGCGGCCGAGGCGTCGACGACGACCCAGCAGCTGCTGAGTGACGGCGATGACGACCGGCCGCTGCTGAAGCGACTCGAGCACCAGATCTCACTGCTCGAGGAGCTCACTACGCAGGCGCTACTCGAGAAAGAGGCTCTGCTCGAGGAACGCAAGCGCGCCCTGGCGGTACTCGGTGTCACTGATGGCATAGGCACCAAGTTGGACACCGAGGTATGTATTTAGGTGACATGACGTACGTAAGCACGCGTGACCTGATATACGTTTTCACTGTTTACTTGTTTATGGCGCATAGGTGTGATATACACAGAGTGTATTGGTGGATTGTTATCCCAATTGACCAGCTTTAGTCCAATAGAAGCACTTGTGAAGAATTATTGTAGTTCAGATAAAATACACTAGAAAACAGTAGAGCATGTTTGTATAGGCTTCATGAATCACATCGCCATTTCCTCAGTTTGATAAGTTGATCGATATATGTCCATCCGTCTGTCCGTCCCCTCCCCCCTCTCTCTCCTTCACCCCTTCCCTTTTTGTCCGTCCGTCACTCACACACACGCATGCGCGCGCGCGCACATACACCCACACAGCCTCCGTTCCCAACCCCCATTCCTCTCACCGCCGTCTGTCCCTCTTCTTTGTCTTTTAACTCTCCAACCTCTCATAGACAACCTCCACATCGCCAACCACCAACCCACTAACCGCAATCGCCCCTCGCTACAGATCCAGACGGCCCTGAACAAGGCGACGGCCGAGCTGTCGAGCAGCCGCGCCGAGCTGAAGCGACGCGACACGAAGCTGGAGAACCTGGACAACGAGATCCGCTCCCTGCGCTCTGTTACGGAGCAGGAGATCGACTGGCGGGACCGCGCCATCGAGACGCTCAAGGAACACCTGCAGCAGAGCCACGAGCGCGTGCGACAGACGCACGAGACGGCCGGCGACCTCGAGCGCCGGCTCAAGGTGAGCAAGGCCGAGGTGAAGAAGTACAAGGCCAAGGCCGAACAGCTGGAGAAGAACCGGCGCCTCGGCTACCTGCACGACAAGGGCTCGGAGGCGGACGACACGTCGGTCGGCGGGGCGTCCGGCATGTCCCGTGGCGGCACTTCTCTGCAGAGGAGAGGAGCGACAGGGAAGGCTGTGAGAAAGTGACGTCGTCAAGAACTGGGATTACGCAACAACAAACTGGTTCGTTCAGAAAACGACGCCATCACGGCATCAGAGTTGTGTCGGCGTTCTACAAAAGTATTACTCGTCATGTCCGCATTACCGACTGTCACATGCAAGATTTAGACCCCCTGTGTATCATTGGGAACGGAAATGTTAATGTCTTTCACGATAAATATATTGTGTATGATTTATCACGAAAACAAACGGAACAATTTTTATTTTTTATTTATTTTCCCTTGTCATCGGTGATCATGATTGATCGGGCAAAATGATGCATTAATTATTACTAATTAACTGTGATATGGCTAAAAATAGGCGAGTATGTAGGTAATTATTATATTAAAATATTGATAGACTTAGACCTACTGATTAAAAACATAACAAGAAATTGGCAAACGTTGTCTTTCGGTAAGTGCCAGTAATAGGGTCTATTGTTGTGGGCTCTTACCAGTTTCATATATGCATCTGCATACGCATAATGTAAGAACTAAAAAGTCGTTACCTAATGGAAATATTCACCATTCACCAATTCGCTCGATAATTTTGGAAATTGTACGGCCAGTGAAATCATAATTGAAGCGTATTTGGTTGTTGTGTGATATTTTACTTCTAATTAAAAACAATGTGTGTAGTCTTAAGTTAGAGGTGCAGGAATACTGGAAATAGCAATCACAGCAGCGTTATGTTATATTGAGACAACTTCACCATATGTGTGGTTCCCGTATCTTTGGAACC
>OZ024854.1:46836422-46891422 GCA_964017155.1 Oasisia sp. SBJ-2009
CTACGACACACTGAAGTCACATGAGCTGCAGGCCACGACCTGCGTTTGCCATTAAAATATATCTCAAAAAACTGTTCGCCTCGTGTTGGTTTGAGACAAATTGCTATCCTGAAATTTTGTATATGTCCATTTACTCACAATGTTCGGTATATCTGACGAAAGATGTATTTAGTATAATATTCAGTGGGATGTAGATTGTAAACGTGCCTACTATTGACAATTCACATAACTCGCGGATCCAACAAACAATGTCGCGCCTGTTCGACGTCCTATTATGCTAATGGATTTTGAGTGTGAACAGGGTACACTGATGCGAATTTAATACTATAAAAAATTAATCGAAGGCGTTCTGGCTTTAATGATCATGTAAAGTCGAGTCTTTGAAGTCGAGTGATGAACCACAACGAATTCGTCCACAATAACTGCATTTTTCAGTCTAGGTGTATAGAATGGGCGACTTGCATTCGTGTTCAACTAGCAAGTTGCAAAATGTCTTACTCGTGGTCGTTCGCGGTACCGATATATGTGAGTATATAATCAAAAGAAAAACACAGATACGAACGTTTTAGTGACGTTTGACCTAGTTTACTCCAGTTGACCATAGGATAGCAGCTGCGGCATACTCTATATACAATTATATCCTTTCGTATCACAAATAAATAACGCATGTTTTTTTAACATCCAGATGACAAAAACAAATCTAATAAGGTACTTATTTATATAAATAATGTATTTCCCTTCCTTTCAACAGAACCCGTGGTCACAGAATCTCAAGATACGTATATGTAAAACGGAGATGCAAAGCACACAGGCCTACATCTTTCAGTTTGGAACTTAAAATTCCCTCTATTACCATTTTCGAATGCATACCATGTTGCATGTACCATACATCTATTTTATTTCGTGTATTGGAAGCATAGCACTGTTCAGTGCCGTTATTAGCTCTACCCTATTGCAATAACATTCCAATCGGTGCAAAGGAAGACATTTCGCTGACAATTTAAATATATGAAAACAAAAGAATCACCGAGGCCTACGCGTATAATAGTTATTATTTTTTCCCCAAACATCACAATAACAATAATCGAAACAATTGAAAACAAATCATACACAACGCTAGTAATTAATGTTAGAACAAATGCACAAAATATAGCTCATCATGACCCACAGTATATTTTACATTATAACATGTAGTGACAATTGGCGACAGCACTTTAGCACATTAAATACTTTAACAAAGTGCTACAGGAGCCAATCAGTCATAAAGAGTAAACCGTGACTAACACCCTGCCATAAGTAGAGTTTATCAAAACATCACAAAAACAATGCTATCTGAAATAGCAACCACACAAATAGCAACCACATATATATTATTAATTAATGTGAGACTAAAACACACAGAAAGCAATGAATCTGGGATAAAAACTAAAATGGCGTAATATGTAGTTATAATCAGTAAACCGCATCTAACACCCAGTCAACTGTAGCTCTTAACCGAACACCGCATAAAATACTACGTGATGTGTTTAAAAAAATACATGTAACCTCAGTAGTTAATGTTAGAATATAACACACATGGGCAAATTTTCTTTCAAAATACTTTTTAAAAATGGCATTCGATCTTTGTTTACTCCGAAACTATGCAGATATTACTAAATTTTGTTTTCCCTGAAATTTTTTATAATTAATTTATGTGAAATGTAGGTTTTGCCCAAACACCACAAAAACCAAACCATGTGATACTTTCTTTAAAACAACATCTACACATAACCTTAGTAGTTAATGTTAGAATAAAACGCATAGAAATCAATAACACAACTTTGAGAAAAAATAAAATAGTGTCTGTGTGGTATTGCAACACAATGTCACAACATAACTCACGAAAAACAAAGATTTATTGAAATTGTATTGAAACTCTTCAGATATATTACTATGATTTTAAATAAGTGATCATTTTTATCCGAAATATTTAAAAAATAATGTATCTGCTGTAAGTAATGTTTTACCTATTCCATATTCTGCATAATTAAGCTATTGTAACGAATTCGAACATCGAACTTATTTAACTGGAAATCAGGAATGGGTACGGCAGTACCCTCCCTAATATGAATGGAATAGAGATTCCTGACCCCTATTGCGAATCCGAATTGATCCAGCGATTGGGAATAGCTACAGACATGTGCTATACCATTTTGGAAAGCCCAAAGCATGCCTCAAACTAGTAAATCCGTCGATATTTTATTTTCGTCCCTCAACTCGAATTTTCGATGTTTCAAACTGTCGACTTTCAGAAATGCAACGGCTCTACCCGCCGCCCCTTTTTCAACAAATGGATCGGCTGGTGGCGTGTTGGCTAGTCCTGAAAACTCCGTAGTGGGGCGCCACCATTTTCTATCATGCTAACACGCGTTCCAGAATTGGCGCAGTTTGTTTGCCGCCGAAGCGACTGGCTGGATCACATGGTCTCGGAAAACGGTTTCTCGCTATGCATACTAATTTATATACAGATGTTGGCTTCGCGGGTAAAGGAATAAAACTAGTGGATTCAAGGATGAAGCAGGACTGGGGTAATATGAATGGGAGTGGCACTACTACAGGGTAAATGCTTCGCAGCTTAAACACGTTTGAGACTCGAGTTAAAGTAAGGAGACAAGACCCCCTCTCGCCCCCTACCCCCTGCCCCCGCCCACCTCCCTTCCCCGTTCATTCATATTTCCGGCTGAAATGTGCGCTGGCATGCTGTCCATGGCAGGCTTGGCTCCTTGCTAGTCCTACCACCAATCAGAATTTGAGCTCAGGCCGTCACCAGTGGTTGAATGCCCCCCCCCCCCATTTTGCCGCATGTTTGGCTATTTTCCACCCACATCAAAATTATGCGATCTCTCCACGAAGATAAATAGTTCGCGGTGACAGCTGGCAAAAGTCCCTGTCACCTGTCACTGTCACATTTACCCTGTGGTAGTGCCACTCCCATTCAAATTACCCCAGTCCTGCTTCATCCTTGAAGCATTTATTCACTAGTATTACTATAGTTGTCTGTGTTCGCAAGTTTTCTGTGTTCTCATTTTGCCTGGATTCTCATTTTGTCTGTGTAATCATCTTGTTTATGTTCTCATTTTGTCCGTGTTCTCATGTCATCTGTGTTCTCATGTTATCCGTGTTCTCATATTGTCTGGATTCTCATGTCGTCTGTGTTCGCACGTTGTCTGTGTCTGCACGTTGTCTGTGTTCGCACGTTGTCTATGTTCACATGTTGTCTGTGTTCACATGTTGTCTGTGTTTTGATGTTGTCTGTGTTCTCATGTTGTCTGTGTTCACATGTTGTCTGTGTTCACATGTTGTCTATGTTCACATGTTGTCTGTGTTCACATGTTATCTGTGTTCTCATGTTGTCTGTGTTCTCATGTTGTCTATGTTCACATGTTGTCTGTGTTCACATGTTATCTGTGTTTTCATGTTGTCTGTGTTCACATGTTGTCTGTGTTTTCATGTTGTCTGTGTTTTCATGTTGTCTGTGTTTTCATGTTGTCTGTGTTTTCATGCTGTCTGTGTTCTCATGTTGTCTGTGTTCACATGTTGTCTGTGTTCACATGTTATCTGTGTTTTCATGTTGTCTGTGTTCACATGTTGTCTGTGTTTTCATGTTGTCTGTGTTTTCATGTTGTCTGTGTTTTTATGTTGTCTGTGTTTTCATGCTGTCTGTGTTCACATGTTGTCGGTGTTCACATGTTATCTGTGTTTTCATGTTGTCTGTGTTCACATGTTGTCTGTGTTTTGATGTTGTCTGTGTTCTCATGTTGTCTGTGTTCACATGTTGTCTGTGTTCACATGTTGTCTATGTTCACATGTTGTCTATGTTCACATGTTGTCTGTGTTCACATGTTATCTGTGTTCTCATGTTGTCTGTGTTCTCATGTTGTCTATGTTCACATGTTGTCTGTGTTCACATGTTATCTGTGTTCTCATGTTGTCTGTGTTCACATGTTGTCTGTGTTCACATGTTATCTGTGTTTTTATGTTGTCTGTGTTCACATGTTGTCTGTGTTTTCATGTTGTCTGTGTTTTCATGTTGTCTGTGTTTTTATGTTGTCTGTGTTTTCATGCTGTCTGTGTTCACATGTTGTCGGTGTTCACATGTTATCTGTGTTTTCATGTTGTCTGTGTTCACATGTTGTCTGTGTTTTGATGTTGTCTGTGTTCTCATGTTGTCTGTGTTCACATGTTGTCTGTGTTCACATGTTGTCTATGTTCACATGTTGTCTGTGTTCACATGTTATCTGTGTTCTCATGTTATCTGTGTTCTCATGTTGTCTATGTTCACATGTTGTCTGTGTTCACATGTTATCTGTGTTTTCATGTTGTCTGTGTTCACATGTTGTCTGTGTTTTCATGTTGTCTGTGTTTTCATGTTGTCTGTGTTTTCATGTTGTCTGTGTTCACATGTTGTCTGTGTCCACATGTTGTCTGTGTTTTCATGTTGTCTGTGTTTTCATGTTGTCTGTGTTCTCATGTTGTCTGTGTTCACATGTTGTCTGTGTTCACATGTTGTCTATGTTCACATGTTGTCTGTGTTCACATGTTATCTGTGTTCTCATGTTGTCTGTGTTCTCATGTTGTCTATGTTCACATGTTGTCTGTGTTCACATGTTATCTGTGTTTTCATGTTGTCTGTGTTCACATGTTGTCTGTGTTTTCATGTTGTCTGTGTTCACATGTTGTCTGTGTTCACATGTTGTCTGTGTTTTCATGTTGTCTGTGTTCACATGTTGTCTGTGTTCTCATGTTGTCTGTGTTCTCATGTTGTCTATGTTCACATGTTGTCTGTGTTCACATGTTGTCTGTGTTCACATGTTATCTGTGTTCTCATGTTGTCTGTGTTCTCATGTTGTCTATGTTCACATGTTGTCTGTGTTCACATGTTGTCTGTGTTCACATGTTGGCTGTGTTCACATGTTGTCTGTGTTCACATGTTGTCTGTGTTCACATGTTGTCTGTGTTCACATGTTATCTGTGTTCTCATGTTGTCTGTGTTCTCATGTTGTCTATGTTCACATGTTGTCTGTGTCCACATGTTGTCTGTGTTCTCATGTTGTCTGTGTTCTCATGTTGTCTGTGTTCTCATGTTGTCTGTGTTCACATGTTGTCTATGTTCACATGTTGTCTGTGTCCACATGTTGTCTGTGTTCTCATGCTGTCTGTGTTCACATGTTGTCTGTGTCCACATGTTGTCTGTGTTCTCATGTTGTCTGTGTTCTCATGTTGTCTGTGTCCACATGTTGTCTGTGTCCACATGTTGTCTGTGTCCACATGTTGTCTGTGTTCACATGCTGTCTGTGTTCACATGTTGTTTGTGTCCACATGTTGTCTGTGTTTTCATGTTGTCTGTGTTCTCATGTTGTCTGTGTCCACATGTTGTCTGTGTTCACATGTTGTCTGTGTTCACATGTTGTTTGTGTCCACATGTTGTCTGTGTTCTCATGTTGTCTGTGTTCTCATGTTGTCTGTGTTCTCATGTTGTCTATGTTCACATGTTATCTGTGTTCTCATGTTGTCTGTGTTCTCATGTTGTCTATGTTCACATGTTGTCTGTGTTCACATGTTATCTGTGTTTTCATGTTGTCTGTGTTCACATGTTGTCTGTGTTTTCATGTTGTCTGTGTTCACATGTTGTCTGTGTTCACATGTTGTCTGTGTTTTCATGTTGTCTGTGTTCACATGTTGTCTGTGTTCTCATGTTGTCTGTGTTCTCATGTTGTCTATGTTCACATGTTGTCTGTGTTCACATGTTGTCTGTGTTCACATGTTATCTGTGTTCTCATGTTGTCTGTGTTCTCATGTTGTCTATGTTCACATGTTGTCTGTGTTCACATGTTGTCTGTGTTCACATGTTGGCTGTGTTCACATGTTGTCTGTGTTCACATGTTGTCTGTGTTCACATGTTGTCTGTGTTCACATGTTATCTGTGTTCTCATGTTGTCTGTGTTCTCATGTTGTCTATGTTCACATGTTGTCTGTGTCCACATGTTGTCTGTGTTCTCATGTTGTCTGTGTTCTCATGTTGTCTGTGTTCTCATGTTGTCTGTGTTCACATGTTGTCTATGTTCACATGTTGTCTGTGTCCACATGTTGTCTGTGTTCTCATGCTGTCTGTGTTCACATGTTGTCTGTGTCCACATGTTGTCTGTGTTCTCATGTTGTCTGTGTTCTCATGTTGTCTGTGTCCACATGTTGTCTGTGTCCACATGTTGTCTGTGTCCACATGTTGTCTGTGTTCACATGCTGTCTGTGTTCACATGTTGTTTGTGTCCACATGTTGTCTGTGTTTTCATGTTGTCTGTGTTCTCATGTTGTCTGTGTCCACATGTTGTCTGTGTTCACATGTTGTCTGTGTTCACATGTTGTTTGTGTCCACATGTTGTCTGTGTTCTCATGTTGTCTGTGTTCTCATGTTGTCTGTGTTCTCATGTTGTCTATGTTCTCATGTTGTCTGTGTCCACATGTTGTCTGTGTTCTCATGTTGTCTGTGTTCTCATGTTGTCTGTGTTCTCATGTTGTCTGTGTTCTCATGTTGTCTGTGTTCTCATGTTGTCTGTGTTCTCATGTTGTCTGTGTTTTCATGTCGTCTTTGGTCTCATGTTAAGAAGCTGGCGGCGGTTCATGTTTCTCTGGAAGCATAACACAAACACTAATGTCATAAAACATATTTTGTATTCACTCTTATATTATCTTGTATGACCGTTATATCGCCTTGACCGCTACACCGATATATCTATATGCCGAGATGGGTTCTCTAGAATAGTAGCAATTATTTTAAAATATAACATGAATCTATGAGTATATAATACGTATGTGTTTGTGTGTGTATATATATATATATACATGTATGTATACGTATATTTATATGTATACGTAAATATATATGTATACATAATACATACATATACATAATATATATTATTATATATTCATGGTTTCATGATATATTTTAAACTAATTGCTACTAATCTGGAGAATATATATAATATGTATATGTATATAACGTATATATATATATACATATCTATATAAATACATATACACTATAATATAATATAATAAATAACATATAATATATATATATATATATATGTATATATATGTATATATATATATATGTATATATGTATATATATATATATATATATATATATATATGTATATATGTATATATATATATATATATATATATATATATATATATATATATATATATACAATATAGGTATCTATATACATGTGAATGTGTTGATTTCACTGATACAGACAGAGAGCCAGTCGTGCAGGCAGATATACAGAGAGGTAGAAAGAGATACAGATGAGAGTGGCAGGTATAGATATAGTAATATATAGAGGTAGAGGTAGAGATAGTGAGCGACATAGAAATAAACAGAGAGAGAAAGAGACAGAGAAACAAACTGACAAATTGAGAGACACGGGACAGACTGATAGACGGACAAATAGACAGGCAGACAGACAATGAGATACCGAGACAGAGAGAGACACGGAGAAACCGACAGGCAGATAGGCAGACTGGCAGACAGAAGACAAATATACTTCACAGGCAGATATCCAAGGCATGAGATGAGAGAGCAATGTATGTATCCAGCAAACACACGGGCCTACTGCACCTTACCTTCTGGTCTGATATTTGTGTGATTTCATTCGCAAAGTGGAATGTCGCAGTATTCCCAGGGCACGTCTGGGTCGGTCGTGTAGCACCAGGGCGCTGAGCGGACGCACTCACTCGGGGTGTTGTCGGCGTTGTTGTTGCAGTAGTTTGCTCTGTTTCCTGCGGCGCACTGGTGTTGATGTGGCTGTAAGGAAATGGCCGAATAGTTGTTCACTGAGCACAACAAACTGTCACAGCACCGTGTGAAGCTTAGTTCGGTTATGTTATTTTGAAATACAAAAACACTGTTAAACTATTAGTTATTTTGAAATCCAAAAATAACTAATAGTTTAACATTGTAAATTATCGCCGTTGTCACAGTTACATATAAACTTAATTATATCTCAAATATTTGGTGATCAGCATCCTCGGACGCCAGGTTTCGCTGCTGCTGACTACATCAGTGTCAAAGAGCAGTACCCCTGGCTGAACCTTTTAAAACACTGTGAATTTAAGCTCAGCAACTGGAATCGCCTATGAAGAATGTGGTTGGTCTCCGATCATGATACCATTTTGAATGATTTCTGTTACATGCAATCGCTGGGATGTTGAAACAAATATTTGAATACTGTTCCCATAAATCCGTTCAACTGCTCTTGCGATTGACCGAACCGGTCACTCTACTGGGTTTTTCAGAAATTGTTTATCTGTCTTCAAATCGGGGCGAGTATTTGCAATGTTCTTACGGCTATATCGACTTCACCTAACTCCCACCCTTCGCGTAGTGCATCCACCGGTGCTACTGTTGCTAGAAAACAGCCCTGACTTGCGGTGATGGTGATGACATATTAATATTGTAGAAAACAACACGTTAAGTGCGAAATACTCAAAGAATAATTAAGCTGATCAACGAATTCTTAATGAAACAAACACGATACAACCATTCCATTGTCTTAACACCAGTTTCGATAAAAGCATGTTAAGAATTAGTCATTAAGCTTCACAAGTAGGCTACCGTTTGTGAACTCCACTGCTGGCATATCCGACCGGACTTGGTTGAATGGGCAAGACCGCGATAGTCGTGACCTTCAGCAGTTAGCAAACACTCTCTCTGGTGAGCTGAAACAGAAACACGTAAATACACATAAATATCCCCTCCTTTGACAAACTGCAATGCTGCTGAAATTTAGTTAGCTAGTTAATGGCATAGTATATGTGTATATATATATATATATATATATATATATATATATATATATATATATATATATATATATATATATATATATATATGTATATATGTATATATATATACATAAATATATACATATCATATATAACATATAATATATATACATATAATATATATACGTATATATATACATATATATATATGTGTGTATATATATATATATATATATATATATATATATATGTATATGTATCAATGTATGTATGTTTGTATGTATATATATATGTGTGTGTATATATATATATATATATATATATATATATATATATATATATATATATATATATATATATATATATATATATATATATATATATATTATTATTATTAGGGTGGCCAAAAGAAATTGATATCAACAACGCACACCCTCTAAAAAGAATATGTTGGGTGAGAAAAACAACTGTGTTAACATTTCATAGAAATCCATTGAGAGGAACAGACGTCTCAACGCACCCAAGGTTTATCGCGTAATGATACATTTAAGAACCTGTCCATTTGACAGTCATATGTGTTCAATAGTGAACTTATCAATGTTCTATCCTGTGAACGTTTTGGTTGAATTTGACTCATCAAGTTCTAGACTTAATTCAGCTTTACAGCTCAAACAGCAACTATGAATACCTCCGGTAATTTGCATAAATTCAAGATGGCCACTGGTTAGAAATAATAAAATACTTTAAAACCAATTGTTTTATAATTATATGTAATATCTCTTTTTAGGCTATTTGGGTAAGTAGAATCCATTTATGATGTTAACATTTCAGTTCAAGGACAAGAGCAGACATTGAAGGGCAGGTAAAGGTCAACGTTGACCTCTCGGTGGACAACAAATGGAAACGACTATGAAATAAAATTTGTGTTTATTTATGAATATAAATGGATAATCTTACAATATGTGACATATTTGTTCTTGAGAAAAGAGTATTCAGTCATAATTAAAATTATTTGAAACACGTAGTCACACATGTTAAACATAGTGAATAGTGCAAATATCATAACTAATATTAGCAGAAATGGAGTCTACATACCCAAATACCCCTAAAAGGAAGATATTCCAATTAAGAATGTAATCAATTATTTGTCTAATAAAGTTGTATACAGGTAAAGGTTATTTTAGTACTTAGACAAATATAGTAATAGTATATATATGTATATGTATATGTATATATATATATATATATATATATATATATATATATATATATATATATATATACAAGTGTACTATAATTGTCTAAGTACTAAAATAACCTTTACCTGTATACAACTTTATTAGACAAATAATTGATTACATTCTTAATTGCAATATCTCCTTTTAGGGGTATTTGGGTATGTAGAATCCATTTATATATATATATATATATATATATATATATATATATATATATATATATATATATATATATATATATATATATATATATATATATATATATGGGCCGATGATGCCATGTTTGGAAATGGCTACCCATGCGCTGTGCCAATTGTTGAGTGTAACGGCCTCTGTAAGACATCCTGCGGTGGAGTTGTACCCCAATACACATTATTCTTGCTGTTGACATGTCCTGACAGCAGAAAGTGTGCTTCGTTTGAGAACCAGACATGATCCAAAGATGGCATCATCGGCCCATTTTTGTTTGAGGATGAAAATGAGCAACTTCAAACGGTGAACTCGGAACGCTATGTGGCAGTACTGAGGAAGTGTTGGGCATCATTGGGACGACACAGAGGAATGGATCGCGATCAACAGTGTTTCCAGCAAGACGGGGCCACCCCCCACACATCAAATGTCTCAAGGACAATGTGTATGAGAACAATCATCAAACAATAGGTGAATTGAAGGTAGAAATCACAGGAAAGATCAGGCAAATCCCAAGGAGGAATGTGTGGGAGTCATTGACAATTTTGCGCGACGTGTGCAAGTGTGCCTTTAACGCCGAGTACAACATTTGGAGCACATTTTGAAAAGAACATAAAAAACTATGCAAACTGACTCAGGTCGCTAAAACTTTGTGGACAGATCATCCATAGACTGAAGTTTGAATCGACCAAATTTGATGGACCTATGTAGGATTAATGAACAAATTTATGGGTTCTGTTTTTTGGGTCACCATATATATATATATATAAATATATATATATATATATATATATATATATATATATATATATATATATATATATATATATATATATATATATACGAATACGAATACGAATACGAATACGAATACGAATACGAATACGAATACGAATACGAATACGAATACGAATACGAATACGAATACGAATACGAATACGAATACGAATACGAATACGAATACGAATACGAATACGAATACGAATACGAATACGAATACGAATACGAATACGAATACATTTATTTCAGGTAAAAACCCATATACAATTGGTACATACATTAGCACATCTACGTAGATGTAACACTTCAAATATGTTAAAAAATGAATAGATAAAAATATAAAGTTATAAGTTAGATAAGTGTAAAATTGTATAAAAAACACCAAATAAAATCATTAGTAATTAGCAGGATGTGATTGTATAATAAATATGCAATTAATTCAGGTAAATAAACGCCGTTTGGAAAATAAGTTATATAAACAACTTACTGACTTTAAAAATATATATAATAATAATAAATAAATAATAATAAAGTTATATGCGAGACATGATGACTATCTTACAGATTAACGGTGTATAACGAATTGGCCCAGCTAATCCACATTGGGCCATTTACTATTTCAAAACAATTGTACATAACCCTAATCAAGTCGTTATTTATGTTTAAAATGCGTTTTTTTAAACCATAAATGTTCTTACGCAATAGGGCGTCAAATGTGTCTATAGCATTACTAGCAAACATGCCACTCGCGCTGTCCCGTCGGCTATATCCCAAAATCCGTCTATGCATATTGTTGTAGGCAACTTTAGCTTTTAAATAAGAGCCCTTATTAAAGTTAACCCATAATTGGCAGCAATAAGTTGTACAACAATACGCATGAAACAGATGTAGTTTAACACTCACGGAACAGTGGTGAAATTTTCTGATAATGCTATTAGACCTAGCATAAAAATTACGTAGATGTCTCAAAATATCACCGTCATCTTTCAGGTCATTGCATATTATCACACCTAAATATTTTGCTTCTTTGACATATGCAAGCTTGTTTACATTCATATATATATCTGGACATTTCAGTTTAAAACCACGTGGCTTGAAGACCATACATAACGACTTGATAGGGTTATATTCAACATCAGTTTCAAGGCCGAACTTTGCACATATGTTCAGCAAACCCTGAAGCCCACTAGGACTAGGAGCAATAACACATATGTCATCAGCATAGAACACGTGATTAATGCAACAGTTGTGTATATGGCAACCTATACCAGCACTATTTAGCATATTGCTCAGATCATCAATGTATACGATAAATAAATATGGGGACAAAATCCCACCTTGTCGAACACCATTCGAAACATTAAAAAACTCTGATGTTGTAGAACCCCATTTTATACAGAAAGTTTGGGTTCTGTACCAGTACAACAGGATACGTATAAGTATAACAGGCACACCTCGATTAAGCAATTTTCTAAAAAGCGTCCAATGGTTGACTCTGTCAAATGCTTTTGAAGCGTCTAAAAAACATGAATATACAGGGCTATTGTTACTTTTATAGTACTGAATAACATTTTTTAAAGCAAATATACAGTGGTCAGTGGAGTGTCCCTTCTTAAATCCAAATTGATTGTCGGTTGTATTAAGATATGGTGTCAACATCTCCAGCAATATAATTTCCAATATTTTTGAGGCAACGGTTACAAGCGCAATTGGTCTGTAGTTGTTTACATTGCTCGTGTCTCCAGACTTATTTTTTATCAATGGAATTATAATAGTTTTCATAAAGTCATCAGGTAGATGACCATGAGAAATCACTCTATTATAAAAAATGGACAACAGTATAGTTATGCGCCTATCTGAATGAATAAAATGTTCGGCAGATAGCCCATCGTTACCACATGCTTTTCCACATTTTAACTTATCAATAGCATTTTTTACCATGCAAGGAGTTATGACTAAGTTATTTTCATAACACAAATATTCTGTGTTATGTACACGCTCTTTCACATTTTGCATATTTGCATCTGTGGTTACATTATTTAATAAGGACTCAAAATGTGTTTTCCACATGGCGGATATGGCCGTAGGTTCATTAGCGCCATTGACAGTTGTAGCATTGGGTAAACCTTTTTTGTATGTTTTGGATACGTTTTTCCAAAAACTGACTGCATCTTTAGCTTGCATCGATTTAGCCATGGCATCTGCTCGAGCCATATCTTCGCGTATATATATATATACATATACATATATATATATATATATATATATATATATATATATATATATATATATATATATATATATATATATATATATATATATATATATATATATATATATATATATATATATATATATATATATATATATATATATATATATATACATATACACATTTTCCACACGGCTTAACATGATTTTTCATCCAATTTCCTTCGTACAATAAATTATTGTATTAAATGAAAACACAATGAATCGAAGTTCGGTTTCAGAAAAGGTAGCCATTACCTGTTTTCTTTGTGTAGTCTCGATTGCACTGGGAGAAGTCGTATTTTTTTACTGGTTGATCTCTGGCACTGGGCGGATTAGTGCAAAATCCATGTACCCACATCGCCGCGGTCATTACCCAGGCCAGTTGACAGTCACACACCAGTGGGTTGTAGGCAAAACGCAAATAAAACAGATGAGTACTGCTAAGGAGCGGCGCTCTCAGTGTCTGTATACTTTAGCTGATTGAGACCACCGAAAGCTTCATCATTAATCGTCTTGAGTTGGATGTGGGTTAGATACAGTTTCTCTAGGTGTGCCAACTGACTGAATATTCTGCGACCCAGTGTCTTCAGGGGGTTACGGTTCAGAATCAAACTTCTTAACTGACTAATTCCATCGAAAAGTCCATCAGAGATTGTTTGTAGCTCGTAGCGAATTGTTAGTTCTTCGAGCTGACCCCCAAGACCCGACAACGCCCCCGGTTCAACGGTAAGATCACCAAAACTGACGATCTCTATTCTCTTGGCGTTTAAGTTCTTGAAAGCCTCTGTGGGTATTGTGACATGTAGTGTGTGGCTCCAGCTATATATTTTGACCATATCATATGTGTGGGAGGGACGGAACAACGGAACCTTGTCTCCTTCCAAGGAACATAGCATGGCGTCACGCGTACGGCAGCGGCAACGTCTATCATCTGTGGGAGCGCAGTCAAAGAAATGCCCGTAAGCCGTGAGCAGGAGGGCCGCTACCACCACAGCGATTAACAGTCGTCGCCGTGGCTCCGCAGACACATCACCTCGCCTCACTCTCGGCCCAGCAGGTGCAACCATCGCCATTCGGCTGTGTCGCGATGTTAGTCGTCGTCTGGCGAATGTCTCGTGGGTTGTGTTTCGTCTATCTCTGGTCGACTGTCACTCAATGTAGTCAGCCATCGGTATTTATCTCTTCGCCTCGGCAGCATTTTACAGTAGCTGTTTATTTAGTTATGGAGTGAAGTTATAATCAGCCAGTGTTGGTAGATTGACAATCGAGAGAAGGCCATCGTCCTCTTAATTGCATAATATACTTGCATCCTAATATTGACATATTAGGTGTGGTGCATTAAATTGTTCGTAGATTGACAATTGGGAGAGGGCCATCGTCCTCTTAATTGCATAATATACTTGCATCCTAATATTGACGTATTATGTGTGGTGCATTAAATTGGCACCAGTTTATATTGCAGACACGTACACAAGAAAAGAAAACTAAACCGCGTATGCATGTTTAAATCAGTCGCGACGTGTTATGCGCAGCGCAACTGCGATTTGAATTTTCTTAGATAAACTTTCCAGCCAGTATTTGTATGACGACGTCAGTGCTCCTGAAATATCGAGGAGTGAAGGGGAACATAAATTATGTTTCCAGAAGCTAGATAAAAATGGTGGACGGATCTGATATACAGAATAGACCGACATAGGAATATGATAACATGGCCATGGACACAGACTCATTTATTTCTCTCAAATCAATCAACATACATATAAGTGAAAAGTACCAGATGTAAAACAAATAGGAAACGCCTTGTGAAATAACATGAATGTATTCTCTTATTCATTGACCGTGTCATTGAAGACGCTGTAATGTTAGTACCTCTACTGAAAGATGGGTATTGCCAGTCGAAAATGTTGTTAACATATTTTTTAGCCTCGGTTACCCAGACTCCGTGAGGTGGCAGCACTTTTAAGCCCCCTCAACTCCGCCTGGGACAGTATATGGGCTTAAGTTTCTACATCCGGGCAGCCTTACCCCAGATTAGGGTAGAGACGCTGATTGGCTCTCAGGCCAACTATGAAATAAAAATTAAAATAACGATATACTTTTACAAGATAATAATATCATATGAAAAGTATTCACCATTGAACTTATATTAACACAAAAGTAAGTAAAAATTCAAATTTACCGTTGTTTATAAAATAAGAATTACGGCAGGATTAACCAGTATCCGTGAGGTGGCAGCATTGTCTAGCTCGACACGGATAGCATACAAATGAAATAAGGAAACCTTTTGATCAAATAATACTGTATTATAAAAACTATTAAAAATTAAACTTATATTAACGCAAAATAAATAGAAATACACATTTGCAGTTGTTTATAAAAATATATATTACGGCAGTGTCCGTGAGGTGGCAGCATTTTATAGATCACGGCTGCTACCCAAACAAAAGCCGTTAATGTAGCCAGACTGTCTTCTCGGCGTAGTTCCGCAGCCGAACGACAGTCGGTTAAGCGAGACTACATATTTTTATGTAATTTTACGACTCGTATTTTAAATATGGTGAATTCAATATATTTGCATACAGCCATTAATAGCAGTAAGAGCATCTAGGATACCCTTATTTGTGGACAACTGGTTGGCCCAGGCTGGAATCGGCAATGCCTGTATTCAAAATCATTAGGCGGCTTTGAATTGTTAGTTTACAGTATTTATTACGTGACGAAGAATAAGGCTCTTAATGTACGTAACACATGACGTAAAAAACACCACTTTTGAAACTAGCCAAAAAATAGCGGCATATGCCTAAAAAGAAGTCCAAAAAAACGCAACCGGCAACGGCTCATTTCCCCCCGCGGAACAGGTCTAAAACTAGCCCAATTCCGCGGGAAAACCGCGGAGTTGGCAAAGCTGGTCCTCGCTAATATGCCATGGCAATGGATATTTGCGTTTTGAAGAAAAAAGTCTGTCTCTATCTCCCCATGTCTCTCACCCCCCTGTCTGGCTCTGTCTCTTTTATGTCCTGTCTCTCTCTCTCTCTCTCTCTCTCTCTCTCTCTCTCTCTCTCTCTCTCTCTCTCTCTCTCTCTCTCTCTCTCTCTCTCTCTCTCTCTCTCTCTCTCTCTCTCTCTCTCTCTCTCTCTATATATATATATATATATATATATATATATATATATATATATATAGAGAGAGAGAGAGAGAGAGAGAGAGAGAGAAAACATAACACACACACATATATATATATATATTATATATGTATATAAATATTATATATATAATATATTATATATATATATGTGTCTTATGTTTTCTCTATGTATATATATATATATATATATATATATATATATAGAGAGAGAGAGAGAGAGAGAGAGAGAGAGAGAGAGAGAGAGAGAGAGAGAGAGAGAGAGAGAGAGAGAGAGAGAGACAGAGACAGAGACAGAGCCAGAGAGAGGGGGGAGAGAGAGAGAGAAGAGAAAGAGAGAACAATTATGTTGCGGCCTATGCCACGGTTGAGAGTTTGTAACTTTTTATGTTTACATGATCTACAGGTGTCACTAGCAACAAGGGTAAGTGTCGTAAATTTATGTCATAAATCTATATATATATATATATATATATATATATATATATATATACACACACACACATCATATAATATTATCCTAACCATTTCGAACACTGATACTGTTGTATAGCGCTTGGTTTGTAATGTCCTGACATAAGTGATTCATTCTGCTTCTGTTCTGGTTAGTCCTTGTCTTACTTATAATAAAATCTGCAGAATATTCTATTGTCTATTCTATAAAAATTTCTTAATAATTTTCGTACCATTGTTATAAAACATGTTTTGCTATAGAATATATGTAGAATTTTCTGTAGAACAGAAAGTCTGTACAATTTATTCCATAGAGTATTCTCTAGAATTTGTGTGTGTGTATGCGTGTGTATGTGAGAGAGTGTGTGTGTATGCGTGTGTATGTGAGAGAGTGTGGGTGTATGCGTGTGTATGTGAGAGAGTGTGGGTGTATGCGTGTGTATGTGAGAGAGTGTGTGTGTATGCGTGTGTATGTGAGAGAGTGTGGGTGTATGCGTGTGTATGTGAGAGAGTGTGGGTGTATGTGTGAGTAGGTGAGTGAGACATACAACGTGTACATGTTATAATTAAATTATTTCCTTTTTGGCGTGTGTGACAGGGCAGGATTGTGTGCGTGTATGTGAGAAATACATCTGTGTGTGAAAGACAGACGTATCTGAAGGGGGAGATGGATACGGAAGGAGAACATATAATGGTTAGGGAAGGGGAGAGTGTGTGAGAGAGATTGCATATGTTGCATGCTTATTCGTTTCTTTTTGTATGCATGTAGCATGCAGATTTCAAGTCATCGTCATTGTGCAGCCATAGTGTCCCGTGGTTGGGCAAAGGCCACAACATGCATGATTTCAAGTAACACACAATTTTCCTTCACAAATCTATTTTATTTGGCACGAATATGACAACACCATGATGACAAATATAGAAATAGTAAATAATCAACATGCAGTATTAGTCAAAATATGTACAGCCTTTCTTGATACGCATGCGATTTCAAAATTATATGTACCAGGTGTTTTTGTATATATGTATATGTATACATACATATGTATATACAGATACATACATAATGTAAGGTGGTTTGTCATATTCTTGAAATAACCGTTTCATTTGGCAGGCAAATGTGAAACTTGTGGAGCCGATAGAGAAGGTGGCCATACAAAAGTATTTATTACTATCTATGACTCATTCGTTATTTTCTATAAAATGTATATTATATAATTATATACAATTGAGAAATTCTGACACAACATCCACAAAAATATTCTCCTCTACTGTGCTGGAATGATATCTATTCAGAAAACACTGTATATATTTAATATAAATGTTTCAAGAGTGCAATCAATGGGGAGAAATGCAATAATTATGATATATAGAAAGGCCAGAAATATCACAGGGATCGTAACACCAGATATGTTTCACGTTTTTGGAATCATTTCAAAGGTGCTAACATCAAAACTTTGTTCACACTAATCTCTAATTTTGCAGGGCAAAATAAGAAATCATAAAAATCTAATTATGTCATTTTTACAAGTTACCATTGGTTTAAAACTACTATGTTTGACTGGGAAACAACTTATAAGTTTTGATGAATTTAGAAAATGCATTCATTACAGATAATTAGCTTCATTGGTGTAATATTCAATTCTGTGCATATTTCTAGTGCAAACCTCTACAGATTTTAATATGATAGAAATGTTTATGTTAGAATGCCCTTCGTCAAGACTACAAAGTCAGTAAGTGCATTGTTCACTTAACAATAGAGTTCACATCGACTCTGTCACCACATTTTCCAGTGCACAATTTTGGTTTACATATTTATTTATGATATATGGTTGCTAACATGTGTACACATGCACAAACATGTAAACATAACGATAAAACAAAACAAAAGCAGTGCTTGAAAAAACGGTACTTGGCAGTTATGTACACAAAAGAGTACACAGTCCCAAATTCCCAGTCAAACCAGACAA
Source organism: Oasisia sp. SBJ-2009 (assembly GCA_964017155.1). NCBI lineage: Eukaryota > Metazoa > Annelida > Polychaeta > Sabellida > Siboglinidae > Oasisia > Oasisia sp. SBJ-2009. The sequence continues at coordinate 46,855,281 of OZ024854.1, forward strand.
CCAATCATTATGTTCCCATGGGCTACACCAATCTGAGCAGTTTGACCTGAAAGTGAGTCTATATTAACTGGTGCACATCAAGAGCTGTTGGTCAAACGTGTAACATGAAACCTAGTCATTGTAATTCTTCCTAAGCTGTGAATCTCCACACAGATAAACATATGTGAATGACATCCAGTTAAACTTCAACAGCAAGGATCACTGAGATTCTTTGTGATTCACAAAGTTGAAACACTATGCAACATATAAATTGAAGCATAGTGTTAGTCACTGTGCAGAGTTTATGACAGGATGACTGATCACCATTTACAACCACACTAAACCAGTTCAAACTGGTTGTTTCATGCGGGATAGTAACAAGGACCAATCAGCATCCATCCAGCATCCTACAGTGCCAACCGATACCAGTAGGGGGCATTCTTGTCTCAGCGATCGACAGAGCTCCAGACAACCCACGCATCAACTCCAGGCATCACCTGTAATATTGATAGGTCGGTAGGTATTTGTGGAGGGCTTTAACACCCAGAGGGATGCCAGGCCCCGGGATCGTCTGGTCACGTGACCACAGTCACATGACCAGTAACTGCCCCAGGACCATGTCCAGTCACGCGAATCTATCCAGGTCTGGCAGCCAGTCCTCTCGGTGTCACAGCTTGCCCCAAAGAGGTACAGTCGGGCTGTCCCATTTTCGCCAAAGCAATAAATAATGCTGATACCTTAACAAATGTGCTTGAGTTGTTCTGTCATAAACAAAACTCGGAAACGTCTGCAGTTTTAATTGCATGCTTTCACCACAGTATTTGTGGTCTTAAGACACTCAGCACAAACACCCATTTCCACCAGCCAGTCTACTTTGTACAGAGAATGTCATCCCACATTAAATACTTACAATATATTACCCAATGTTTGCCGTTCAATACATACAAAAGTTACATACCCTACATCGTAAAGACAAAATACACTGTCTATTAATTCCGCAGCACATAGTGCTTGAAATATGCCCTAAATGCATTATAATATTCAAAAACAGCACCTCGTACACACACCAAACTCTACCTACCAGGCTACGGTGAAACAGATACATAGTCTGGTTAAACTCTGTTGCTGACATACGCACATGAAATGTTGGTTATTTCACAGAACATTGGATTTATTCTGCACCGTGGCAGTATACCTCCAGTTTGAATAAACTACACACTGGAGAGACTTATAATTTCTGTGTAGCAAAACTTACACCGCATCATATTCCATCTTACAGACCGGCGCATGTCATTTCTAAATGTGACAAACTAACAGGTCCTATTTATTTGTTTCCAACGACATCAAATCAGATTTCCGGACGACGTCTGTTCTTATTTATAAACCGACAGCGCCTACCAACAATTCAACAGTAACAATAAACACACGTTGATACTGCCCAACACCCAGCTGGCTGCAGATTAGCTACGTCTCTTGTATAACAAACAAACCACTGAATCAATGGTGCTCGGAATGTGTGAAATCTAACTGCTGATACAAGTGCTCACAAAATGAACATTCAAAGTCTTACATGAATTGTTTGTACACAGACTCTTAGTAGCTGTCATGTGTTGACACGCGTCAGCAGTGCTGACTGTTGATGACACCGTAATCACTTCTTGGCGGCCATCTTTGCGTTTGTGTAACTGAACCCGGCAAAGACGTCCTGGTTGATAGTTTTGAGCAGTTCGCGGTCCGGGGGCGTCAGTTGGGCAGCCTCCATCGTGAAGTCCATGTCAAAGTTGCTTACGTCACTCGCTGATTTCTATTCAAGAAATATGGGCAGGTGACGATTAACTGTGATCACGCTAGCATGTGTGTGTGTATGCGTGCGTGCGTGCGTGCGTGCGTGCGTGCGTGCGTGGGTGGGTGGGTGGGTGTGTGTGTGTGTGTGTGTGTGTGTGTGTGTGTGTGTGTGTGTGTGTGTGTGTGTGTGTGTGTGTGTGTGTGTGTGTGTGTGTGTGTGTGTGTGTGTGTGTGTGTGTGTGTGTGTGTGTGTGTGTGTTCACATCTTGGATGTCAACGTTTATGACAACATTTTACATGTTACATAACAAGCGTTACCACCAAAAATGCTTCAAGTTGATTTCATGGACAATATGTGGTGCCACCTGGAGGATGGTGATAATAATAAAGGTTCCTGCTATTGCCAGCAGCTGTGTGAGATCCAGGGATGTAACATGCAAGAATACTAACTGTGGGCAGGGTCATGCAATAGTTATAATGTCTAGGAAGAATAGGATTTCGTAAATTAAGTGGGAATGTTCCCAATTATTGTAAGGATGTATGTTTGTTTGGGAATATAGATGATAAGCATTAATAATGTAATATCTTCGCAAATCAATTGTGGCAATGCTCTTGATAGCATCCTTTTATGTGCTGAAATTACAGTGACACTTTTAAAATGAGTATATTAGAGCTCATGAAATATGTGAATTACAGAAAGATAGTTTTCACAGACAGATACTACAAGTTTTATTAAATATCTTGTGACATAACCACGTCTCCATAATAGATATGCCGTTAATGATGGTTATAGAATTACATTGTCAACAATTCTGTCAACATTAATATTGCAGTCATTTCACAACTGACAATTGGAGGAATGTTTCACAGTTAACGTCTACGAGGAAACTTACAATATTTGGCTTGAATGGTGGTTCGATTTGGCGAGCTTCGAGCATTTCCCAGTTGATTGGCTTGAAGAAAGCTTGGCTCCTGATGGTTCCTTTTGGACAATGAGGCATTCCCAGTCGGTCCTCCGCCCTCCGCTCCAGGAGCTACAGGGTCAAACAGTGGTTAGAAACATCTTATGTTGTCTACAGGGTACCAATTGTGTCTCTCGGCTCATTACTATCCACAATTGTTTAAGTTTTATGCTTGATAAAGTGTCATTTGTAATCACTCAACCTTGATTGGTAATTTATTATACCAAAATTATTACTGTTCAGAAGAAACTATTGTGCCATCTGGTGAGTATGTGTAGTACTATGCACTGCCACCTAGTGAGTATGTGTAGCACTATACTGTGCCACCTAGTGGGTATGTGTCGCACTATACTGTGCCACGTAGTGGGTATGTGTCGCACTATACTGTGCCACCTAGTGAGTATGTGTAGCACTATGCAGTGCCACCTAGTGAGCATGTGTAGCACTATACCATGCCACTTAGTGGGTGTGTGTAGTACTACATTATGCCATATAAGTCTGGATGTCACTAGTTGTGTGTCCCGTAAGAGAGGGAGGTGGCACTGACCAGACTGAGGCAGCGTGAGGCCTCCGCACTCAGCCAGCGGGGGAAGTGGGGGACTTCGTGACATATCGAGTGGAAGAGGTCATCCTCGTCGTCGCCGTGGAATGGTGACTGGCCTATCAACATCTCAAAGAGCAGCACTCCAAACGACCACCAGTCCACAGACTGGTTGTACTTGGCCCCCCGTAGGATCTGTCAAACACAAACAACACCTGTAAACACTGTCCAGTTGGTGCGTTTAAAGTAACACTGGTCAATGCAAAGAACGTTCATTTTGGGTACCTTTAATTTGACATCACTCCCGCGCACACAGAGCAGTGACTCATGGAAAACCTGATTACAGATTTTTTTAGCAGTATGATAAATTAGACAAATGTAATTTTTTACTTTTAATAAAAACTATTTTCTAAGTTTTACTGAATATGAACAATTTGTAAAAATAATACGTACACGTGAGTACCCACAGGGCAACAAACCAAGGGCAGCAATCATAAACAATTCCAGCATCTTGAGAATGAAGATCCCTCAATTTGTCTGCTGAAGAAACTAAATAACTATTTTTGTGTTTTTAAATGCACTGCCGGTTGCTATTTCACAGGCCGATACTCCAAGTATACATATGAACATAGATAGTGGTATTAGAGGCAACTGGGCCCCGGCACCTGGGAGATGATTCACTTACAGTGCCTCCAAATTAGCGCATTAACACATCAACAAAAGCTAGTATTCTGTACTAGTGCAGGGACACAACATGATACCGGTCCGTCACATTCTACTTGCCTCTGGGGCGATGTAGTCGGGGGTGCCACAGAAGGTGGAGGCCATGTTGTCTCCAACGATCTTCTCTTTGCACATTCCAAAGTCAGCCAGCTTCACGTGGCCGTCCTTGTCCAGCAGTACGTTGTCCAGCTTCAAGTCTCTGGCAACAGACAACGTGTGTTCGGTTCATACACAGTTTATACACCATAAAGAAGAACAAAAAGAAGGTTATTTGTGATCCCAAAACAGTAATGACAACATAGTGAATACAATAACAAGACATATGAAAATATACAAAATAATAAATGCTATTAGTAATTATTTAATTTATTTAATTATTGATAAATATTTATTTAATTATTTTATTTATTTATTTTATTCATTTTATTCATTTTATTCATTTTATTCATTTTATTCATTTTATTCATTTTATTCATTTTATTCATTTTATTCATTTTATTCATTTTATTCATTTTATTCATTTTATTCATTTTATTTATTTTATTATTTTACTACAGTATTGTCAATGTAATAATTACTGTTAAATACAATAAACATAATAGGCATACCCTGGGTAGGCATTTTAACCGAATAAAATCAATATAAAAAATTAATAAAAATCCACCGTTTATTTAAACCAGTAGTTTAATATTACTACATACACACTTTAGTGACCTGGACGAGGGAGGTCAGTGGCTCCCAATAAGTCTTTCTAATGCTACCACAGGAGCCACCTCAGTCACAGTAAATTAACTATTTACACATCTTGTTGGCCTTTTATAAATCACATTTTATTTCTTAGTTACATAAGCACATTTATCCCTCCCTTCAACCCTCGATCTTGCCTTCCTTTCCCCACTCCCTCCCTCCTGCCTCCCTCTCTCCCTACCTGTAAATGATGCCCCGACTGTGCAGGAACTGAAGGGCACAGACAAGTTCGGCAGCGTAGAAGCGTGCTCGGTCTGGTGGGAAACGCTGCGACTGCTGGATTTGAAACATGAGGTCGCCACCGTTCAAATACTCCATCACAAAGAACAGGTGACTCTGAAAGCAGCGAATGGTAAATCTGTAGTTCAAACGGTCTTAGCGATTCTATGGTAAAGCCTACCAAAGAAACTGGACAACAAAGATATAAAGGGAAACATACTTTAGCAGGAATAAGTATTATTATCTTGTCTGCTAAAGAGCCATGGAGAGTATCAGGTGTTTTACCTGTGATTCAAAGTTGTTACCTGTGATTGGAAGATGTTCTATAGAACAGGTGTCTTACCTGTGATTGGCAGGTGTTATATTGTGAATGTGTATGAGATACAGGTGTCTTTTCTGTTATTCAAAGGTGTGTTGTTAAGGCGTATGAGCTACAGGTGTCTTACCTGTGATTGGAAGGTGTGTGAAAGTGTATGAGATACAGGTAAAAGTGTATGAGATACAGGTAAAGGTGTATGAGATACAGGTAAAGGTGTATGAGATACAGGTAAAGGTGTATGAGATACAGGTAAAGGTGTATGAGATACAGGTAAAAGTGTATGAGATACAGGTAAAAGTGTATGAGATACAGGTAAAGGTGTATGAGATACAGGTAAAGGTGTATGAGATACAGGTAAAAGTGTATGAGATACAGGTCACAGTGTATGAGATACAGGTAAAAGTGTATGAGATACAGGTAAAAGTGTATGAGATACAGGTAAAAGTGTATGAGATACAGGTAAAGGTGTATGAGATACAGGTAAAAGTGTATGAGATACAGGTAAAGGTGTATGAGATACAGGTAAAGGTGTATGAGATACAGGTAAAAGTGTATGAGATACAGGTAAAAGTGTATGAGATACAGGTAAAAGTGTATGAGATACAGGTAAAAGTGTATGAGATACAGGTAAAAGTGTATGAGATACAGGTAAAGGTGTATGAGATACAGGTAAAGGTGTATGAGATACAGGTAAAAGTGTATGAGATACAGGTAAAAGTGTATGAGATACAGGTAAAAGTGTATGAGATACAGGTAAAGGTGTATGAGACACAGGTAAAGGTGTATGAGATACAGGTAAAAGTGTATGAGATACAGGTAAAAGTGTATGAGATACAGGTCACAGTGTATGAGAAACATGTAAAAGTGTATGAGATACAGGTAAAGGTGTATGAGATACAGGTAAAAGTGTATGAGATACAGGTAAAAGTGTATGAGATACAGGTAAAGGTGTATGAGATACAGGTAAAGGTGTATGAGATACAGGTAAAGGTGTATGAGATACAGGTAAAAGTGTATGAGATACAGGTCACAGTGTATGAGATACAGGTAAAAGTGTATGAGAGACAGGTAAAAGTGTATGAGATACAGGTAAAGGTGTATGAGATACAGGTAAAAGTGTATGAGATACAGGTAAAGGTGTATGAGATACAGGTAAAGGTATATGAGATACAGGTAAAAGTGTATGAGATACAGGTAAAAGTGTATGAGATACAGGTAAAAGTGTATGAGATACAGGTAAAAGTGTATGAGATACAGGTAAAGGTGTATGAGATACAGGTAAAGGTGTATGAGATACAGGTAAAGGTGTATGAGATACAGGTAAAAGTGTATGAGATACAGGTAAAAGTGTATGAGATACAGGTAAAGGTGTATGAGATACAGGTAAAGGTGTATGAGATACAGGTAAAAGTGTATGCGATACAGGTAAAAGTGTATGAGATACAGGTCACAGTGTATGAGAAACAGGTAAAAGTGTATGAGATACAGGTAAAAGTGTATGAGATACAGGTAAAAGTGTATGAGATACAGGTAAAAGTGTATGAGATTCAGATAAAAGTGTATGAGATACAGGTAAAAGTGTATGAGATACAGGTAAAAGTGTATGAGATACAGGTAAAGGTGTATGAGATACAGGTAAAAGTGTATGAGATACAGGTAAAAGTGTATGAGATACAGGTAAAAGTGTATGAGATACAGGTAAAGGTGTATGAGATACAGGTAAAGGTGTATGAGATACAGGTAAAAGTGTATGAGATACAGGTAAAAGTGTATGAGATACAGGTAAAAGTGTATGAGATACAGGTAAAAGTGTATGAGATACAGGTAAAAGTGTATGAGATACAGGTAAAGGTGTATGAGATACAGGTAAAGGTGTATGAGATAAAGGTAAAAGTGTATGAGATACAGGTAAAAGTGTATGAGATACAGGTAGAGGTGTATGAGATACAGGTAAAAGTGTATGAGATACAGGTAAAAGTGTATGAGATACAGGTAAAAGTGTATGAGATACAGGTAAAGGTGTATGAGATACAGGTAAAGGTGTATGAGATACAGGTAAAAGTGTATGAGATACAGGTAAAAGTGTATGAGATACAGGTAAAGGTGTATGAGATAAAGGTAAAAGTGTATGAGATACAGGTAAAAGTGTATGAGATACAGGTAAAAGTGTATGAGATACAGGTAAAAGTGTATGAGATACAGGTAAAGGTGTATGAGATACAGGTAAAGGTGTATGAGATACAGGTAAAGGTGTATGAGATACAGGTCACAGTGTATGAGATACAGGTAAAAGTGTATGAGACACAGGTAAAAGTGTATGAGATACAGGTAAAAGTGTATGAGATACAGGTCACAGTGTATGAGATACAGGTAAAAGTGTATGAGATACAGGTAAAAGTGTATGAGATACAGGTAAAAGTGTATGAGATACAGGTAAAAGTGTATGAGATACAGGTAAAAGTGTATGAGATACAGGTAAAAGTGTATGAGATACAGGTAAAAGTGTATGAGATACAGGTAAAAGTGTATGAGATACAGGTAAACGTGTATGAGATACAGGTGAAGGTGTATGAGATACAGGTAAAGGTGTATGAGATACAGGAAAAGGTGTATGAGATACAGGTAAAAGTGTATGAGATACAGGTAAAAGTGTATGAGATACAGGTAAAGGTGTATGAGATACAGGTAAAGGTGTATGAGATACAGGTAAAGGTGTATGAGATTCAGGTAAAGGTGTATGAGATACAGGTAAAAGTGTATGAGATATAGGTAAAAGTGTATGAGATACAGGTAAAAGTGTATGAGATACAGGTATAGGTGTATGAGATACAGGTAAAAGTGTATGAGATACAGGTAAAGGTGTATGAGATACAGGTAAAGGTGTATGAGATACAGGTAAAGGTGTATGAGATACAGGTAAAAGTGTATGAGATACAGGTAAAAGTGTATGAGATACAGGTATAGGTGTATGAGATACAGGTAAAAGTGTATGAGATACAGGTAAAGGTGTATGAGATACAGGTAAAGGTGTATGAGATACAGGTAGAGGTGTATGAGATACAGGTAAAAGTGTATGAGATACAGGTAAAAGTGTATGAGATACAAGTAAAAGTGTATGAGATACAGGTAAAAGTGTATGAGATACAGGTAAAGGTGTATGAGATACAGGTAAAGGTGTATGAGATACAGGTAAAAGTGTATGAGATACAGGTAAAGGTGTATGAGATACAGGTAAAGGTATATGAGATACAGGTAAAAGTGTATGAGATACAGGTAAAAGTGTATGAGATACAGGTAAAAGTGTATGAGATACAGGTAAAAGTGTATGAGATACAGGTAAAAGTGTATGAGATACAGGTAAAGGTGTATGAGATACAGGTAAAGGTGTATGAGATACAGGTAAAGGTGTATGAGATACAGGTAAAGGTGTATGAGATACAGGTAAAAGTGTATGAGATACAGGTAAAAGTGTATGAGATACAGGTAAAAGTGTATGAGATACAGGTAAAAGTGTATGAGATACAGGTAAAGGTGTATGAGATACAGGTAAAAGTGTATGAGATACAGGTAAAAGTGTATGAGATACAGGTAAAAGTGTATGAGATACAGGTAAAAGTGTATGAGATACAGGTCACAGTGTATGAGAAACAGGTAAAAGTGTATGAGATACAGGTAAAAGTGTATGAGATACAGGTAAAAGTGTATGAGATACAGGTAAAAGTGTATGAGATACAGGTAAAGGTGTATGAGATTCAGGTAAAAGTGTACGAGATACAGGTAAAAGTGTACGAGATACAGGTAAAGGTTTACGAGATACAGGTAAAGGTGTACGAGATACAGGTAAAAGTGTATGAGATACAGGTAAAGGTGTATGAGATACAGGTAAAAGTGTATGAGATACAGGTAAAGGTGTATGAGATACAGGTAAAAGTGTATGAGATACAGGTAAAGGTGTATGAGATACAGGTAAAGGTGTATGAGATACAGGTAAAAGTGTATGAGATACAGGTAAAAGTGTATGAGATACAGGTAAAAGTGTATGAGATACAGGTAAAGGTGTATGAGATACAGGTAAAGGTGTATGAGATACAGGTAAAAGTGTATGAGATACAGGTAAAAGTGTATGAGATACAGGTAAAAGTGTATGAGATACAGGTAAAGGTGTATGAGATACAGGTAAAGGTGTATGAGATACAGGTAAAGGTGTATGAGATTCAGGTAAAAGTGTATGAGATACAGGTAAAGGTGTATGAGATACAGGTAAAGGTGTATGAGATACAGGTAAAGGTGTATGAGATTCAGGAAAAGGTGTATGAGATACAGATAAAAGTGTGTGAGATACAGGTAAAAGTGTATGAGATACAGGTAAAAGTGTATGAGATACAGGTAAAAGTGTATGAGATACAGGTAAAAGTGTATGAGATACAGGTAAAAGTGTATGAGATACAGGTAAAGGTGTATGAGATACAGGTAAAGGTGTATGAGATACAGGTAAAGGTGTATGAGATACAGGTCACAGTGTATGAGATACAGGTAAAAGTGTATGAGATACAGGTAAAAGTGTATGAGATACAGGTCACAGTGTATGAGATACAGGTAAAAGTGTATGAGATACAGGTAAAAGTGTATGAGATACAGGTAAAAGTGTATGAGATACAGGTAAAGGTGTATGAGATACAGGTAAAGGTGTATGAGATACAGGTAAATGTGTATGAGATACAGGTAAAAGTGTATGAGATACAGGTAAAAGTGTATGAGATACAGGTAAAGGTGTATGAGATACAGGTAAAGGTGTATGAGATACAGGTAAAGGTGTATGAGATTCAGGTAAAGGTGTATGAGATACAGGTAAAAGTGTATGAGATACAGGTAAAAGTGTATGAGATACAGGTAAAGGTGTATGAGATACAGGTAAAGGTGTATGAGATTCAGGTAAAGGTGTATGAGATACAGGTAAAAGTGTATGAGATACAGGTAAAAGTGTATGAGATACAGGTAAAGGTGTATGAGATACAGGTAAAGGTGTATGAGATACAGGTAAAGGTGTATGAGATACAGGTAAAGGTGTATGAGATACAGGTAAACGTGTATGAGATACAGGTAAAAGTGTATGAGATACAGGTAAAGGTGTATGAGATACAGCTAAAAGTGTATGAGATACAGGTAAAGGTGTATGAGATACAGGTAAAAGTGTATGAGATACAGGTAAAAGTGTATGAGATACAGGTAAAAGTGTATGAGATACAGGTAAAAGTGTATGAGATACAGGTAAAAGTGTATGAGATACAGGTAAAAGTGTATGAGATACAGGTAAAAGTGTGTGAGATACAGGTAAAAGTGTGTGAGATACAGGTAAAAGTGTATGAGATACAGGTAAAAGTGTATGAGATACAGGTAAAAGTGTATGAGATACAGGTAAAAGTGTGTGAGATACAGGTAAAAGTGTGTGAGATACAGGTAAAAGTGTATGAGATACAGGTAATAAAAGTGTGTGAGATACAGGTAAAAGTGTTTGAGATACAGCTAAAAGTGTATGAGATACAGGTCAGTGTATGTGACACATGTAGATGTCTTACATATGATTCAAAGGTACTGTGAAGGTATATGAGTTACAGGTGTCTTACCTGTGATTGGAAAGTGCTGTGCAGGTGTGTGAGGTACGGATGCTGGTAGCTGAGTTCGAGAACGCGTCTTTCAATCATCGTACACTCCACGTCGTCATCTTCCAGCACCACGTCCTTCTTCAGCGCTTTGATGGCGTAGTACTGCCCCGAGTCCTTGAACTCTGCTAGCATCACCTGAGGACAGGACATCACAGGTGAGTTACTGGATCACAGGTGTGTCAGTGGATCACAGGTGTGTAAGTGGATCACAGGTGTGTCTGTGGATCATAGGTGTGTTACTGGATCACAGGTGTGTCAGTGGATCACAGGTGTGTCAGTGGATCACAGGTGTGTAAGTGGATCACAGGTGTGTCTGTGGATCACAGGTGTGTTACTGGATCACAGGTGTGTCAGTGGATCACAGGTGTGTCAGTGGATCACAGGTGTGTCAGTGGATCACAGGTGTGTTACTGGATCACAGGTGTGTCAGTGGATCACAGGTGTGTCAGTGGATCACAGGTGTGTAAGTGGATTACAGGTGTGTCAGTGGATCACAGGTGTGTCAGTGGATCACAGGTGTGTCAGTGGATCACAGATGTGTCAGTGGATCACAGGTGTGTCAGTGGATCACAGGTGTGTCAGTGGATCACAGGTGTGTCAGTGGATCATAGGTGTGTCAGTGGATCACAGGTGTGTCAGTGGATCACAGGTGTGTCAGTGGATCACAGGTGTGTCAGTGGATCACAGGTGTGTCAGTGGATCACAGGTGTGTAAGTGGATCACAGGTGTGTCAGTGGATCATAGGTGTGTCAGTGGATCACAGGTGTGTCAGTGGATCACAGGTGTGTAAGTGGATCACAGGTGTGTAAGTGGATCACAGGTGTGTAAGTGGATCACAGGTGTGTAAGTGGATCATAGGTGTGTAAGTGGATCACAGGTGAGTAAGTGGATCACAGGTGTGTCAGTGGATCATAGGTGTGTCAGTGGATCACAGGTGTGTCAGTGGATCACAGGTGTGTCAGTGGATCACAGGTGTGTCAGTGGATCACAGGTGTGTCAGTGGATCACAGGTGTGTCAGTGGATCACAGGTGTGTCAAAATGGTCACAAGAGGTTACTTAGGGATGGTATGAACACTACCCATACTCATTATAATATACCAGTTTAAATAATAATTGAAAAGGTCTTGAAAACTATACAGAAGTGAAACGTGACAAATTTGCTTTAACATGATTTAATATGTGTTTAAGATTATTCGTTATACTCTGTAATTTATTTTAGACCTACTGAGTGTACACTCACTAGATAGTGTCATACTTTATTTCCCTGGTGAGTGTACCATGCAATAGGGTGACAACGGTGCAAGGTGCTAGAGTCCTTGCTGTCTGTCTGTCTGCTCAATGCCCACCTTTCCGAAGCTGCCCTTTCCAAGCATCTTCAGGAAGTGGAAGTCTTCGAGAGTGTAGCGAACAAAATCTTCTGACTTCACCTTTGACCTCTGGTTCCACATCAGTTCGTAGTCTTCGTCGTCGTCATCATTGTCCTGGCCCTTGAAGCCTTGCTGTAACGAACAATACAAGTACAGTGTTAAGAATACAATCTTGAAGCCTTGCTGTAACGAACAGGTCAATGAGTAAAAACATAAATTATGAACATGTCCGTGAGAGCTTCCTACACAATGAGTATAATATTAAGAACATATCCATGAGACCTTGCTATAAGGTACAACACAATGTGAGTATAGTCTTACGAAGAAGTCATATTGAAAACCACAATACTGGGAGAGCTATTTTATAACAAATCCTTGCAGCCTTGTTATGAGTAAAAAACAAAACAAGTATGTATAACTTATACTTGTTTTGTCAAGGACTTGTTTTAACTTATACTATAAGTTACTATTACTATAAGTACTATAAGTTAAAACAAGTCCTTGAAGCCTTGCTGTACCACACAACATTTGAGAATGACAAACCTTAACATGTCAATGAAGATGTCAGTGCAGTTTAATATGACGACGATGCTTGACGAAACAAACGATGGCACTGATGTTAGTGAAACCAATGATGATGACGACAACAAGGTTACTGGTTCAAATGATGACAACTACGCAAATGATGACTTGGGTATGATGACGATGTCAGCACAGCTGGTGTTAATGGTGGCATTAAATGATAACAATATCAGAATAAATGACAATGACGTCAATTAATATGGTGACATCAGGGACACAATGACGATGACAACCCAGTACTACTGAGTCAACCCCATGAACCATGTACTCACATAGGTGTCGTCTGATGACACTGAGGCCTGAGACCGGCGTGCAGTGTTGTTGGGGCCTCTCTTGCTGTCGCGCTCCACCTTGGCGAGTTCTGTCGCAAGGATCTTGTTGTTGATGCCGCAGTGGTTGGGCATGAACTTCTCACACTTCTTGTGGCAGTTCGTGCCACACTCTGAACACACAGGGGCCGTCTCAAAAACTGTTTCACATTTTTCAAGCATCTCTGAACGTTCAGGGACAATCTCAAATAAATTCACATTTCCAATTACTTCTGAGCACTAGGGGTCAATCTCAAAAAACGTTTCACATTTCCAATCATCTATGAACATGCAGTGGCAATCTAAAAAAAATCACATTTCCAAAATCATCTATGAACCTATAGTGGCAATCTAAACAAATTCATCTATGAACCTACAGTGGCAATCTCAATTTTTGTCTTCACATTTCCAATCATCTATGAACATACAGTGGCAATCTCAAAAGCTGTTTCACATTTCCGTTCATCTATGAACATACAGTGGCAATCTCAAAAAAACATTTCACATTTCCATTCATCTATGAATATGCAATAACAAATTTACATTAGCCAAGTGTTACTGAGAATAAAGGGGGAATCTCAAAAATGGATTCACATTTTCCAAGCATCTCTGAACATACAGGGGCAACCACAAACACTTTTTTACATTTTCTATGCACCTGTGAAAATATGGGGGAAATCTCAAAACATTATTTCTGTTTGTTTTCCAAGTGCCTCTGTGCACACATGGTCAGTTTCAAATATAACTTCACGTTTTCCAGGCACCACTGAACACCCAGGGGAAATCTGGAAAAGTCCTTCACATTGCCCAAGCATCTCTGAACACACAGCGGCAATCTCACAATGTGTTTCACATTTTCTAAGCACTGGGACAATCTCAAACATTGTTTTAAATTCCCTAAGCACTTCTGTACACACAGGGATAATCTCAACATTTCTTCTCCATGTGAAAGCATCTCTTATCATCTCTACTATGGACAGTTCTGTCATTTTGACTGTTTGATCAATGGGGAAATCGCCACAGCAGTTTCAGTTTCATTGCCGGCTGACGTGATCATCCCAATTCTACTGTCATGGTGAGTTGTCTGCCTTAGCAAATTAGGACTGCCTCCTGCTGAAGCATACAGTGTGTACAGACAGAACCTTCACGTCTTGAGTTGCAACGACTCAAGTGAGAAAACAAGGTTAACCTGTCTGAGAATTGTAGACATAACATCTTCACACCAATCAACTGATGCTATGGTAAAATATGTATGCTTGCTTACTCTTGACTGGGGTGGAAGTTATTAAGAAGTCAGACCACTTTTGTAATCAGGCATTTCACGGTCAAATACTTGATCATTTCAGGCCAGCCTTAGGGAAAAACACCAAGTATTTTTGGCTAAATAAGTATGTTGTCTGAAATAAATGATGTCTAATAAAACAAGCCATGATCTAATTTCTTACCTGGACATTCAAGGTCAGACTATTTTACTTCTATCCAGTAACATTCGTTCACAGTGTTTAACTTGTTGTGTTTAACTGTTGACTTTATCTACTGACATTAAAAACTGAACAGAATATTTTGCATCATGCTAGACTACTTTGCTTCTTGAAAGCTGTTTTCAAATAAATTTATTTTAAGTAAAAGTAAAACTCCCTCATAATATATAAACTTGTAAATGTGTGACCTTGACCTACTGACCTTGACATTTGAGTCCCTGTCGGAAGAGTCCATACAGCATGGTGCCGCAGTGGTCGCAGAAGGTCGGGGACATGTAGTTGTGAACTTTGAACCGATGTGGAACGTTAATGTTGAATCGTTCAGTCAGCATCTGTGAACATGAATGGATGCATTTAGACTTCGCTCCTAACCTGTTAAGTATTCTCAAAATATTTTACTAGTTACTCCATGATGATGCTCAAACATTTTGTTATTTTTGAAATTTACTATTTTATTCAGAATTTTTACATGATATAGGGTTCCTGTGATTACTCGGAGCTACATAAATATGTCACTGATCTGCTGATCAATTCGATTGATCAGTGAATCAGCAACTGGCCCAATGTCTTATGTATTTTACATTGCAAAAAATGTGCTCAAATTTACATCATAACAAACTTTACATACAAAAATTTTGGGAAACCATTTTTTTTCTGCACCTACATGTACATAAGGCCACCTTGATGACACAAAGACAAGAATTGTGGCTACTTCCAGTAATTAAATGACAATGGCCATTTGCCAACATGAAACTTGCTGGAGACTTGAAATGACTCGAGCATGAGTGGGTGAGACCTGACTGCCAGGGAAGACTGATACCTTCGTCTCTCGACTGTCGACTGCACTACCAGGGCATTTGGTGAGGACGTTCTCGTGGCAACGTTTGTGAACAGTCGCCTGGCACGCTGCAATGGCAACCCACATGATGGGTCAAGAATTGTGAGATCACAGTTTTTGTGCTAAAAGTGTCTGTATTAGCGTGTTTAAACTAGAGTGAATGATCAACTGCGTTTAACTATATTACACATAGATAAAGACATATCGGGTAAATGTCTGACTCATAAAAGAAGGTGGCAGTTTGCAAATATCCAGGTTGATTATTATGTGATTTCAACTTAATTTCAAGTATTATTTCATAAACGAATTTGCTTCATTTTATAAATTCAAATACTTCAAATATTTTTTGAGAACGGAAGTATCAAAAATAGTCATAATGTAATGTTATATGTCTAGATAGGTGTCGCATTTATTGCATCTCTTAGTCACTAGATGCAACCACGTAAACCGAATTCAAACGCTGTGATGTATTCGCTGGCCCGCTATGGCCGACCTGAGGAGATTCGAGGTGACTGTCAATGCCCGACTTGAGTGCTAATCGGTTAAATGACGTTTTACAACACCTAAATATTATTGCAGGAAAATGATTAACTAAATCAACCAATGAACACTGCACATTAAATTTGACCTGTTTTAATCTTATAATTGTCACAATTAAATTAACACTCAAAAGAGTAGTAATACAATACAGAAAGACAGACGTGAAGACACCCACCTTGACATCTGTACCCTTGTTTGTTGAGGCCCCTAAGACAAACAACAACAAATTTGATAAACAATAAAACATGAAATGTAAGCTAGAAAAATGCTTAACTGTGTTGACCCCGCAATGACCCCACAGTGACCCCACGGGGACCCCACAATGACCCCACAGTGACCCCCACAATGATGACACAGCTCGCAATCTTCCCAGTTTCTAAAACTGGTCTGCAATCTGATTGCACATAAACAGGTTGTACACTTCATGATCACAAGAAACTGAGCCTGTGGCTTGTTCCAATGTTAACAGTAACTCCAAGCTCAGTATATGTTGCACAAGATTAAGGTTTGGAAGCCACACAAGGTGTGTTTAAAACTACAATGCTTGCATAATTAAGAATAACTGGTTTGTTGTGGCAGGACAAATACAAATAAACACTTGCAAAATGTAATATTAGTAAAGGGGTTAACTAGAGGGGTCAACTGAATGAATGAACTATTCACAAAAATGTCACAGCTGCGGTCACGTGGTTATCCGACCAGCTAACGATTAATCGTCCCATAACTCATTAGTGAAATGCAAACATGTCTCCTATTCCTAGTTGCATAGCAACTAAAATTGGTATACACTGAATAATTGTGACAACTGGACAAAGTGGTCATTGTTGTGGCCACTCTGACGTGTTTTCACTACCGACCATCTGAATAACATGACATGAGAGCAGGCATTGACACGAACATATTCCAACTAATGTACACCGAGGAAGTGTCTGGTTTCTACCGCGACACAGAGATTTCTTTCAGTGCGGACCGCCGTGGCAATATAAGGTAAAATCGCAGCGAGAAAGCTCTGCCAAATTCATGCACCTTAATGATAATTTTTGCTGATGGGCAGTATTGATTTTGGAAACTGCCGAAAGAGCCTTTGTGAAGCTGCCACTGGTGGGGACACTGACAGACATGAATAGGCGGACTGAACGAATTAGCTGAGTCACCATACACAATATGTGATGATACAGGGGTCCACTACTGGTCATTATGACTCACCACCGGTCACTACACTGGTGTGCATGGATGGTCAAATGACGGAATTATTACACGATCTAATGACAATTGCACGGCAGCCAGTGCACAAAGGTGTCTCTGTCACTGCTTAAGACGGGATGAATAATTAACGGTGACACATAGTTCTCTAATAGGAGGCATCATTCCGGTGCACAGATTCGTTAAAAGCTGCATTAAACCGAAAACTTGGTATACCTGATGCTGTGGCATTTGCACAGGATTTCTTAAATTGTTTCATATGCGTGGTTACGATTCTAAATGGAATCCGTACAAAATGAAGTGCAATAGATAAATAAATAAATAAACCAGCACAAATGCCACAACAGATATAAAGTGTCGCCACAGACAGATTAAATGAGTGCGACAATATTGCTAAAATCTCATAGGTCACACACATATATGTATCATATCAGTATGACCTCTGACATTTTAGACTCATTAGGCTTTGCGAGAGAAAATGCCAAAGTAAAATTGACCTGTTGCCTGCATTAATATTTTATTGCATAGATGATAGAACATGTAAACGATACACGGCACTGCTTATACCAAAGTGCATATAGCCTAAACACGGAGGAACAGTTAAGACTCATCAATACACACACCAGACGTCCAGTTTATCGATGCTGAGTCTGCACACTTTCTTTTAGGGCTCCACAAACGAGTTTAGCAATAGCTCAGCGGAGACTTTTGCAAAAGGGTGTAGTGATCCAAATGCAATAATGCCACTACATTGTGGTAATTTCTGTGATACTCCGTTGCGGAATGACCTTTAGGCCGGCCGCCCGCAGCCAGACTCAAAGCTGTCGACTGTAAAAGACGCTCGATACAAGATAAGGAAGTAATTCTGCGAGTGGTAATGCTGTTTTTGCCGCGCTAACTGAATAGCCGAGTCTGAACACATTGCCCGCTCACCACAAAAATGTCAAGGGCTATTTCTTCAACGCTGCTTAATGGTCAATAAGGTAACTCTTCGATAACCTCATCCCGCGCCTGAAACCCAATTTTGCACTGGATCCCCGGGATGAGTTGCAATCTGGGTGATTTTATGGGTCACAGAAGGGGGCAGGGCTGGTGTCAACATTCACACAAGTCTGCCTCTTTTTTCTCTGCCAGATCAATAGGGCCGGAGCAACGATTGCAAGATGAAAGTGAAAGTGGCCCAAAACAACAGCCTGATGTTGCACCAGATCATTTATTATATATAGATATATATATAAAGTATTTTTTAATACTGTAGCAAAATTAGTATGCAATGAATCTTCCTATCCTGGATGTGACAGAACCAGAATTGTGCTTCAGTCGGGAGGTGCAGTTTTATCACTAAATTTTGACCAGATCTGGTCAAAAGTAACTTAGGAGTCTGTCTAATGATTTCACTATTTAAAACTAAATCAGACACTTATGTGAACAAGTGCACCTTGAAATGGATTGTAGGCATGCTAATTTTTTACAAAATGTGTCTGAAATCTGTCGTGCGAAACATTTATCGTGGCGGCACCTTTAAGATAGTCAGAGTCTGTTTTTAAACATTGATTACATTTCCGTAATGTTACAAAACAAATCACCCAACCTACCCTACCCAAACGCACTGGCTCATATGGGTGGAAATGACTTACCATATGAATTTTGTGCACTGCGAACAGAACGTCGGCTGTCGGAAGAATGTTGCGATGAACTGGTGACCTCTGACCTCGTGGATCTTGCGGTGTCTAATGGCGACTCGTCGGCGCTTGATCCCACACTTGTTTTCTTCTCTCTCGCTGCGGTTCACTCCTTGCTGCACTGTGGACG
Organism: Oasisia sp. SBJ-2009; assembly: GCA_964017155.1. Taxonomy (NCBI): domain Eukaryota; kingdom Metazoa; phylum Annelida; class Polychaeta; order Sabellida; family Siboglinidae; genus Oasisia; species Oasisia sp. SBJ-2009. The sequence goes on from OZ024854.1 coordinate 46,874,351, forward strand.
AGCGAACCAGAACAATTAAAATCACCTTTCAAGCAGACCCACAATTTAACTTTTACTTTAAAAAAATCAGCAATCAAGATAATGTATTCGTAAATTTATTTATTCTTTTTTTTACTGTAAAACCATTTTATTGAATGCAATGGGATCATGTCAATATTATCACATTTTGATTACACTTGTTAGTGTTTTATAAAAGCTAGCGCAATGAATTAAATCTGGCCATTGTTCAGCATTTGGCAAAGCACATTTAACTGTTTACAGAATCATATATGGGTTATCTTACAATGTAACAATGCTACAAAATAGGCAGAACTTGTAGGAATAAAATTTTACTAAAACAAGAATGTTGAAAGTAGATAGTAAACTGCCACATAGAAACATATGATTACAAATACAAAGTGACTGCAATGTATTGTTTGTATTCACCAGTTATAATAAGTTGCATAGCTTCACAGCCTGCTGGCTCAAGCATGCATGTCAGTATCACAAGCAACCTGACAAAATGTAACATATTTCTCCGAGGACATTCTCAAAGACACACACAGGGTTGTTATTAAACATACACTGCAAGCTGCCCTGTGTCATTGATGCAGGTGCAATAAAAAATGCAGCTGAAGTGAAGCTCGTGGTTAAGAAATGTGCCTATCTCAAAAACATTTTTAATGCATTATATTTTATTGATACAGCAACACTTGTTGTTACCACTATATTAATTAGTACTTTTAATTAAATTTAACCAATAGTAATTTCAACCAATCAACTAGCTTAACTTGCTGACAATACACATCATTATGGCTGCCGATTTTATGCCATCATTTTGAATAATAATTAGGGATCGGAACTGAGTAGCATTCATTTGAGATAATATCAAGGTTTGTCACAATAATTGTATAGCAGTAGTACCATGAATTAACAAATAGCCAGGCAAGCAGTATCAGCCATCATCATGATGTGGCTTTGAATGCAATTAATTCAAATGTAAGCCATGATTGAAGTTACTGTGATTGACAATGTTTAATGTCAGGTCATAAAATCAATAAAACTATACAAAATTTATAATATGTTTACAGTGTCATCATGCTCTAAACGAATCTGCTGGTCAGTTCTGCTAACTAACTAACTAACTAACTTACTAACAAGATGAAGTGTGGCATTTTCATCTGCATAAAAGTGCTACTTAGCAAAACAATGTGGTTTTAACAAAGCAGGCATGTATTATTTAATGCAATGTGATTTGTGCAATTCATAGCTGAACCAATGTTGCCTGTGGGACAAATCTAACAGTACAGACTGCAGACTGGCATTGTGATCAAGTGAATGAAATTACATTTTAACAGTCAGATATATTTTTTTATAGATCTATGTTGCTGCATTTCTTGTGACAAAACAACTTCACATTTTTCTTTAAATAAACAAAGTACATCAAATGATATGAAAACTTCATAATGTTTTTTAAATAGCTATGTAATATGTTTACTCAGCGAAAACACTTCATTGCCCAACATAGTACATATTAGAATATGTAAAACAAATTGGAATATATGAATTAAACTATGTGTACATTCCACAATGTCACAACGTCAGATTATCTGGACACCTTGAATTCAACTGAGTAAATTTACTTTGTCACATGTTGCCTTTGTGTCATACACACTATCGATGAATACATTGGATACAATAAGCAGGTTTTTTTTCTTCAGATATAACAGTTAATTAAACTTTGGCACTTTACCTGCAGAACATGTCACTCTGAATTTCTTATGTCTTGCTAACTTATCTCAAACAACTCCAAGTAATACAAAATTCCCCTTGATGACCTTTTATCAAAACTGTCCTTTTATTTAATTTTTATTTACCATCCAGATAGACTCAAACAAACAAAGGTTCTATGTTTTCTGAAACGGAAGCTCACTATGTTACTTAGCTAGCACGCCCACCTTCTACAAATTCTTTTGCACAAGACAAAGTTTTGTTCCTTAACTTTGCCTGAACCTCAGGAAGAGTTATTGAACAAACATTTGCCTCACTTACAGGCAGCAAGCAGGTTTCTAAGTCATGAGTTCAAAAGAATCACCATTTTGGTGATATTATTGATGATTACAGGAATTAAAGAAAACAAAAGGCACCACAGTTTTCATTATATCTCATATGACATTATCCAACATCATCGCATCATTTCCAAAAACTCCTCGTCATCATCTATGAAATCCACCTCCCATCCCAAATTTACTTACAAATAACTTATAAATCAGTCTGTTGAAGACATTCAAACTAAATAGCAACTCCTCTTTAACAGCTTGACTTTTTGGGGAGAAAAGCATAACCTAGTGACCTGCACAGCAAATCCCATACCTTTGAGTGTTTATGTCAACATAACTCAAGATGTTTATTGTAATTTTACGAGAAAATGTGCCTGTCTTGAACTTTTCCGACCCACAAAAGGTCGTGACCCGACCAAATGTCTTTCTCAGGCCTAAGCTGTCAGCACTGGCATTAGCCTATCTCCGATACTAACAAGCGATATTCGACTTTCATCAAGAATTTTCTGCGCCAATATAAGCCAGGACTTCACAGTGGGTGTGAGACATGAAGAGCAATACTTGATGTTAGCCGAATGCAGACAGGTGCGATGCAGTGCATAGTCACATGACACATGTCCAGTCTAACCTTTTGGCTTCACACTACATGCCATAGTCTCAATGACGGATGTCCTTGCGGTGCGTTCTGCTTACGGGGGGCAAAACGACAAGATGATGTCACCGTAACACACTAGGGGGCATTGCAAATGGACGATCCTGTATGTATGCATGCATCTGGTTTGTTTAGACACCGTGAACTTAGGGTGAGATATATAAACAGAAATTATGGATTACATCGCTATACTGGCATGGCGTCATTTCTTGTTGGGACGGTTTAGGTTATTAAATTAGTCAGTAATACAGAGTGTCAACTCTGCCAAACATGACTAGTACACTAATGGTGCTCTCGATTAGCAATGATAATGTTTGCTGCTGAAATAACATTAAAACAATTTTGTTCAGTTGTCCAACATTACAACATACAGTACAAGGAAAAGCACTTTTTACAGAAACAAAAATATGATAACAACCCAAATACCACAAAATAAACATGCTTGAACATGTGCTTAGAGGAAAAGGAATTAGTGCATACAATTGGGACAGGGTGTAAATAGAAAAGATGGGGTAACATTATTTCTTGTTGGTATGATATAAGGTGTCAAATCATTAGTCAATAATACCAATTACAAACACTGCTAAACACGAACGGTATACTAACAGTGTTCTCGATTTGTGGTCACCCCTGTTGAAATAATGTTATGATTATGTTTTCAGTTGTTCAACATTACAATGAACACGGAAAACAATTTTTTACAGGAATAAAACACGATTGCAACACAAACAGACCAGAACTAAACATGCATAGAAAATATGCTCAAAAGGCAAAGAACCTAGTGGTTATCATTAACAAATGAAACATTTGTGTAAGAAATACTCTGTTAAATGTAAAAATAATAAAATATTGCAATCCCACATACAGTGAACATTTATATATGTATATATATATATATATATATATATATATACATATATATATATATATATATATATATATATATATATATATGTATATATATATATATATATATATATAAAATATACAAGTTCAAATTGACATATATACATTACCCTGCTATGTTATTACTGGTACGTTACAGATAGGATTTGGAATTTTATACAAAACCGATTATCAAAGTACACTGTACCAATTTTTTTTCTTCAAATTAGCACTTTCGGTTATTAAATCCAACTGCTCTTGGTAAAAAATAAACTTCAGAAAGCACTAATTTCAAGCTTTAACAACAAAACGTCAAATATGTACAACAACATTCTTGACTTCTAACTACAGCCATTATTTCATTTGCCCACCTTCACTGTCCTTGAAATGACGCACTTGAACAAGCAACCTGCCACTTGGCTTTAGATCGAGCTGAAATCAGACAAATATAAAATCATGCTCTGAATATGGTAAATGGCAAAATAAAACAAACACACAGCAGCAGAGTTAGGTGTTTCATTTAGCCTTGAACACTGATTTATTTGCCCTTAAAATCTTGTTCTCACAAATGTCGCCTAGATGTTCTCATCTCAATCGTGTACAGTGTTGTGTCATGACGTCTGGCAAAGACAAATGTCAAAGTGATTTGTGGTATATTTGTCTGTAGACCAGACAACGATATTGTTTATTTTATTTCAATAATAAAAAATTTGAGAGGTTAATATTGATGTACAGTGATATTTTATTTATTTTGTAATGATTACCCACACACTGTTTTCTTTCCCTTATTACAATTTGATGCGCTCCAGGACATGACAAATAAAAATGCAACTAAAATGTGTAACATCAGAAACTAATACAACTTTACTTACATGTAAACCATCATCCCAAAAGAAATGACTCTAACAAGTGTTACTTATTTCCCAATCTAAAACCACCATCCATGCCATATACAAACAAACAAATAAAACAAACAATCAAACAAACACCATTCATTTCATTCCCCAATACGTGTACCATGCATATTTATTCTGCCCACTTTCAAAAAAATTCTGCAGGTCGCAAACCACAATTTTTACTTTCCCTAATCAGTAATCACCCCACTTATTTACCCCATTAACCCACCACAGACACACTACACACCCAGACGCTTGCGACACCGTTGTCCTTGCACTTGTCGGCCAGCATCTGAGCACCAATGTTGACGTCTGCGACCAGTTTGTTGGGTCTCTGCATCACGACCATCTGAATGAGACGCCGCTCATAGAGGTGGGCGTCGAAGCTCGTACTCCACTCAGGGTAGATCGTCTTCTTCTTCTGCACGTACTGAATGCCATCTGGTGGAAACAAACGGAATTAGGATTGCGCGAATCTGCGTAAATTTGAAGCAAGACTCATGAGGAGCTTTGGTGTGTTAATAGTCATTTGATGCGCTCTAGAACATGATTAAACCTAAAGAGAAGGCATGGAATCTAGTGATATGTAACTAATGTTGTTTTGTAGAAATTAATTTTATTTTATAGAAATTGTAGGAATGAAGAAAACAGACACAGGAAGAACACAGAAACAGGAGGAGATGTGGATAGAAGAAAGGTTTTTTTTTAAATGAGGGGGAATCGACTAAACCTTTTGAGTGAACGGACAAAGTAAATTACTGGAGGAAGGACGCAGATGCCTGGAGAAGGAACGGCCAACGAAGACGACTAAGAAAAAGACGGGATGATTATGAAAAGATAGATTCGGAGAGGAGTGGAGAATTTGATAAAAGACAGAGAGGAGGGGAAATTTGACAAAAGACAGAGAGGAGTGGAGAATGTGAGTAAAGACAGAGAGCAGTGGAGAATGTGAGTAAAGACAGAGAGGAGAGAATGTGAGTAAAGAGAGAGAGGAGTGGAGAATGTGAGTAAAGACAGAGAGAAGTGGAGAATGTGAGAAAAGACAGAGAGGAGTGGAGAATGTGAGTAAAGACAGAGAGAGGAGAGAATGTGAGTAAAGAGAGAGAGGAGTGGAGAATGTGAGAAAAGACAGAGAGAAGTGGAGAATGTGAGTAAAGACAGAGAGGAGAGAATGTGAGTAAAGAGAGAGAGGAGTGGAGAATGTGAGAAAAGACAGAGAGCAGTGGAGAATGTGAGTAAAGACAGAGAGGAGAGAATGTGAGTAAAGAGAGAGAGGAGTGGAGAATGTGAGAAAAGACAGAGAGAAGTGGAGAATGTGAGTAAAGACAGAGAGGAGAGAATGTGAGTAAAGAGAGAGAGGAGTGGAGAATGTGAGAAAAGACAGAGAGAAGTGGAGAATGTGAGTAAAGACAGAGAGGAGAGAATGTGAGTAAAGAGAGAGAGGAGTGGAGAATGTGAGAAAAGACAGAGAGAAGTGGAGAATGTGAGTAAAGACAGAGAGGAGAGAATGTGAGTAAAGAGAGAGAGGAGTGGAGAATGTGAGAAAAGACAGAGAGAAGTGGAGAATGTGAGTAAAGACAGAGAGAAGTGGAGAATGTGAGAAAAGACAGAGAGGAGTGGAGAATGTGAGTAAAAACAGAGAGGAGTGGAGAATGTGAGAAAAGACAGAGAGGAGTGGAGAATGTGAGAAAAGACAGAGAGAAGTGGAGAATGTGAGTAAAGACAGAGAGGAGAGAATGTGAGTAAAGAGAGAGAGGAGTGGAGAATGTGAGAAAAGACAGAGAGGAGTGGAGAATGTGAGAAAAGACAGAGAGAAGTGGAGAATGTGAGTAAAGACAGAGAGGAGAGAATGTGAGTAAAGAGAGAGAGGAGTGGAGAATGTGAGAAAAGACAGAGAGAAGTGGAGAATGTGAGTAAAGACAGAGAGAAGTGGAGAATGTGAGAAAAGACAGAGAGGAGTGGAGAATGTGAGTAAAAACAGAGAGGAGTGGAGAATGTGAGAAAAGACAGAGAGGAGTGGAGAATGTGAGAAAAGACAGAGAGGAGGGGAGAATGTGAGTAAAGACAGAGAGGAGTGGAGAATGTGAGAAAAGACAGAGAGGAGGGGAGAATGTGAGTAAAGACAGAGAGGAGTGGAGAATGTGAGAAAAGACAGAGAGGAGTGGAGAATGTGAGAAAAGACAGAGAGGAGTGGAGAATGTGAGAAAAGACAGAGAGGAGTGGAGAATGTGAGTAAAGACAGAGAGGAGTGGAGAATGTGAGAAAAGACAGAGAGGAGGGGAGAAGGTTGTTTAGAAACAACAGTGCAAGAACAGCCAGATCAAATAATAAAAAATAACAGAAATCGATGACAAGTGTCAACAAGAGCCTCAGCATATAAATTCTGGGAAGAGAAAAACACGAAAGTCTACTCACTGTCGGTGATTTCTGCCTCCTTCACATTGACGGCGATGTAAGGATCGAACATCTCATGTCTGCTGCCCGGCGGCGACGGCCCCTTCTCACACTGCAGGAGCTTGACTCGCACAAACCCCATTGACGGCATCATGCCTGCTTGTCTGTGTGGCTCACTCGGTCCCCTACAACAACAACAAAATGTAAAAATAATGCTAAAATAGTGTTTGCTTAATTATTAATAATTTGTAATAGCATTCTGAAGATACATTCAACACTATAAGCCAACTTGTCTTTTGTAAGCCCAAAGTGTGTAGCTGGAACATAATTCCATACACGCTGATACCATCTAAACAACAACTTCCACATTATTCATCAACTTTAATTGCAGAAGTAAATAATGATCTATCCCTGTCGCAGAACTGTGGGCGACTCGAAACTTCCTGTCCTTGAGTTTCTTCTCAGCTGCATTTGTGATTCACGATCTTTGTGTATCTCGCCGTGCCGTGCCGTGCCGCGCCGCGCCGCGCCGCGCCGCGCCGCGCCGCGCCGCGCCGCGCCGCGCCGCGCCGTGCTGTTTGGCGTTTGGGCTAGACCTAGTGTCTTCCTACTGTCTGATTCAGTGTGGCTCCTGACATACCTCTTCAGGGCGTCCCGGTGTCAGTCTGTCTTGAGACACTGCGTGACATATTTCACTGACCACAAATTGCTCTTTTGTCGTTTCACATTCTGACCACACGGCGGCCGTCCACAGCTGTGATTGCCTCGGTATGGCGTACATCGATAGCGACAACATGCGGGGTCGCTTCGGTCACCTGACTAGATTTTACGAGCACTTGAATTCTTGACACATTATTAATAAGACAAATGACGTTACATATTGCACCTGCATGTGATCATTGCGATGTATGTGGGCTACAATGTTATAATAAACTGAATTGATTGATTAGCTAGATAGATAGTTGATTAGATAGACAGATAGATAGATGGATAAATTATACAAATAAACATAATCAGTAAATATGACAATATATTATATAATACATGATTTTAGGCTGACTAATTATGGCTGTACCCAGTAAATTTATAGAATGACAATACAATAGGATGAATACTGGTACTTTAAAAAAAGCCGCTGTCAACCCAGCAATAACTGTATAAAAAATGTACAGTAATAATAACTTAACGAGTAGCATAAGGATTAAATATCTATACTAGACCCAATTACTGGTGCAGATAACGTGGGTCTTTGTAACAATAAGCGCAGCCAGCGTTCCTCGGCACTGATCAATATACTTTCTCTCCTGGCTGCCTCGTACACTGCCCTGCACTATTGGCTTCTCTGGAAAGTAATCAACCAAACTCTAATCAGTGCAGTAAAACGTACTTTTCACCTGATCCATCAACCCAGGTGTTAATATACACAGCTGATTGACCTAACTGACACAGAACTGTGGAAGCAACGAATAGCGATAGGCACAGAACACTGGCCTAACACACTACACATAGAACACTGCCCTAACACACTACACTGACACACACACAGAACACTGGCCTAATAGGCTAACACACTACACTGACACACACAGAACACTGGCCTAACACACTGCACTGAAACACATAGAACACTGGCCTAACACACTATACTAACACATCGACGCCTTATCTCAGCTAGAGAGATCTTAGCCTTTTTATGAAAATCCATGTGCCTCCACTCTGTTGAATAATACATCTGTGTCCATACGCCTGGCAACATCATAAGGTTCATTCACGAGACAATTAACAACTTACTTGCTTAGAAAAGCATTTTAGATTATGTTAGTTATTTATGACATTTTTATCCAGTACTTGCATTGTATATTTTATAGATAGTCTTAATGTGTTTATTTTAGATATTTTGTAATTTACATATCTTAGATATTTAGTTATAATTTTGTGTATTTTTTCAAATACTACATTTTTTAGTTTTAGTATCCATGAATAACTTTAATGATCTTGTATATTTTTTGTCTGTGTATTAATATTTGCGACATGCATTAATGATGGAACCTGTAAAATGCCTTTGAGCAGTTTAGGCTGGAAAGGGTATTATCGATATTTCCATATTATTACTGGTTCATCTATGGACTCCTAAGTTGCTCTTTGGTAGGTGTCTGTGTGAACCCCTAAGTTCCCTAAGAATCTCTAATTAAAAAAGGCAATAATTCCATGGTTAAGTGATCGATGTTAACGATCCACCAAAGAGTAAAGATTGCTATGTGCACATGTGCTGCCATCTTGTATTGCTTTCGGTCTGCAATGAGCAATCCCACAGTCACACACACACACACATCTATTAGTTCAAAAATGTTTTATAATCAAGTTATTTAGCATCAAATACTACATTTGCGCATCATAACAACCCCCGTTTTGTGTTTTAGTAAACCACAGCTTTTAAAATAAATTTGACTGTAATTTGAGTATTTTGAATCTAACATCATATTCACAGATCACTCTACATTAATATTTTCTGGATTACTGGGCATGTATTGAATTGTGACTTTGATATTCATAAGCAGGCAACATTGTAGTTAAAATGTAGTTGAAGTGAAATGCAACAGATCATTCCAAAACCTTAAAATATATTCATCTTATGATTTAAATATAATTTTACAATAAAATGATTCTCTCGTTAAACAAACAGACACAGTGTCTTGTGGGTCCAACAGACATCAACCAACTAGCGACACACGCATGGACAAGGACCATCCTCGTGACAAGACAAGACATCTGACGATCTCCATCTGAAGATCTCCTGCAAGTGCCTCATTGCACCAGCAAGAGAGATAGAGAGCGCTTGTTGATTGAGATGTTTATCACCTACATGTCTGGCGTCTTGGGGCTACAAGCATCCCTCTAACTGTCGACTGCTCGCTTGGCCAAGACTTCCAACGAGGCTTCAGTCGTCTATGTATGACACACCACAGCCTCTTGGCAGTACAGAACCTCACGAGTCACATCACCATCGACAGACACAAACACAGTCGGGCTAGAGGGGCTTAAATTAAATTTGCGTTATGGATGAAATGCTAATACTTCAGACAAAAGCTTGACTTACGGATACAGACATGACTGATGTAGTGTGACTGACAGAACATGTTGTAATGTGTGAGTTAGGTAAGGGTTGCATAGTGTATCCGTGTAAGTTAATAACACGTTTAATTCTCAGATCTTTCATTGTGACCCTGATAATGTAGTAGGCAACCAGGATTCTGTGGCACTTAGCCAGATCCGCGTGATAATTACTGGTTTCCTTATTCACATCCGGCTTGCCAGAAAAGAAGTGAAACTAGATATCGTTCTTCCAACCAACGAGACACTCTAAAAGCATAAAACCTCACACTGAACAATATCTGTGACTGATGCTCAAGACACCATCATAAATTTCATAACATGGCCGACAGGACACATCACATGCCCTATGTGATCACATGCCCTCATGTGATCACACTTACTTATGTAACACTTGTATACTTAACAAGTTTCTATTACGTTGCTACAAAAATAATCAAAGTGTACACTTATTTAAATATTATTCATTGGTTCCCGATGCCCTAATTGTAAGAACTCTTTTGCAGAGTGTATGAATACAGCCGACAATGAGTTAGCTGACTATGTGCAAGTAATCGGACCTTATTATCTATCACAATAGCACCAGTGTTAAGATCTGGAGCATGTGTGACAATGTAGGGCTTATGCCTACAAAAACAACCCATTTTCCGATGAGACACTTCGAAATATATACTGGTTGTGACAGACAGACAGAGATCATTGATTTATCCAACTATATGAAATGTAACCATGCACTAATGCTGGGTGTTCGGCAATGCAGTTAGAATAAAGTGTTTATTCTTCTTTGAGTGGTATCTTTGCACAAATGTCATTAGAATGACTGAAGTCTTCTGTTATTGTGATACGCTTTGATGGCGGTCCTGTTAATATAGCATTCATGATAACTGATAATTACATTGCATAGTACAAATTTGGGAGACTCATTAACTCTAATGATTAACAATTTGCACCGCAGACGATATCATAAACTAGCATCTGGTGAGCAAGAATAGACACATAATGGACTGACGCTGTTACATGGTCTGTGGCACAATAGCTTTATGTAGTGACCCGTCCACCTGCCAACTGGATAGGTAAAAACAGTTTTGTACGGGTAGAAATATTACTGGACAAGTGGAAGACAGCTAAAAAAGGAGCAAAAACAGTGTTCAAATATTAAAGACATTGTTAGTTATGCATTAAAAATGGGTGTCACACATGTGTATTTAGTTTATTTTAGGTCATATTTATATCATTGTCACACATCTCACCTGCCTTCTATACATACGTGAGTTAATATGCAGGTGTAAACAAATTGTCACGTGTGTATAGTCTCTGTGTACCAAAACATTTGTGACTTGCAATAGCGTTACCCGGCATGAAGCCCTGTGGTGGCGCCATTATTAGAACTGCCAGTCTGTCAACCCCGAGTCCTGGAGTTTAAACCCATCTGCCTTCGTTTCGTGGCTTAAGTAATCTTATTTGTTCCACATTGTCTGTGTCCTTCAGATGAGATGCGAAATGTAATTACCCGCTAGTCCTTTTGGCTTGCGTATGTATATGCAAGGCGAGGTGAATGTTTTCACACAGTGACACAGAGGTAAATGTACAAGGTATTCTGGATTCACAAAGTGGCAGTTTCTATCTCAGGCCCATTACAAACCGTGTCCCTCTCTACACATTCCGGATGATTCCACAACCAGCCAACAAGCAAGGCCACTTCTCAGCCAGACGCCAGTGAGCCACAAGGCTAGATTAGATTGGATATAAAGGTAAATAACTCACACAGAATGGTGGTGATGATAATAAAATGTCCAATGCGCCGAAGTTCTCGGGACATTCCAGGAAACCGTGCTTAAAACACAATCGTAAAGTATGATATTATGAAGATGGACACGCTAGCTGTCCTCGGCTGTGCACGAAGTCATGTGACTTCCTCTTTTGTCTTGGTTCACTGTGCACCGCTGGAGGATTTTGGAGAAGGCAACTGTTCTCGAAAAAAGCACAATTGAAAACATCCAAAAAAAAGCTAAATAAAAAGAAAAACCATGAACAAAATTAGAATTCTGAGTAGAATTTCTAAAAAAGAATTGGGAAATGTAGACATGCTTAGAACGTCATGAGTAAAATGTCTCGATTTTTTTGAAATGTAGACATCCTGTAACGACAGTGAAGAGGAGGAAAGGTGCAGAGGTTGTCAGAGAAAATAGTATTTTGTCACCATGGTTAGCAGAGAGCATAACAGACCTGCTACAAACTATATATATGAGTGGTTTGGACTTTGGAGGGGGGGGGATTTAGCCAACAACTGAGACATGGCGAATACAAGACATTCATTTTGTGACATGTCCACACAGGTCTGCCTTGTTTGTCACGGCACTGAGGAGAGTTCTGTGCCTGCTGAGTGATTCCTCGATCATCCAACAGACATATTGTTTGGTTGTGTCAAACACACGCAATACATATTCACAGCAACACATGCTTGGAAAAAACATGCAATAAAAGCTGCAATACTGGTCAGACTCGGGCAGAGTCAGCGTTTCAAGGAACACACCTGACGTGAGCAAACGTGTAAGTCACACACGCCAGAAAAACCTTTGTTATTTAGGTGCTGACGATGTGACACGGGACACCTGTAACCTCGCCTGGTGCGTCCAGTGCCACTCCACCCATCTCCTGCCGACATTATGCAACCTCTGCTCTCCGGTGTCTCTACTGGGAACTCCGTGGAGAGCCATTCAGATGATCGATTGTATGTTGAGGCACCGGGTGTGTATTGGCCTGCTCCTCTCTCTCCTATCCACTAATGACAGTCGGGACACCCACCGCAGCGATGGGGGCCACCAGGAGGCTCACTCAAACTACCACTCACTCATTGCAGAGCACATAGTTTGTTACTTAGTACACTCTGTTTCATACACCACCAGGCACGGGTTCAACAAAAACTATCACAGGAAACGTCACTGGAAGCATTCTAAATGCATTTTCGCTCTGAATGTTCACGGAAAGTACCAAGGGAAGTATCGCAGGAAGCGTGTTAAAGAATGGTGCATTATGGGTGATGCACTTATGGTAGGTTCCACAAATCCGCAAGGATAGCTAGATCAGTTTCTCGTGCTCTGAAGAAGCAAAACATCGTCACAACTAATAAACAGATATCAAATGAGTAATATCCAAAATTCACACAAGCAATGGTTAAAGGAATTGCAATTTATTTAAATGTACTTGCATGATGAACTTTACTGTGTATACAAAATATTACAAAGGCAATGAAATGCAAAGTGTATCTCTCAACCACGGGTCAACAGTGCTGTTGAATCATCAAGAACCTCAATACTTTATTATATTACGTTAAAAAAACAACCTAAAGACGGCAAGTGCTCAAAGAAAATATTGGCTTATCAAGAGCCCAAACACTGTTCACCTATATAGAGTGAGATAAATAATAATCAAAGCCGACCACCACCAGAATTGGATCATAACGCACTGTGTTTCTCACTGATTCCATCTACGATGTTATCCAGTCAGGACGTATCGCTTTGTCGCCAGAAGTGATATGACGTGCCCCGGCCTAGTTGGGCAAACATGTCACAACAATTCAGTCAATGCCACTTGGCATAATGCCACTGTGCATTAAACACGTCAGCCGGTGTACAGTGTACAGTCAAAAACAATATACCGTTATATTTCAGCCACGTTCAACATTTCACACGTTCTGTTTATTAGTTAATCTGTCTTCATCGAGCGCAGACGTAGGGGAACTGTGTGTCCACCAGCAAATGGTACAGAAAATGTTGTTCATGATCTGATTTGAATATTGTTTACACTGCACAAACAACATGAACTTATCTGTGTTGTTTATGAATCACTTTTTTATGAAATAATTTCTTCTTAAACCAAGGATTTCCGCTCTATTACATGGAATTGTCATGGGTAGTAATTATTAGCAGGAAATGTACTGAAATTGTTGTCTTCACTAAAGGGTTGGTCAACTTCAGAGTCGATACATACACCAGTTGTTAACAGACGTGGATACTAGATACACTGGTAGGCAAGGTTGTAAAGTTATGCGTTTAAATGATGGTGGAATTGAGCAATATTTTCAACTGACCTACCACTAGAAGGAAGGACATTCCCAAGAGTAGGTGCAGTGCTGCCATAGAAGAACTCTAGTGTTAGTATTTATTCTAGGGACAAAAAGTAAATCCGATTTTTCTCATAGTAGTCAATACAGGAGAAAACCCAGTTCAACAGGGTTCACAGCATAATGGCAATGTTCTGGATTTTTCCAGTAATAACGTTGGCAACACACTTTCAAAACATAAATTCTAGAATCCAGAAGATACTAAGCAATTAGGAACAGGGAACCTCTGATTAAAGCCAGTTTCAGGTAATCAGGTAAAGGAAAATGCCGTTTGCTTCATTATGTGGCAAGATGTCATGCATAATGCAGAAATCGTGGTTTTTAGTAGGTGCTACATTCACGTGAAACTCCATCTCGTAGCCAGGTGTTATAATGAGTTGTATGTAGGCATTGCCTAGGCAAGGCTGCCGTTACAGACCGTAACTCAAACCAGTTATGCTGGCATCAAGATTGCTATCCACTGTTGGGATGCAGGTAATCATGGGTATCTCAATACCCCCCACATACACAAACTGTCGAGCGGAGGTATGCCTTAACCCCCCCACACACAAACACACACAGCCTATGTATGCCTTAGCCCCCCACACACACATACACACACAGCCTATATATGCCTGAACCCTCCCAACACAAACACACACAGCCTACATATGCCTTAACCTCCCCCACACATACACACACAAACACACTATGTATGCCTTAACCCCCCCCCCCCCACACACACACACACACACACACACACACAAACACACAAACACACAGAGTCAAGGTATGCCTTAAGCCTCATTCTCTACACAAACACACACAAACAGCCTACATATGCCTTAACCCCCCCAAACACAAACACACACAGCCGACACATGCCTTTACAGTGGAAGCCCATGGGGACACACAATAATGAGAGCCATGTTTTGACATCCTGCATTTTTCCATCTCAACGCGGGCCCTTGCACATGAAAGATTGATGCGGTGACAGCGACATCAACAACGCTGGCCGTGGAGACATCCGCAGCACGGTGGCCCTGACATTCACATGCCTGTAGCACTAACTTGACTAACACACCATGTCCTACAAAGCCAGCACTCTACATGTATGTATAGATGAATCTTGTCCTAGGTATTACACCTCTGAATAACTATGACACACCTTGAAATTCCAAATGATATCCAGTACAGTAAAACACACTGTATCATTTGTCAGTGGTGACATAATACAGACTACACTGAAATACAGAAGAAGTTGAGGAAAGAGGACATTAAACAATTTTCTAACCAAAATGTCCTTGTAAATTCAGAGTACTCCACAACTTGTAACGAAATCATTTGCTGAACACGAGCAATGGGATGACCTGAGACCACACAGAAATGCAGTCTGTACACAGGATTAAGAACACCACGTACATTCACTTCGGGTCTGATTCGAGTAAGTAGGACAGCCACAATCACGGGCTCGTAGCACTATCTTGAACTGCATCTGTGTCTTAGTACGAGCTAACCTAGTTCTCTGGCATGTCCACCAGACAAGCTGTGTAACACGTCAGACAAGCCACACCAAACCTTCTGCTTCCTGTGCCTGTCCACGCAGACTTTACGACAATGGTGACCTGTTGTCTGGTTTCCAAGGAGGCAGATAACACATAAAATGAAACAACCCACCTAGACCATGTCTCCCGTGAGCAACTGCGACCGTGGCATAAACAGGAACCGTGTCGGGCTCCTGGCTCAAGGCGAACTGACCCGGTAACCCTATGTGCGGCCACGCGTGACCACACCGGTAACCCTGTGTGCAGCCACGCGTGACCATGCCGTAAACAGCATACAGACTTTCTGCTGTTTCACTCATTCATATTGGATCTCGCAGCCATTTTACTGTATTGCTGCTTTGTTTTTGGACTGTAGGCGCCCGTTGTTGACAAGGTGATTTTGAGGTGATGAAACAACACTTGCAGTGGCATTATGGGTTACGGTTTTTAGTCTGTTTATTGCTTTTGTCTTTGGCCTTGAACTATGTATGCACTCAGGCAGAGATCGACACTGATCCTTGATTTGTCTTCTTCCACCTTCTTCCACCAGTGATCCCATTTCACTCCCCTGTCTCCCTCCTCTCACTTGTTCCCATCACCCACTCCCTCCCTCCCAATCCCGCCAGACCAAAATGTCTCATTATACCTCAACTCACCCTGCATTTGAGATCACTCAGTAGAATACAGCCTTGCATTTGAAACCAGTCAGTGAATATGATTTGGTCTTGCATTTGAGCATTACTTGCTCCTGCATTTGATGCTACTACAATGCACACATGATTTGGCATTTTATTTGAGACCAACTACCACGATGGTGCCTTATATCCGAGACCTGTAGGCACAAGTTGGCTTTGTACTTGAGACAACTGAACAGGGCTTGAGTCTTGAAACAATTAAATTAGCTTCATATCTGAATATATCATTGGCTTTGTATTAACTATTTATGACAATTGAAAATTATTTATCCTTCCTTGCCTTTATAACTATCTGTCCTTAGTTATAATACATATAATAGTCAACTAATTACTGGACAAATGCATGCAACTGGAGGATTATAAAGATATCAAGAAAAAACAGTTTATTACCACACTCAGCGTGATCACGAGTTGTCTTCTATCAAAGATTACTAATAGTGATTTTGTGTAGTCACACTTACTTAATCATGTTATTTAGTCATGTTATTTAGTCATGTTATTTAGTCATGTTATTTAGTCATGATACCTGCACACCTCTTCATAACAAAAACAAACGAGAATGAGTTGGTGACGTGCGCAGAGTGCCGACACACTGCAGGTGTCGCAATCCCACCCACGTCATGTGACCCAGGGGATCAGTCATTATGTGGGAGCCGTGTAAAAAAGATTACCGTTAAATGAGGCCATTGAATGTATGCGTGCCAGTCGATATTTTCCCGGGCGAGATAAGTATCGCATTCTGATACGGATGTCA
>OZ024854.1:46896422-47128922 GCA_964017155.1 Oasisia sp. SBJ-2009
GATACGAAGATGTAAGCAAACTACACAGTCTTTTTGTCTTGAATAAGCATCTAAACATTGCCCTACTCATCATGGAAGTGACCCATAACAGTTCACATGTTACGGGTCAGTTTTTTTATTTCCGAGACAACCCTCTGAAGCTGACAATTACATTTTGCCTATAACTGCCTCCAATTCTGTCCGTCAACGTTCAGTGTGACTGTACTGCAGGGCTCAGGGCTGTTAGCTGGTCCAATCTTCTGGGGACATCACTCCTAATCTAATGGCTCAACCTGCTGACAACCTATGCTAATTAACTTTCTCCTTGTGTACCCATGGGCTCATGCCCCAATAGCTACTGAATCTAATTCAATCATTTTATATTGCCATTAATTTAAGGTGCTGTTAATAACAGCACACTCCAGTGAAACAGTGACCACTAAATCAGGTATATCAAGTTTGTTGTTTTTCCTTTAAAAAAAAGGTTAGTTCGTTGGGAAGTGTCATATACAGATTCCATCTACATTGCAGATTTTAGTGACTAGTTTACATTTTTAATCTATGTCAGCAAACTGGTAATTAAATTAGTGATTAAACATATAATATTATGTTACAAAGATATTATACACTGAATAAACTGTGTCTATTCTAAATAACTCTAACATGTATATGATGTATAATTTGACTGTTAGCTGGTTATGAAATCTAAACATAAAATCCAACCTGCATGTAAATATTAAAATAACATCCCATCAAAAACTTTTTTATAATTAATTACAACAATGTATATTATTTTTATACATTATTCAACCCTAGCATTTGTATACAATTCCAAAAAGAAACTCGATCCATCTCTGCGGTGTACCTTTAATGTTGCCTGAAGACCACAAGTCTGTAGTTCCCATGTGGGTAGGTCATAATACACTGCATCGAGACGGGCTCCGATCAGATGTCATGTGATATGACTGCGGCCTCTACTCACGGCTGCCTGCTCGCGTTGTAGTTAATGCGAATCGCCCGAGCTAACCATTAAGTTCGACAATGTCTGGGTTTTTCGACAACCCCATCAATTATGGATGTAGTATGCCAGGGAGTGAGTGACAAGATTGACTTCCCCCGCCACGTACAGACCCGCCGATTCCACAAAGGTTAAAATATCCACCAGCAGCTTATTTGGGAGAATTCAGCGCCCGTCATAATGAACTCAGGTGCTAATGTGTCAAATTCATCTTTTGGACATTTCTGTTATTCCGATCGCACTGTATCAGTCAGTGTATGTGAATGAGTTGTCATTTCCTGAAATTGTTATTTCTCAAAATAATACGACGCTTGCAAATTGCATGTTTTGATTCTTTTCGCCATATGTCATAGGTTTTATAAATACAAAATGTCAAAAAATTATTGGTTCGTTTGAATTTCTTTCGAGCTAAAACAACCAATCTGTGCTAATGACCCGGCAACATTTTTATGTTACATGAACCTGGAATAGGCTAACAACATCGAGTGCTAATGGTACCACGACTGAATTACATATATACATTTTATCTGCATATTTATCACATTAGGGAGGATATCCCATTATGCCCCCCAAAAAATTCACAAAACTTTATTATTAACCATCGACCTTCCAAATCAATTCCTTCTATTATAGTTTATTTATTATAATTTATTAACATTCCGCTGCTCATTCAGCGATATCAGACCTGTATGACCTCTAACCTCTTGACGGCATTCTTACCAAAAAAAATGTACATGTCAAAGAGTTTACAAACACAAGCCTGGGCTGATATTTACAAGTACTGATAATTCAGCTTGAAGGTAGTGCACTAGAAAGAGATAACATTACGTGATAAGATATCTACATGTTACCAACTACTTTCACTCTCTACTCAGGCCTAAGGAATGAACTCAGAGTGCAGTTAAAAACACATCTGCTTTTATCTTCATAGGTAGGAGTGGCTACTCCACACACGCACGCACGCACGCACGCACGCAGGCACGCACGCACGCAGGCACGCACGCACGCACGCACGCACGCACGCACCCACCCACACACACACACACACACCCCCCCCCCCCGTAGTGTTGATCTTTCTCAAGGTGCAGTATGGTCTAGTGCAGGTTTCTGAAGAAAACAGATTTTCAAACATTTTTATATTTAACTTTCCACTGTTGATAGAAGGTTGACTGTTCTGGTGCCAAAAGTTGCTGTGTGTTTATTGACATTATTGCATTAAAAAATAAAATTAAAACACTGGTGTTGAACTTTGCAAACAATGATAAACATGCTACCATCATACATATTCACAAGCACACACTCATATCGTATATAGAACTAGCCACAGACATTACGAATATTGCAGTATGTTGCAAGAAATTAAAATACAATGAGCCCTCTCAGTTACTAGTCACCATACGACCAACCTATCCTAACTGGTCATGTGACCATTCCTTACAGACAGACTAACTCTCCACTAACCACAGCTCTTCACTCTTAACAGTCCTGTTCAGTCAAAGACAATTTCAACTTCTCTGGAAAGCATTGGGCCATGCTGCAATTACTGCTCAAACATTATACCTACTTAAACACCCGTCACTGTGACTTGCCATGTATTCACTTACACGCTTCAGTGAACTGCTGCAATGCAGAACAAACATAATGGACCCAGGTTCACAATAGGAGCAAAATGAACCCGGAACTGGTCAATAGAGAGTTTGACCCTCAAAGAAATTACCTCACCACTCACCATAGAATCAGTTTAGAGTTTAATGCTCAATACATTACCCCTCCACTACCGGGCACTACACAGTACACACCACAGTATCGACTGAGAGTTTGAAGCTAAACACATTACCCCACCACACACCACAGAATTGACTGAGAGTTTGATGCTAAACACATTACCCCACCACACACCACAGTATTGACTGAGAGTTTGATGCTAAACACATTACCCCAGCACACACCACAGTATTGACTGAGAGTTTAATGTTAAACACATTACCCCACCACACACCACATAATTGACTGAGAGTTTGAAGCTAAACACATTACCCCACCACACACTACAGTATTGACTGAGAGTTTGAAGCTAAACACATTACCCCACCACACACCACAGTATTGACTGAGAGTTTTAAGCTAAACACATTACCCCACCACACACCACATAATTGACTGAGAGTTTGAAGCTAAACACATTACCCCACCACACACCACAGTATTGACTGAGAGTTTGATGCTAAACACATTACCCCAGCACACACCACAGTATCCGTTGAGAGTTTGACGCTCAAAACATTACGCCACCACACACCACAGTATCAGTTGAGAATTTGATGCTAAAAGCATTACCCCACCACACACTACCCACACCACAGTATTAAGAGTTTGATGCTAAAAACAATACCCTACCAAACACCACAGTATCACTGAGAGTTTAACGCTCAAAACATTACCCCACCACACACCACAGTATTGAGAGTTTGATGCTAAAAACATTACCCCACCACACACCACAGTATCACTGAGAGTTTAACGCTCAAAACATTACCCCACCACATACCACAGTATCTGATAAGTTGAGAGTTTGATGCTAAAAACATTACCTCACCACACACCACAGTATCGACTGTCTTTAATAACATGGGTTTACAATTTCAAGAAGGGATGAGTGAATTTCACTGCATTGGTATGGCAACCGAGAAACCCACAGTTTTCTTATATCCTGCCATAAAACATTCACAGAACAAGACGGCTATCAGTGTCTAGGTTTTCTAGCACTATCATACTGTGAATATAAACATCAAAGTACTTGACAGAACAGCTGTTGATAATTACAGAAACCCACTGACATCTTCCACCCATGGAGCTAAACCAAGGGCATCTGTTAACACCCTCATGGTAATCTTTATTTTAACGCTTTTAAAGGGGACCTTAAATGCAGCTGTTGCATTACATATATCTAAATGTATACTATATAAGTATACATTAATGGTGACAGAAGCATACTCACTTATCAGACAAACTGAAAGAAATAATTTTGTTTGGTGCCTAAATAATAGAGCACTGCGTATTGCCATCTTTGTTCCAAGCGATTGGTTGCGTTACCTTCCATCTAACCAATGAAAAATTTCGTTTTTTTTCTGGTTTTCTTCATTATTAGACATTTCTGCACACAAAAACAAAGATATGGTGCCTTATTATACACAATATACATCCTATGTATCCAAAATCCAACAAATATTTTGTATTTGCATTCAAAATGAAAATGTGAAATTAAATGGCAATGATTTATAAAACAACAAAAATATTTGTATCATCACACTTCCTGAATGCAGATTTTAGCCACTAGAATGGGCGGAACTTTCGAACCAAAGGTCATACTGGAATTGTGAACTGGAGAGGTTTTAATACATCAACACAAGATTCGAACCAGGGACCTCTTAGTTGAGAGCCCGAAGCTCTACCCCGGAGCTGTACAGGAGTGGGAGTCAGACAGTGACAGTGGATCTTTGGACATCAAAGACGAATACGTTATCCACCTTAACAATGTGGCATGTCTGTAGGTGAGATGCACTTACCCATTAGTGGGCCTATTAATAATAGTTTGGACAGGGAGCTAATGCACAAATGTTGAACCCAGCACTGGGAGAGAGAAGCTAAGAAACTGAGCAACCATCATAATACGCATGATAGAACATTGTAAACTATTGTGAATGATGGAGCTCCAATAGTCGAGTTACTCCTGGGAACCCCAAAAAAGACGCTGACAAGGATCGTCAAGATTCTATTAAAATATCCAAAAACAACACACCTGAAAGTATCAACAAACATCACGGCTGAAGAAAAATGGAACACCAATCTATCCAATGATTAAGATTCATCAGGGGAAATATGACAAAAATAAATTTACAGCAATTAGGCTACGTCAGTGGAAGGCAAAGTCGTAGCTGGAGTCAGAATGCTGCACAGTGACTGATATAGATGGTATTGATATATCAGAGGAAGCCGTCACCACTGAATAAATTGCGTTAACGAGAAGGGCAGGTGATGCACAGCTGCCACCTAGTGGGCTCGGCAGGCAAGGTTGGTTCGTAGAAACAGCTGAGGGTGAACTAGTCAACAGCCATACTTCACAGTCGTCAGGGCAAGAATGTCAAGGTGTTGTATCAACAAAGTGGAGGAGATCACGGTTCGGTAAATGCAATGATAATAAACAATAACATGTATACTTATATAGTCTCCATCAACCTATGCTGCTCAAAGGCACTTTGCAAATTAATTAAGACAAGATACATAAAACCCATCAAGTCGTGAACACTAGTATATACTTTTATTTAAAATTATAAAATATCAAAACTAGAAGTCTATGATAATTATGTCAATTACAAAGTATTAAAAAATAACCACATATAGGAAATTTCTATGAAATATGCAATACACCTGTGTCTTTAAAATGTCATAAATAACTCAAACTCTCCTAATATCCTACCGGTGGCCATTAAAATATTTTTTGGGCATTGTGAAACATTTGTCGATTTACTTCCTTGTCATTTTACACCGTAATTATTATGCACTAACTAACCTTTGTGGGAGATTTGTGAAAATAACAGTTACATTTTGAGAAACGCACTTTGTAGATCACACATGTCCCTGACAAATATACCAGTAACCTGATCTACAGAGTCTGTGTGTGCCTTGTGCTCTCATCTCACTCATATAAATACAATATATCAAGACGTGCATGGAAATAAACCTGTTTATCTGATTATGTGTTCAATTGCTGTGCAATATGCATGAGATTTGAGGGATTTGTAACTCTGCAATGGTGGGATTTCCAACTGCCTACCTCCTTGAGTTGAGAGCCTCTGTATTAATCTACCGGTATTACCACGACTGCGGGATTCTATTGTAGTTGACTGTTTCTGATGAGTTCTACGCTGTTGGTTCTAATGTAATACAAAGTAACCAACCAATGAAGTAGCGATTGCTCAACACTGAAACTAACCAATCACAATGAAGCTAACGCGCAACATTGACTAAAAAGGCACTGACATGAATAGACACAATAATGGGCTAGATTGTCAACAAGGACATGGTAATTTTGTCTCAGCAGTAGGAGACATTTGACAGGAAGTGGTTGTCATGTGTCAATTCAGGGAGACCTCACCATTAAGACCACTTTTGGGAGAGGGAGGTGACCTGATTAGAGAGAGGAGCAACATTTCCTATATGCTACTACATACAGAAATAAAATAGTGTCCTTAATTGTAAAGTGATTCTAATACTTAGTTGACTGTAATGAGAGATTGACTGCACTTTCATGGAAACATTCTTTATTGAATGCATCTTAAATATCTTAGCACGTCTCAGTATGAGTGATGGCGATCATTCACCCTGTGTACGTACAAGACTGGTGTTTTTACTGCCCAAACATAGAGCCAGAAGAATGAACTAATCCAGCGGAAAGACACAAACTTCCTACGTATGTATAATTTGTATATCATGCCTGGTGATGGAGTCAGTCCAGTATGTGTGACACTTAATGACACCATAAACAACTGGTCCCCAGTCCCCACCCAGTCGTCTGTAAGCATATTCAAAATTACTGCAATGCGCAAACAATTTGAAAATAGTAACCTATACACAGTTACACACACCAGCTCCCACCTTCTGGGTGGGTTTTGTTGGGTGGGAACTGGGAACCTATAAAACTTGCTACAGAGGTTTCTGCTGTGGTAGTTATGCCCATAGGGAACAAAAACATAGCTCATTCGAGTCATTTGGGAGTCGTTGGGGAACGGATCATGAATGAAAATGGCAAAATAGCATAAAAAACATGGCAGCAGACGAGACTATCCTATTGGCGTGTGTCTGAACACAGCATCACCATTGACATGGCATACACCAAACCACTGATTTATGCACAGGCGGTACAAATGTAAGTTCTTTCATGACGCAGTTTCAAGTCTACAAGACTGCTCAGATCGTCCTACACAGGCCTGTTTAATCGAACACAACCTGACTGCTATGGAAAGCATTCAGTCATGCTGCAATTATAGCACAAAAAGAAACTGGTATTCATAAACAAACAAACAGCCACTCATTGTTTCCAGCTGGCCGGTCTCACAGAATGTCAAATGGACTAACTCGGCCACGGTTGTTCAAAATGCCACAGAGAGGATTCGAACCAACTGGGATATCAATGCTCTAAGCGCTACCGTTACTTACCTACAAAAATATACCACTTGATAAGCCTTATCGAGATAAAACGCTATAATTAAATGGCACACCTGTACCATGACTGATGACCACAAATCAATTTTACTACTGCAAATGGTGTTGAACTTGAAAGAAGTTTTCAAAATGTCAACAGGTGTTTTCGACATTTGTAAATGCAATTAACCAAACGCCACCTGTAAACAATTACATGTATATAAAATCTGTGACGTGTTTTCATAATTTACAATATTCACAGTGCCATGTAGGTAACTGAGAGACTGTAAAGGTGTATAGCGTAAACAGTGACACTGGCTTCCAGTTTTATATCGACACAAATTAAAATTTGCTACCATCGTATACCATGTTATTTCTATTCACCAAATTATCCAATTTGTCTCCTGCATTTTTTTGTGATATCCCTAGCTTAGAACGTCTGTTTTACAACAGCTGTTTATTCCTCAAACTAAGCTCAATATAGACAAATGTGATTTATCTGTAGCTGCAACAAAAATCTGGAGTCAACGCCCTGTCACTATAAAATCATCAGGAACTATTGCCACCTTTCGCAAAAAATTCACATTCCCACCCTGAACTTTTGGCATGCCGCTGCACTGGTGGTGACTCTTGCGAGTTCTTGTTCACGATTATGCTTAATGAGTATCCTCTGAGCTGAGATTCCATAGGATATAGTTGCTTTAGAAGTTTACTACTGTCATTCCTGGTGTTAAAGTAGTGTTATCTACAATTTGGCATCTGGCCGCCAATTAGTAACTGAGCGTAAAGTTGAGTCATGATACCCGTGTACACATTCAGATGGCATCGGCAACTCACTAAAAGCTGAAAAAAAGCTGAAAAAAAACTGAATGGGTCACTGTCACCATTCCATGCACAGCTTTATGCAGAGACCCGTCCACACGCCATTTGGATCGGTAAAACCCATTTTGGACGAGTAGAAATATCATTGGGTGGGTACAAAAATAAGTAGCAAAACATCTTCCAAAATCATAGATATTGTTAGTTATGTTTTGAATTGTTCTAGGTCACGATACACACAGTGACTGGCTTATGTGTATATCAGTTTACGTGAATGTGTCTACCAAAAAATGTGTGACTGGCACAACTGTATCCTGTGCATAAAGCCCTGTTTCAAGATAATTCCTCCCATGGTCTTTCTGTGAAAAGCATTGATTGATGAACAAGACTTAAAACTATAAGAAACTGAATGACTACAACGCATTCACAAAAACAAACACACACGTACGACTAGGATGTGTGACGCAGAAGTTGACAGATGACATGTGAACCGAAGAACAAACAGATGATTATGCGAAGAGATAGATAAGACAATACCCTGATAAAGCGTAACACGTGATGAAATTAAACAAAGCGCTCAGGTAAATGCCACACACCTGCCCCGAGGAACACGTCAGTTGTCAACACATCCAGGTGTAAACAAGGATCACAGATGGGATGTGGTGACGGATGTGGTGACGAGTGCACCATCGCGCGCGCACTCACACACATACACGCGCACCGCATGTAACATTATACAACCGCTGTCTTCAACACGTGTGTATGTCTGCATTGTTTTGATTGAAGTTCAGATATTGCTATTGTCGACCACACCCAAATAGATGGGCAATTGTTGGCTTGTGTGCTCAACAAACTAGGCCTTTCAGCACACAGCGTATGTGTGTAGCTACTCACACGTATGTGTTACTACACTAAGTACGGACACTGTACAAACTTCTTCCTTGCTCTCTCCTCCCATCTTTAGTCCTTCTCTCACTCTCTCTTCCTTCTTTCGTCTTTTCTTTCTCTTCCGCTTTCCTGCTCTCTCTCTCTCTCTCTCTCTCTCTCTCTCTCTCTCTCTCTCTCTCCTGTACTCTTTTCCCTGCCCCATATCTCCCTTGCTTTGCACAGCCCTTTCCTGCCATTCCCATATTTTCCTTTCCCCTTCCCAACTCTCTTCTCCCCTTCCCCCACTTCTCCTTCTCCTCCTTCTCCCACACCACTCTCCTAATTCTTCCCTGTTGTCTTCCCTGCTCCTTTTTCCATCTCCATGCTTCCTTTTCCCTCTGTTATCTCCTCCATATTCTGTTCCTTTCCCAAATTCCTACATTCTCTTCTGCCTGCCTGCCTGCCTGCCTGCCTGCCTGCCTGCCTGCCTGCCTGCCTGCCTGCCTGCCTGCCTGCCTGCCTGCCTGCCTGCCTGCCTGCCTGCCTGCCTGCCTGCCTGCCTGCCTGCCTGCCTGCCTGCCTGCCTCCCCTCCTCTCCATCTCCTTCTCCTTCTTTTCCCCTCCTCCCATGAGACAACCTCCCCCCCCCCCCATCAACACCATCCAGACCAGTGACGTTTGTTGCATGTTGCACGGCATCAAACAAAAAACTTATTTATGTTATGGGATGTACAATATCGTAGGTATATGGATTATACAAAGCAGAACAACATATATATATATATATATATATATATATATATATATATATATATATATATGTATATATATATATATATATATTCTGGTTGTCATGGGTGCATACAGCTAAGTTGTCCCATGAACAACAAGTACCGGTGGAGTAACAATTTAACTTGTTCAGTGGCAAATTAGGTTATCGTGTGCTAACGGACAAGTGGAATCTCGAGCCCTGATATATATCATACACTGCATCTGTGTCACTGCATGGGGAACTACTGTGTATTGTTTGTTACGATTCAACTATAAATACAAATATATATATATATATACATAGGTATATACACACACATATATATATATATATATATTTAAACACAACATAAACAATAATACAATGGCCCTCGACACAAAGAAATGGCCGTGTGACGTCCACAACTGTGGAACACGTGCATTTGGCAGCGCGAGAGGAAATATGGTAATTATCTCAACACAGTAACCATAATGTCAGCGTCTTGTTTGCGCAATTATTTTGCAGATGAAATAAGTGGTGCGGTGGGCCGGCGTTCACTGCACGGCTCTCCCGCCTCGACCAACCAGTCTCACAAGCCTCCACTGATGGATCACATGATTAATGCAAGTCTCGCAGCAAATAAACAGTGCGGACAAAAGCAGCCTTCACTTGGGTCTGTTCATTTATAAGTTCAAGGGTCATTGGACATGTTGTAATTTAGTAACGATTGTTAATTGTAATTTAGTAATGATTTTTAATTAAATTAAAAAAAAATAGTACCTACAGACTTTAGACAGGTACATGGACAGGTGTGAAACCTGGAGAGAGGGAGAGAAAATAAGTAAAATTGCATACATGTACATATATACATACATAGAGGTTTGGAAATTACAATATTGTGTTGTGTTGGCTGGGGAAATGTTGAACTTGATAAATGTACATAATGCTAAATATACAGAATGAAGATATGGTTCTCTGTGTATATATTTAGATTTTGTTGTTTTTCTTGAATCCCTGTTACAAGGGGTAAGATTGGCCACAGTCACGTTATTCAGTTTAAGTCTTTTTTGGACATTTACTAATTTATACATATTATGAAAATTGGATAACATATTGTGTTGATACACTGAACACACAAAAACAACATGAGGAAACATGTTTAGTTTGGAGATACAAATTGGGGGCTCTTCCATGAACTGCTTTAGGACAAACTCAAAAACAGCTCCTGGCAGACTAGTTAATGGACGATAATCGGTCAAAAAATGACAATACATAAAACCATTTCATGGGTCAGTGTACCGGTATATAATGTGAGTCTTGTCTTCTGGAAATCGATTACAGAATTATTTGCACACACACAAATGTATGATCTGAATACGAGACTTGAGCCACTGGCAAAACAGTCGCATGTCTTTTGCAGCTTTACCAGGTAATACCTGACCAGGTTGACAAAGGTCACATGACCCACTGGCGTCTAACTTGGACATCTATCGCAGAAACCTGATTCAATGAATTAACAAGGTTTAACCAGCATCTAACACCAGTTAGCACATCTAGATGTAGGAAGAGGCTTCGCCATGTCTCACATCTGACCTGTTATCCACACATATCAGAAGTATCTGCGCTGTTAGGCAACTTGGTCAAAGTCTCTGACACACATGGTTCTACACATTACGCATGTAGTGTCAAATATCAAAGTATCTAAAACATGTGTTTCTACCCATTACACACACGGTATCAAGTATCATTATAAATCACCTTAGTTTAATTAAAGGTAAACTTGTTTATTTTTCCAGTGTCAGATTCTATTTACAAATTCAAAACCTGGTATATCAACTCTGATATTCCAGATGATTTGTACAAATGCATGATTTACCAAAATTAAACACTGTCACAAAACCATACAAAAATATCACAAACACACAAATTATCTTGTGAAAAAAGGTTTCTCTATGGAAACAGCTAATGAGTAAAAGTCATTGTACCGACAACAGACTAGTTCACAGACATGATATTCTAGTGTCGTTGCAATCATCATAAGTTTTGCCATTAAGACTAATCTGCAGAGAATACCCAGAATGTAACTGACACTTTGGGTGATCACAACTTGTAATAAAGGCCAATTTATTAAACATATGTGATCATCTCTCGTTCGTTGACTTCTCAAGGCAGTATTTAATCAGTGCCACCTACGGCATGTGTAGCCAATGTGATGTCACATGACACATTTAGGAATGGTTTATGACTTAATCACTGTCACAAGCACACCTTGTACACAGACTAGGGCACAGTAGCACAGTGGATAGAGCGTTGGACCCTTAAACAAGAGGTTCCAGGTTCGAATCATGTGCTGCAGTGTCAAATTTAGGCAAATGTATTCACTTCACTCTATGTTGCACCAGTTCACTCAGCTGTATGGATGTGTACTTGAGTACAAATAGTTTTTGTGCATTTCCTGCAGGGTGGCTGAATGCTTCCATGAGAAGTGTTGGTGGGGTGGGATTGCACAGGCATGTCTGCTCGAGTAAAATGTGTTGAATACACTGTAATAGGACACGTTACTGAGTTTATAAATATGTATAAATTATACATTGTACATTGTAGAGAGAGGGAGGGAGGAAGAGCTAGGGAGGGAAGGAGGGAAGGAGGAAGAACTAGGGAGGGAAGGAGAGAAGGACGGGGGAGGAAGAACTAGGGAGGGAAGGAGGGGGGAGGAAGAGCTAGGGAGGGAAGGAGAGAAGGACGGGGGAGGAAGAACTAGGGAGGGAAGGAGGGGGGAGGAAGAGCTAGGGAGGGAAGGAGAGAAGGACGGGGGAGGAAGAACTAGGGAGGGAAGGAGGGGGGAGGAAGAGCTAGGGAGGGAAGGAGAGAAGGACGGGGGAGGAAGAACTAGGGAGGGAAGGAGGGGGGAGGAAGAGCTAGGGAGGGAAGGAGAGAAGGAGGGGGGAAACTAGGAAGGGAAGGAGGGGGGAGGAAGAGCTAGGGAGGGAAGGAGGGAAGGAGGGGGGAGGAAGAACTAGGGAGGGAAGGAGGGGGAGGAAGAACTAGGGAGGGGAGGAGGGGGGAGGAAGAACTAGGGAGGGAAGGAGGGAAGGAGGGAGGGAGGAAGAGCTAGGGAGGGAAGGAGGGAAGTAGGGAAGGAGGGGGGAGGAAGGAAGAGCTAGGGAGGGAATGAGGGAAGGAGGGAGGGAGGAAGGGAGGAAGAGCTACGGAGGGAAGGAGGGAAGGAGGGGGGGAGGAAGAACTAGGGAGGGAAGGAGGGAAGGAGGGGGGAGGAAGAACTAGGGAGGGAAGGAGGGGGAGGAAGAACTAGGGAGGGAAGGAGGGAAGGAGGAAGAACTAGGGAGGGAAGGAGGGAGGGAGGAAGAGCTAGGGAGGGAAGGAGGGAAGGAGGGAAGGAGGGAAGGAGGGGGGAGGAAGGAAGAGCTAGGGAGGGAATGAGGGAAGGAGGGAGGGAGGAAGGGAGGAAGAGCTACGGAGGGAAGGAGGGAAGGAGGGGGGAGGAAGAACTAGGGAGGGAAGGAGGGAAGGAGGGAAGGAGGGGGGAGGAAGAACTAGGGAGGGAAGGAAGAACTAGGGAGGGAAGGAGGGAAGGAGGGGGGAGGAAGAACTAGGGAGGGAAGGAGGGAAGGAGGGAAGGAGGGAGGGAGGAAGAGCTAGGGAGGGAAGGAGGGAAGGAGGGGGGAGGAAGAACTAGGGAGGGAGGGAAGGACGGAAGGAGGGGGAGGAAGAACTAGGGAGGGAAGGAGGGGGGAGGAAGAACTAGGGAGCTAGGGAGGGAAGGAGGGAAGGAGGGAGGGAGAGCTAGGGAGGGAAGGAGGGGGGAGGAAGAACTAGGGAGGGAAGGACGGAAAGAGGGAGGGAGGAAGAGCTAGGGAGGGAAGGAGGGGGAGGAAGAGCTAGGGAGGGAAGGAGGGAAGGAGGGAGGAAGAGCTAGGGAGGGAAGGAGGGAGGAAGAGCTAGGGAGGGAAGGAGGGAAGGAGGGGGGAAGAGCTAGGGAGGGAAGGAGGGAAGGAGGGAGGAAGAGCTAGGGAGGGAAGGAGGGAAGGAGGGAGGAAGAGCTAGGGAGGGAAGGAGGGAAGGAGGGGGAGGAAGAGCTAGGGAGGGAAGGAGGGAGGAAGAGCTAGGGAGGGAAGGAGGGAAGGAGGGAGGAAGAGCTAGGGAGGGAAGGAGGGAGGGAGGGAGGAAGAGCTAGGGAGGGAAGGAGGGAAGGAGGGAGGGAGGAAGGGAGGAAGAGCTACGGAGGGAAGGAGGGAAGGAGGGGGGAGGAAGAACTAGGGAGGGAAGGAGGGAAGGAGGGGGGAGGAAGAACTAGGGAGGGAAGGAGGGGGAGGAAGAACTAGGGAGGGAAGGAGGGGGAGGAAGAACTAGGGAGGGAAGGAGGGAAGGAGGAAGAACTAGGGAGGGAAGGAGGGAAGGAGGAAGAGCTAGGGAGGGAAGGAGGGAAGGAGGGAGGGAGGAAGGGAGGAAGAGCTACGGAGGGAAGGAGGGAAGGACGGGGGAGGAAGAACTAGGGAGGGAAGGAGGGAAGGAGGGGGGAGGAAGAACTAGGGAGGGAAGGAAGAACTAGGGAGGGAAGGAGGGAAGGAGGGGGGAGGAAGAACTAGGGAGGGAAGGAGGGAAGGAGGGAGGGAGGAAGAGCTAGGGAGGGAAGGAGGGAAGGAGGGGGGAGGAAGAACTAGGGAGGGAGGGAAGGACGGAAGGAGGGGGGAGGAAGAACTAGGGAGGGAAGGAGGGGGAGGAAGAACTAGGGAGCTAGGGAGGGAAGGAGGGAAGGAGGGAGGGAGAGCTAGGGAGGGAAGGAGGGGGGAGGAAGAACTAGGGAGGGAAGGACGGAAAGAGGGAGGGAGGAAGAGCTAGGGAGGGAAGGAGGGAAGGAGGGAGGAAGAGCTAGGGAGGGAAGGAGGGAGGAAGAGCTAGGGAGGGAAGGAGGGAAGGAGGGGGGGAAGAGCTAGGGAGGGAAGGAGGGAAGGAGGGAGGAAGAGCTAGGGAGGGAAGGAGGGAAGGAGGGAGGAAGAGCTAGGGAGGGAAGGAGGGAAGGAGGGGGAGGAAGAGCTAGGGAGGGAAGGAGGGAGGAAGAGCTAGGGAGGGAAGGAGGGAAGGAGGGAGGAAGAGCTAGGGAAGGAAGGAGGGAGGGGGGAGGAAGAGCTAGGGAGGGAAGGAGGGAAGGAGGGAGGAAGAGCTAGGGAGGGAAGGAGGGGGGAGGAAGAGCTAGGGAGGGAAGGAGGGAAGGAGGGAGGAAGAGCTAGGGAGGGAAGGAGGGAGGAAGAACTAGGGAGGGAAGGAGGGGGGAGGGGGGGAAGAACTATGGAGGGAAGGAGAGAGGCAGGAAGAACTATGGAGGGAAGGAGGGGGGAGGAAGAGCTAGGGAGGGAAGGAGGGAGGGAGAAGAGAGAAAGAGACACAGACAGAGGGGATAACTTACCTATATTATAACATGTTAATTGATAACATGTTATCAGTTTATTACCAAATACCAATCAGTCATCCTAACACTAACAGTTCACGTTGGGAGTGACCCCCAGGTGACCCGGTGCAATGGATACCATGACCCCCCTGGACTACTGAACTATTGCAATATCTATATTAATCTCATTGTACAGATATATTTGAATGTACTTACCTGCGTGTTTATCTTGGTTGTCAATTCAAGCTGTAGTGTGTCTCTAGACTAATGGTCTCTCCTGTATGTTCAAAACAGAAAAACAATAACATATTTAAACGTCACATCAACAGACAGTTAGTCATTCACAGAGCAGTGGGCATTACGGTAGATATGGTGCATTAATTGTTGACACAATAATGTGTTAAATATTATCAGATTAGCGGCGAGTACACAGTATCATTCTATAAGCAGTCAGTTGATGAATTGGCCCAACCCACCGACGAACCATTGCTAAATACATACCATGACACTGCATAGAACTGATGTTATTTCATCTTAGATCCCCATGACATGAAATCCTAAGTTGGCTCTCTATATGCAATTTTGCCAACTTCATATTCTTTAGAGTTCACTGACTATTGCTGTGCTATTCAGCACTTGAATTGTGTCTGGTAAATAAATAATGTTTTTTTCAGTAACAACATCAATACATGGTGACACCATTGCAGCAGCAAAACACATAAACAAAATGTATGTACCGGTAGTGGTAAATATCAATGTTTGCATCAAAAATACCAACTACTCTGGCAAAAGTCAACAACAAGAGTTACCACGAATAATTCCGGTTGGCTGACATTCATAAATATTACAAAACGTGTATATCGTGATAATAAAATAAAATATTAACAATTATGGTTGTTATTTACGGAAAAAAATATTTATGATCTAAACCTAAATATACTTTCTAAACCATATGTACTAAATGACATTGACAGTACATTGATCCACAAATACACAGATTGTGTATTTGTGCATCAATGTATAGTTACCGGGTAGGTACACGTACTGTTAGCATGGTCAGATGGTAGTTACCATTCATCTATGTAAAAAAATGCTGTAAACATTAACCGTTGCTAGTTTTCAATGATAATCATTGCAATGGTCACCTGTATATAGACTGTCCTGTTGAAAGATGCACTCTATAAATTCCACACTTAGAGCACATGATAACATCTATTGCCACATCCATTATTTATTGTCATAAAACTAATATATAGACACACATTGAAGACATTTTTTACTTCGTCATTTAAGATTTTTTTTTATTTCCGTTATGCCCATTCTGCTATAAATAAAGCTGTTGTAAACATTCGTCCTGGCAGGCCCCAAGTTTTAAAATTAGTCACTGGGCACAAGCGGCTAAATATATCAAAGGAAATAGAATGGCTAATTTAAATGTCAACTGCCAACATCTCCATCAACTGACAACTACGGCTGTTTTACAGTCTAACAAAACCACAAAAAAATGTTCATTTATATCATGCATGACGTCATGACCTTGATATGACCTTGATTCACCAGGCACAATAAGTCTAGTGGCGGTTAGTTGATTGCGTTTGTGTTGTCCGTTGGCAATAAACGGCAGCTGTAAGACAACACATTTCCTTTTTCGTTCATTCCACAATTAATGAGTCGAGTAAATAGTCTAGACTACCCAGGCACTGTCAATACCACATTACAGGCACAGTACATAAAGTCAACTTTTTATCTCGTGAATGTGACTGATCAAATGTATTCATCACTATTTGATAGATTAAGTGCCTGATTGACTTTTAAACGTTTTATTCAAAACAATTAAGCAAAAAAGTAAAATTGGACAGGGCTTAGGACAACGTCTATTCAATGAATCCATTTTTTCTATAACATTCCACAATATGTATGTAGCCCGATCTTTCATAAAACTGGCGAAACAAAACCAAGTCACCAAGATAACTAAAAATGACAAACAAATCTATTCTGACAAGATTTAATGAAACAGTTTCATTGATAGATTTAATAAATAGTTAATATAAAACAAAGAGTTGTTAGCTGTGTTGACTTTGTAGTGAGTTAGCATCAATAATATTATAACACATTAATAATACTTTAAGTTAAAGCTGTGTTAAGCATATAATATTTATTAACAAATATGTCAATGCTTTTGAGCTTCAGTTCCCAAGAACTTTATTATTAACGAAGAGTAGAAAAATCAAACAATGACAATCCACGTACTGCATGAACAACGACGTCTTACATCTAGACTAGGGTGAATAATAGATATCTTGTAAATAATAGATGACGAACAAATGTATATAAATGGACCATTTCTAAGGTGTTGCTAAATGGCAACTTCTATCAAGTGACGCTGAAACCTTTGTGGATCAAAAAGAATACCCAGCTGATCAATATGTTGCATGAAACTGAATATGTTTTTAAAAAAATGTTATGAGTTTCGCATGTTATGTCGAGTGATTTCAATATTCTTTTTCAATTTTGAATCCATTCTTCTAACACATAGGACAGGGGTACACCTTCAGCATTTATTTTACTAGACAGCGGGACTAGTAAAGATAAGTTTATTATTCTACTAAAATGTTTACTAGTCTGGCAAAATAGAAAGTAATTTTTTTTTTATACAAAAAACTGTGTTTTGCAACCCCAGTTAAATAACAATGAAATGTTCATAAATTGCAACAAATAATTAAAAAAAGAAGTAATTAATGAAGAACGGAAGATATGACCTATGCAATTGAGAAAAAGGAAGCCAATGGCGCTCATTTAGTGGTAGTACCACCCTACCAGATAAGGACACCCTACCATTATGAAATTCCCATATATAGCCGATCTGGTAATTACAAAACATTCATGCTGATGTCACCTCGTCAGACCAGAGTGGCCTACTTATTCAATGTGTTTCGCAATGCTAGTCTCAAAGAGTAGTGTGCACACAACGACGTGAATATGCTACTTCACTGCCACTCAGCCTAAGTCTCACATTCATAAATATGTATACCTGGCGATTACCTGCCAAGTTAATCTGAAATACATGACAGAGCAGTTAACACTAATAGATCACCTCTTGAAAACCTTCATATGAACAAGACAATTAACACGGATATAAAACATTTACTGAAAGTGTAAATCCATTTATGCAATATCTGCACTCATAAAGCGTTACCATAATGAGAAACAAACATTTGTCATGTAACTACCCATTTTAGAAACACATTAAACATTCATCGTCACTCAAGCATGACCAGTTGGTAACACACACTAATGCTCGCTCATTAGTTGCTAACGAGGGGTGTGGCACGAAACAGACCGAAGAACTGTGTGAGGTCATTTATCTCCATAAACAGGTGGGAGAAAGGGGGGTTGAAATCCCCTGACATGTTCCTTCCTGACAGAAACAGTTGGCATCACAAACAAACATGAAAACTGTCACACAACAGCTGTTCTATAAATACTCAATTAATTGTGTGGTCGACAGAGCCGTCATCGCCAGCACATCGACGGTCAATCAGAAACATCACACTGACCAGTACACAGTAATGTCCACTCAGGTGTAATACTGGACAGTAGGACCAGAGAACTGTTACCTGCTTGTCTCATTTTGACAGCTGGATTAAAGCGTCCCCAGACGTATTAGGTTCCGAACAAATAATACGCAACATTGTCACCTCCCACGAGCCGCTAACTCCAGGTAATATTGACCAGGTAAGCCACTGGCGGATCTAGAAATGAGGGACGGTTTCGGTTCACTGCACAAGAACACACAACCCCGCCATGGCTGGGTCGGTCGTGCATCAGCGACTCCATAAGCCATGGAATGCCCGTTTTTCACCCGGAAGGCAAATTGGAAGTTTTGCGTCAAACGTCACAGTTGCCTGAGTCATTGCGTCGTGTCATGGGGGGTGAGGGTGGCTATCTTTAGCGGACAGGGCAACTTCCTTTTGCGTAGATTTATGACGTATGTGCATTGTGCCATAGGCTAGCAAATGCACCACATCACTCACAATAACCACCCGAAAATAGCACCAAATTAACAAAGTTAATTATATGCCCGTGATTCTGGATAATTCTGTATTAATGCGAGATTGCGCATTCTGCGGCCAGGAATCAGGTTCGGGTGTCAATCATTAGTCGGAGGTTTGCTGAATCGTTTGTCCATGAACCCGCTTTGCACCGAGGCGCGTGGGAACATCCCAACTTCAATGCCATTTCCGTGTTCAAATGCATGTCTTCATAATGCACACCAATGACACCTGCATACACCATTATCTAAATCGTCATAACCTTTGTTTCTTATGTAAAGAAATTCAATATATTTGCTGAAGATTGCAGTTGAGCCAACTGACATGCTACAGCTAGGTATTTCTTCCACAACTCACACCACTGAAAGACGACATGAGAGTGTGTGAAGTGTGCCAGACAGGTACAAAGTCATGCCGCCTGACATCTGGCCTGGAGACAGGAGACTGAGTTACAGAGTCTTCGCCACAAACCTGCAGCTGCCTATCCACTCAGCTAGACCGCACCGGTCAGGCTGCCACTGACCAACTGACCTGGACGGCAGCCAGACGACACCTAGAAGGTGAGAAACAAGGGAAAGGCTGGCACAGCGGCCTGAAGGTCACCTTCTTCTCAGTCGTTTGTTTCACCAAACTGGGCCACGGTCCACGGGAATGTTGTTTTGTTGTTATTTACACCTTCGTTAATTTGACTGCACATGACAAGAGAAGTGGTGTGACTAGAATATATAATATTATAATATAGATGTACAGTAGCTGTAATTATATATATATATATATATATATATATATATATATATATATATATATATATATATATGGTAATCCATATATAAATTATATAGAATTATAGTATATATATATATATTATATATATAATTTATTGACACCAACACCACTACAAGGCATGAAATTGGATGATGGTATAAACAATATAAATAAACAATATTTGTTAATCAAATTAATGCGTTTTATTTGTGTGGCACTCTTGTAAATGTTCGTTAAAAAAAAAGTTAATTTTTAATAACAGTTAGCGGTCAAATAAATTAATAATCAGCAAGCTTATTATCACTACTGGTTTTTTTCATTTGCTGCAGCTATCTGTTAATTGAATTACTGTCTGTATAATTTTTATATTTTATTGCATTTGTCCATACTCTATTAATATTGGTGCTTAATTTTCTGCATCTGTTTAGGAATCACCATGAAAACAAGGTGCTGACTGAATACGGTGTAAAAGTTTACTGTCGAGTGTCGACTGAAATATCTCTTGTTTATTGTAAAGTCTAGACAGTGTCTCTTATTGCCAGCATTCCTGATTTAAAAAAACTTATCACAAACCGTGGCCAATCAACTTACCTTGTCAGTTGGGCAGTGACCACTGGTCAGTTCCTTTAAGTGGCCACATATACCACAACCATGTTCTCTACTTCACTAATCCGTCGTGATCACCAAAAGTTAAATTTAGCATACCGTATTCTCGATTCAAACGTCACTGGGTCCGTGATTAAGTCATGCATCTTACACGCGTCTGTCTATGAAACACTCATCGTTGATGCCACACAGAAACAAACAATGGGCCAGTGACAACGCATACATTTATCCCGGCTTATGACGTTAACCCTTGTCCATCCACCGTCAGTCATTCTACACGTCAGGTCGGATTAAGAAGCTGTAGTTAGTTAATACCAGTAACGTTCCCGGGAGTCAAACTCTAGCCACATCTGTAATATCACTCTAGCCTCCCGTGGTTAACCACCTTCACCAATTTTAGTCGACCACCATAACAATTTTATCCTGTATAAAAAGTAACGATAAAGATTTTATCACTTGTGAGTTGTAACTGAACTGAATTCAAGCCACAGGGATAGTCCTCATAAATTAATTTTTTCCTTAAACCTACACAGGAGACATTACCAGAATATCAAATGAAATTTTTGTCTGCATGACCAGGGAGGGGTTCTTCTATGACAGATCTACGTAACCTTAGCAACTGTTTACATATTGACTGAGTGTCTGTAGAATAAGAATTTATGTGTTTGGATTATTCACGTGTTCTATAGAGTTCAAGTAGAATGATAGAAATTTATGTGACCATGAACATTTTATGGAATTCTGCAGCATATACTGTAAACATTTAAGTGACCATGGAAATTGTGCAAAATTCTAAAAAAAATCCATAATAATATTACTGCCACTTTTTAGAATTCTGCCATCATTTTATAGAATTCTATAAATTTATTTAGCATTTTGCTAAGGGCACATTTATTATCAGTATGGTGGTAGAAAGATGTACCACTGCATGGTACTGACCAGTAGCACTCTTGCAGATCCAGACATGAGGTCAAAAATATTTGATCAGGGTGCAAAAATCCATGAAAGGAAGCACTATGTCAAAGTGACATTTGTATGTAATGAATGCGGAAGAAAAATGAACAATCTGACTTTGTGCCCGCTCTGTCACCTACTCCGAACACGTACAGCCTGGCACAGAACCGAAGCTTACGTGGAATGACACGCGGACGTGCCCTTTAAAAACACCACCTGAAGCCAAATGTCCGCAGTCATTTGCGTTGTCTCGGTGCGAGGATTCGGAGAAACCCAACGCGAGTACTTGGCAAATCATAAAACACCTGTAATGCCATCCCCTGAACAGCACCGTCGAACCCTGGGCAATATGGTCACCTGTATAGTACAGTCACCCCTCAAATAAGGTCATCTTAATAATACAACCACCCCACAATTAAGGTGATATAGCCACCCAACAATTAAGGTCACCTGTGTAATACAGACACCTCAAAAAAAAGGACACGTCGTTAATACAGTCAACTCAAAATTGAGGTCACCTCGATAAAACAAACACCTCACAATTAAGGTCACCCCAATAATACAACCACCCTGAAATTACGGCCACTTTTGTTCCTAGGATACGATAACCCCAAATTATTCATATAATAGTAGACTACTGCTAATAATTAGTGTTACCTCCCTCTTCAGGTAGCATCTGCCTTGGTCTCACTGTAGTCTATTTAGAAGATGATCTCTTATTATAAGCTGTACACCTGAAGGCACATACACAGATAAAATGTGTTGCACCACCGGTAGTCTACTAGAATACTAAACTACTGTCTACTACTATTGTGTCTACTTGATCTTAGATTTGTCTAGAAAGAGTGTTTTTAAGAGAGGACTACATTGGTAACAGCATGGTTATTATACACACCAATAATAACAAAGACGACTCAGCTACTTGATCCCAGAATGCACTGCTGGGCCCGGTGGTCAAACTAACAGGTGCACTAACCACGCGGAACACCGAGCAGCAGGGAACTGACCACAAGTGATAATTTTCACTTCCTGATTCCACTGACCTAGTCACTGATAAACAAACGTTACACATCATGTGTGGCTGATAGAACATTCCATCTCAGCCGATAGAACATTCTGCATCGGTCCAAACTGATACATTGACACGGGTGGAGATAAAATTAAACTCCTCGCGTAGGGTCACTGGCCAGTGAACTGACCTAAATAACTGACCATTCGTTGGGCGTGTCAAGTAATCACTGGTCCAGTAACTGGCCAATTGACCACACTTCAAGAGCACTTGTACCGGATTTGAGCA
The DNA here is from genome assembly GCA_964017155.1 of Oasisia sp. SBJ-2009. Taxonomy (NCBI): domain Eukaryota; kingdom Metazoa; phylum Annelida; class Polychaeta; order Sabellida; family Siboglinidae; genus Oasisia; species Oasisia sp. SBJ-2009. Next base: position 46,919,139 of record OZ024854.1, read on the forward strand.
AACTTAGTGGAGATATGGAACAAGTACCGACTGTTACATCAAGACAGTAACATACTTAACAGCACTGTCAGAGGTGTACAAAGTACTATCACACAATACTGAAGTGTGTTACAACTGCTTCAAGCATATTATTGTACGATTACATCGTGTTTGTATCATAGATGTGATTGTGTCACAGATGAATGTAATATATTACAACATGACACGTAAATAGATTAATGAAATGGGATAAGGTGTATCATTACTGTATTCACTGCAGGTTGACATGTAACCACCTGAAGTATCATATTTAAGCGAAGATTGTTACATACAAATGATGTTTATTACATGTAAACGTTAATTGTATGCATTACACGTTGATGCAGTATATTTTGTGTAAATGACTTACATTGTAACTACACAATGGATGTCATGGGTATACAAAGCGTATTACATTTGCATGTTAATGATATGTATTACACCTAAATTAAATATATTGTAATACATAAATTATGTGTATTACATGCATACACAAATTAAGTATATTGTATACTACCACATTACCATGTACACTACAATGACAATGATGTACATTGCACATAATTGGTTTTCGTTACATTTGATTTGTGACATGCAAATGATGTGTATTACATGTAAACCAAACATATTGTAATATCTAAAGTATGTGTATTACACACAAATTAAGTACATTACAGCAGTAACAGCACCATGAGTATTACATGTAAATGAAATGTATAACAAGTGCTAAAGATGCAAATGAGGTGTATTGTAAGTACACAGTGTACTACAGTAACACGGAGTGTATCACTAGAGACGGGAGTGACTGATTAGATGGCATCCAACTACCGCTAGATGCAGCCTCTTCTACAGACCTAGACTACCCATTGATTTCAGACAAGTACAGCCGAGATAACACCACGGGATTATCCCCTGCTCAAACAGATCAACAAAGCCTCAAATTAGCACCGCGTAATCACGAATATCAGAGAGATGCCCAGTGCATCACAGTATCGCACACGGACAGGCGCCTTGGCCTACATGGGGCTGGCCATCGTGTGTAGCCAGCAATGGAACGGACAGAGATCCTGGATTCAATAATTCATGGGCACGATCACCCGAAACAAGCTTCGGCAGGGACGAGCAAGTAGCCTCATCGAAGTATAATTCCTCAAGTGCAAATCGTCAACACATAGACGGAGATAATCAGAATACATGGTAATATAATCCAACGTTGTAACTATATATCAAAATGACGACACAGCGCAGGAATACAGGTTGACATCAACGCTGCCACTGGCAATGATTTGATGACGAATTATTTACAGAACAACCGCACATTTACAACCAAATTTGTGCAAATGTACTGGAAAAAAGTATCTTTGTTCTTGCATAGTACATAGTGCTGGCAATAATCAATGACTCCCGAGCATTATTTAACAAGAAACACAATGCTCAGCATCAGACCATAAAATACATCAAATTGGCTTAGATATGCTATACACGTACTATCTCATCTACATGGCAATATAATCAACAGGATTTTTTTACAAACCAAACTATTCATATTACTCAAATTATATCGGCATCATAGTAAAAAATTCACCATTCCTCTGAATGAAGCTTTTCAGAAACTTCCACCAGGGAGACGTCTAAAAGTTCCACTAGCTAAAAAGAACCTACTACGTATTCAAGATCATTTGATCTTGAATACGTAGTAGGTTCTTTTTAGCTAGTGGAACTTTTAGACGTCTCCCTGGTGGAAGTTTCTGAAAAGCTTCATTCAGAGGAATGGTCCATTTTTTTACTATGATGCCAATATAATTTATACCCTGTGCCATTTTAATTTTGAATGCTAAATTTTAATGTACTGTATACTGTTTTATTCCATACACTTACTGTATTGATTTATTTAATCTTATTTATTTACCAATTTTAGTTAATATTATAACTGTTAGCATATTGTGTCTTATCAAAGAACCTTATAAGAAATAGTACTTTTTTATTTACTAATTAGAAACAATTTAGAGTACTTATTTATATACTTAATTATTTACTATACCATTTTTAGTGCTGATTAGTATTATTATCATTTTAACCTGTCTTATCAACCGTATATGGATCACCAAATGGCAATCGTATCTTATTTCTGGCATTTTAATGTGTAACTGAAGAAATGTTTCCGTTTTTAATGTGATGTTTTAAACAGACAATAAAGTCTTGAATCTTTGAATCTTGATAGCTTCCAAACCAATAATAAAAACGTAAACATTTCTTGTCTGGTTCCTACTATTTAAACAGCAATATAAATAGTTGTAAGTTGTAACTGGCACATTTGTATTTTTAATAAAGGTGGATGTTTGTGAAAAGTATTTTTTGCCAGTCAACTTTTTTTGGTAGGCCCGTCCACATAAACTCACATACATACAATGCCACTCATACATCCATACAATGTCACACATACTGACATACAATGTCACACATACTGACATACAATGTCACAAATACTGACATACAATGTCACACATACATACATACAATGTCACACATACTGACATAGATACATACAATGTCATACATACAATGTCACACACACACACGATATCATATATGTGTACATACATACAAGGTCACACATACATGTACATAGAATGTCACACATACATACATACAATATCATACATACATACAATGTCATACATACATACATACAAACCAGTCAAGATGTGTACTATGACCTAAAATAAACACACCTATTTCCAAAGCTAATCGATGATTTTTGAAGACCTTATATTTTACCTGTCCATCACCCACTGTCCAGTGATATTTCTATCCATCCAAAACAGGTTTTACCCATCCATATAACGGGTGGATGGGTCTCTGCATAAAGCTACACACTACAAAGGTAGGCGTTGACATCAGGCAGATTTAATTGAGCCATTTACCTTCACTGAGCCTTCAGCTCTTGTGTCAACATTACTCAGACAACTGTCAACATTTGTACATGAGACTGACAGACATCTGACCATTGGTCAATGTGTCCACTCGCGCAAGGACGACACAGTGTGCCACTGTCCCCACTCCCCACCAACAGAGATTGGACGACATGATTTGGAAAGGCAAACACTGTTCAAAATTAACAACATGCAGCTAGCCCAGCCCATCGCTGTCATTGGTGTGTTTGTTTGCTGAATGTCGTATGTAGACTATCATCTATGTACAGTACCAACTTCAGAGTTTCACTGGTGCTACATTCCAAACTGCGGGACACTGTGGCTGAGTGGTTAGAGTGACTGTCATTCAGAGGAATCAGAGTTCTATTCCTGGTGCTCAAGCTAATGACCAGAAATATTTTTTGTCGGTCTTGAATTACTCAAGTGTGCCTTTTACCATATGAACTACTTGCATGGAAGCTATTCACACCAATCACAGCCATTATTGGCAACAGTTCAGTATTTCGCAATGTGATTCATGTCACTACCAGCCGGCCAACAGCTAGTTATTAACGTGGGCCCTTAGCCTTACAACCATTAGTTAATCTAGGGAACAGATGCCCCACTCTGGTTCTTAATTCCACCAGTCTTAATATACTGTCTTATCAGATGTAATTACCAGTCTGGATCAGTTATCTGCCAGTCTCCAAGACGGGCAGTCTGCTGTTGCCGCTGGGTGATTTTTCAGTATAAGTTGGACTGAGCATTGAAACAAAAAGCCCCTACGTTGCCCATGTCTTTAAGGAAGAAGATCTGTAGACCTTTGATCTCTTCTATCCGGTGTCTGTACTATTAGGGGGAAGTAAACAATTCCCATGCAGGGAATGGAACACCCGCTGTGGTCTCACTGTGAAGAGAACCCATTCTCACAAAATCTAGACACAATAATCAACAAACGACTGTGGTCATGTAACAGGAAGAACTGTTTCTGGCATATCAAGTGCAATTTGATTACGAGCATACCTTCACGATATTGACTGTGGAAGTAATAGCTCTACATGTATATTAATAAACAAGAGACAGACAGTGTCGATTTACTTTAACAATAACAAGACAGCCACCAACAATGCTGCTCCTTGCCAGCTGGCTCACTGCGAAAGTAGTAAGTGCAATAGTTTGATAAAAAGTCAGACTACGAGTACAGCAGCCTGTCTCTTGTTCGTGTTCGTCAACTCACAAGGTCAAGGCCACGCATTAATCTGGATATAGCAAGCCACACGATGTCAAGCAAATGGCTCATATTTCATTGAATTCATTGCTACTTTTTCTGTCGCAAGAATGTGATATATCCTATCAATGTATTATCTTTTAATAAAACTAATGTACCTCTCTGCTCCAGACTAAGAGTAAATCCGCCTTTGGTGGACTAAGGTTAGCTCTGATCTTTCTAGTAATTACTTGGCATGGCTCTTTCTACCTAGGTGTACACATAAAAAGACAGCTTTTTACTGGTGTACACTTGCTGACTTGCACTTTCTATAAATACACATATGTCTTCAACTGACTAATTTAATTTAAATATACCCCAAAGGCTCAACCCCCAAAACATAACCCCTTTCCATGAACCTAAATACATCAGTGTATTTCACTGAACATGTTTAGCCATTTTCACTGAATCTGTTCACCGAATTCTCTCTGCACCATGCACCGACTGACACTGGTCTGTCAGTGTAAGGTAGTAGTTTGGATGCATACATATATTCATGTAATAGTGGTACAGGTTCCGTACAAAATCGGCCCGCCACATCAGGAGACCAGGGAACAGTTTCAGGTTGTGAATATAATAAATCAAAACAAACACTTCACGGAGACATCCACCACCTACACCCAACAAGTTTAACCAGGTTACAAATGTGTTGCACTGAGCTACAAATCTAACGTTTAATACGTCCAGGTAGATTCACAATTTCACATCGGCTGCTGCACCGAGTACTTCACAGAAAAATACCTGTAGTAGTTGTGTGGTTGTTTTTAAGGTAGAGATCCAGCTCTGTAGAGATACTTGTATTATGTTGTATTACATCTTGTATTATGTTGTATTACATGGTGGTTAGCAGATCAAATTATTGCCAGTCACACATGTTTTGGTGGACATGTGGATGTTAACTGTTAAGCTAGTTCACAAACTGTAAATGTATTTTTTGACCTGAAAAGGACTACAAACACACATGTGACACCATTCATGCTCACTTTCAAGGCATAACTAACAATTTCTATGGTTTTGGAAGACCTTTTTTGATCCGTCATTTTTTTTAACCGTCCACCACTCGTCCACCCATATTTCTACCCATCCATATTGGTTTTTACCCGTCCAAATGACAGGTGGACGGGTCTCTACATGAAGCTATGGTGGTTAGAGAGATATATAATGCACAATTATTGTCCCCAGCACTGAATATCGCGCCACTGTAGTATGATACATTAACTGGCGACTGTCTGATTAGTAACATTTTATGGGCCCGACTAATGGACTTTTCATGATCTCCGTTATGCACTGAACAAGTCAGCTTTCTCTTAATTCAATGGCACATAGGCAGTGACAAGTAACTGATACCATTTGAATAACGGTTCATTCAAACCTTCAGCCTATTCTTTTATGACAACCAGTGTACTCGTCTTGATTTATGTTTCATTTACTCATTGCCACACCTCTCCTGGTTCACACCAGGATCATGATGGGCTGTGTTACAACAAAATCATACATTAAAAATTGTGAGTAACTTTATTTGAATTTTTAGTCTGGTGTATATGTACCGTATAGGAAAAACTCTGGTGCCATTTTCATGGAGTCCATACCAGACTGGCCCATCTTCCATGGTGCAAAGCAGGGAATGTTGTATTATATAATTAAAACTACATACCTCTATGTTATGTTGTGCTGTCAGATTTTTATTCTGACAGCGGCTTTCTACTGCCCTCTAAGATGTCGAGTGCCTATGGCACGACCAAATCAGAAGGGGTTACACCTGTTTTGTCATGGTCTTTAATAGCACGAACGTGTGCTTCTCAGCAACACAGACTACCTCAGGACTGCCTTATGATATTAAACTGTAGTTTGTTTCTAACATGGCAGACCAAGAAATGATGAGGTGTCCAATAACCGTCTATTACAGTTCAACTATCATAATTTTAACAGATGTTATGTCTACAACATTTGCTCTGTACAGAGTTAAATCTTCATTGGAGAAGTCAAAGTCTCTGGTTTCCATGGTGATGTTTAGTTATGACTTAGCAGGCATGATTGTCATTTTTATTTATTTACTTAACACTTAATTCAGTACTAATTTTTTTCTTCAAAATTTTATGAATCCGAGGTAAAAAAAACTGACAAATACTTGTCACTGAACATAAGTCTAGTTTTGGCCAAGACCTGCGATCGGTTATTATGTTACGTAACAGCATAACAACTCACTGAATTAATTCCAACCTGCGTTTCCTAACCAATTTCTTTAACAGCTTGAATATGGACATGACTTAGTCTTAGATCCTGGTTCAACAGTATGAAGTGTGCACGCTTAATCATTCTGCTACTGGTCGAGTGTGTCCTGGAGTTTTGTAATTATGGTTTCCTGTTTGACTTCCTGTTCTTAAACATAAAGTCGACTAGTGCAGTTAGAATATGCGTCAGTGGGGTGGACTCAATTCAATATACCTCCCTTGCCCAGTTGGTACACCGGGAGAGGCTTCTATGAGTCTGACCGTACTATAATTAAGGCGAAAATTATCTGACACAACTCTGAGTTAGCGCTAAGCTGGCACCCTACGGCTATGTTCTTCATGTCATATCGCGACCTGGTCCCGGTAACTTAACGACAGTCAGCTGGTAACACGTTACACGGGTCGACCGGCGACAAGTATGTCGTGCCTCCAGCGACCAATTCCAAGCAGTCTGCGTGTAGTTTTGCGACACTCACATTACGAGCGCACTTCATCCATTTCACAGTGGACGCATAAGACACAAACTCGCGCCGTAGACGTAGTTAGGTTAGGTTAGCGCGGCGACCGCCGAAATACCCACCTGCCGCGTCCTGTTTCGACAGCGAACTTCGGTCACTCGGCTCGCTCCCGGCGACCTGTCGCCGTTGTAGCAACGCTACCAGCTATCCGCGATGATTTGGCCCGCTAAGACTTATAGCCGTGGTTTGATCGTGTCGACCTGCAAAAGATCATCCAGCACAACTTACCGCGATTCTTGCTCCGCACGCAACAGGTTTCTGCATTAACAGGTGAAGCCTTTAGCAGCGCCAACGCAGTGGCAATCGATTCGCGGCGGTTCCGACTTCCTCGTCTGTGCGGCTTAACTGGGTCATAGGTCACGCGGCGCCCACCGCTGACGTCACACTCATCACGAATCGTGACTGGCAGCGGTGACACAGCGCTCGCGTTTTGGGGAAGGACTGGAGTTTCACGCAGATCCGTCACGACGTATAATGACTAAGGCATAGAAACCGGGGAGGCTTGGATGTTTGGTGGTAGTGTGGGGAGGACGCGGAGATCGATATAATTAGCCTCCAATATTTAGGAATGGAAGATTTTGTTATGGTGCACGTCGATTGGAACTTTTTCGTGGGCCTTAATTATAATATAGCCCTAGCTTCTTCTAAATTGACGTTACGGCGCCAAAGGATTATTTGAAATGTCATATAAAATCATACATTATACGGGTTGAAAAGGGGTATATTGGAAGGGCGCTGGAAATACGTAACCCGCCAATATTTATGGAAGGGTGTGCGCATTTTCAGGTGTATTTTTGTTGATCGGGCCGAGTATAAATGCGAGACAGACCGAGATCCTCGAAAGTAATGGGAATTTCGGTATATATACACATGCACGCACACACGTACGCTAATTATTTTTTCAATAGCACTTCGATCTGGCGAGCCTCAGGGTGGGGTGAAAATCAAAATTAATTAAGCGTAGACTGTATTGTTCCATACATGTTCCCGTTGTTGTCTTCCACTAGCTCCTTATGTATTGTCGACTCTCCCCGTCTCCTTCTTACATTCATATTCCCCGTCTTTCCAAACCCATCTTTATGCCTCACCAAGTACGATGAACGTTTAGAAATCTGTAAAACAAATCGTGCCCTCCGGGGGTAACTAGACATGTCGGTATTAATCTGCATGCTGTGTTGATGGGCTTAACTTTCACTTGTTAATTAAGGTTTTCTTCTCTGCATCACGAGTGCCAACACATTCCTCCACGCATGTCCTCCCCGCGTATGCCTACACCCGCCGTCGCACGGACATATCTCTCTCTTTCTCTCCGTCTCTCTCTCTCTCCCTCTCTCTCTATCTCCACCTCTCTCTCTCCTCCTTCATCCCTGTGTGAGAGAGAAAGAGAGAGAAAGAGAGAGAAAGAGAGAGAGAGAGAGTGAGTTGGAGGGTGAGGAGGAGAGAGAGGAGAAAGAGAACGAGGAAGATAGACAGACGAGAGAGAGAGAGAGAAAATTTCTCTCCTTCCCTCCGTATCTCTCCTTCTCATATTCTCTCTCTCTCTCTCTGTCTATCTCCCCCTCTCCTCTTTCTCATCCTCTCCCTCCATCTATCTCACTCCTACTACTCCTCCTCCTCTCTCTCTCTCTCTCTCTCTCTCTCCATTTTCCTCTTCTCCCTGCCCCCCTCCTTCCTCATACAACGCTTGGATTCGCCTATGGATACAAGCTGCTTGGCGAATGTAAAGTAGACCAAGCAGTGGCTATTATTACCGAAATTGAGCTGAGTGTATTAATTGCCTGTTTGCCAAGAACACTTAATCTAATAAAAGCTTCATAACGTGTCACAGACGTGTAAAGTAATAATAATAATATAATTTTTATAGCGCCGGTATCTGCCTCGTAATGGCGCTCGTGGCGCTTTTACATTAGTTTGTTCATCAAACACATAATCATAAAACATCATGCTAAAGCAATAATAGTAATGTTAATAAAGCGACATTTTAGATTTAAAAAATATAATTATCATTCATTATATAATTAATAAGCGCTAGACTGACGTAGTTTTTTTGCACCGCCCCTTACGGAGAAAGCGCTGCTCTTTTGGCCCATGCGCAATAGTACACATTGTACAATAATTTACAACATAGTTTCTTTTATGCCACACCTGCATCGTTGCCTATTGATGTGGTGTGCAGACTTGTCACAAGGTGGCAGCAGTTTCGATGAAAGACATTGTCCGGGTGTCGGTTATTATTTTATCACATTTTAATCGAATTTCTGCAGGAAAGGACGCATCGTATACCCAAATGGTGTGACCGACGCCAAGGACGTGTCAACTATGCGGTGAATTCGTCGCAGTAATGTTTTCTGGATGTGTGCCGCGGAAGAAAAGTTGAACTTACGGACAAAAGTTGCGACCGCGCTTCGTCAGCCCGCCGCGGTAGCATCACATTCTGTCGTCAGCGACAGTGGCCGAGTCCGGGTGCGTTACCCAAACGACAGTCCCACGGCATAGGCCACAACCATAATCACAGAGCAAAAGATGCATTGATCTCACGATACTTGACCGTCCGAATCGTGTCGTAAATGTATCCTGTTAAATGTACTACTACTGGGTATTACTTTCACGAGTGAATTACTGAAGCGTTGGCGTTGCCATTCATTGTGACTGTGCTTTGAGCCTTTGTGAAGTTTGTTGATTTCACCAATTTCTTTGTGTAATTCAATATAAAATGTTTACTTTACTAATTTAAAGCTAACTAATTGAGTTGCATAGCGTGAACGTTTAGGATTTTTTTTAATTTTACACAAATTAGCACAAACAAATTACGATTGTAATTTACTCTGATGAATAGAAAGCATACATGTTTGAAAACAAAACCTCTGCTCAGTATAGCCAACAAGACTTGACCCAGAAGGAAACCAGTAACTCAGTTTGCATATAGGGTTAAACCAACTTTTGTAACAAATTGTCGGAGGCTATGGTGAGGCATAATGTTGCTCTCTGTAAGTGTAACTGTAGGACCAGTTAACAAGGCAAATTGTGGTATGATTATAGCGCAAGAATGTTATTTTCGTAGTTCATTATTAATGTTAATAAGTGATGTTGTTGCTAGACCAGTTGGGGAAAACCACTTGCTTAACAAAGGAAAATGAAAGTATGTTCTTATATAGTGCATCAAATCTTCAAAAATGCTCAAATTGCTTTATACTTTACACCCTGACAATCAAACACCATCTGGGAAGCATCCAGCCATGCTGAAATTAATGTGCAAAGTCTACACATATATCCACCACTGTCTATGGCCATGCACATGTTCCAAACAGCTGAGTGAACTGTAGCCATGTGGAATGAACTTGCCTTGTTCTCTTAGTTGTAGTAGCCAAGTGCTGTGGTCCTACAGCAAGACCTAAACCGTATGTTGGGTGGGATAGTAATGTAGAGTTCGTTTAAAATTATAAAAAACAATTAAGGATTTTCAGGGCAAAATGGGATAAATGCATTTTAGTATTTGATTATAATAAAAACTCACTTCTTTGCTTGAAATACTTGAAATGAAAGTTTGTACACACGTCTGTCTAAGATATTTCAGCTGCTTTGGCACTGATCATACATGTTGCCCTGGAGCTCCTTATGAAGGCAGACAGCAAGAAGTAAAGTTGCTTTGAGAGACATGTTGAAACATGCGATATGTTGACCCTTTTGCAACAGATCTTGTTCACACACTGATGACATGATGTTTATGATATGCCTGATCTCTGTTAATGGTGGCGTTCTCTTAAATGTAGATAGTGTCCTTTTGTCCCTCATGCTAAATCTGATCAGACCAACACCTTGATGTTTTTCATTATTATTCTGCCAGAATCTGAGCAATGTCACATGACATCAATGATTGAACAAGATTCTCTGTGGATGAGAACAAAATGATGTTTACAAATGGTTGATCCAAGGTAAGTTTGACCTCTTGCTGTCTGAGGGAACCTTGGAGCCATGACACAGTATTAGGTGTCCCATGTGAAGGTCTTCTGTCTGTCTGTGTCCACAGGTGGGGATGGCTGGGAAGAAGTAGACGGAGGGAAGAGTGGGGAGAGAAGATGCAGGGAAACAACTGGAGCTCCCGGTTCCTTAAGATACACCAGGGCAGCGTGATGGGAATATCATTTCACCCAAAGGTTGGTTTGACAGTTTCCAAGCAGAGACCTGCAGGTTTTGTTTTCAGTTGTCATCTGATGAAGTTCTTGGGAGCTGCTGACCATCGTCAGCGTACTCAAACTTCAAAGTCAAAATTACTGAGATGTTGAAAATAATAATTTTTCTGCTGCATAAGACATCCCACCTTGATGAGTTTTTGTTGGGTGGAAACACATAAAACTTACCAAGGAGGACTCTGTTGCAACAGTTGTGCCTGTGTGCGAGCTTGTTCGAGTCGTTGGGGACTGGATTTTGAATGAAAATGGCAAAATAGAATAAAAACAGTATGACAACAGACAATACTTGCGTGCCTTTTTATGATTCAGCTGTTTATTTGTGTTTCACACTGAATGTAATTACTGGGAATTGTTCCCTCTGTAATCTTAAACAAAAATCATAAATTTCATCACAATGTTTTACTTAATACCATTCTTGGTAGTTACCTGATCAGTGACCACCTTCAGATACTGACATCAACATTTTGAACTGTACAGTTTCCTATTTTATGAACCAGATGTTGAAGTTGCTATAAGTAACATTTAAATGAGAATTTAAGATAACAAAATACAACACAATAAAATGTTATTGTTGAATGTTCCAGAAAGGAATTTTTGTAGCGTTCATACAATATTAAATTCTGTTTGCTTTAAGGATCGCTATATTTTCTGCTCTGGTGCCAGTGACGGGAAGGTGAACATATACTCAGCCCAGAAATGCCAGTTTCTTCAGAGTTACCCTGTAAGTAGTATAGAAGTGTATCAGTGCAAATGTATTGGGCGGTTTGTGATAGCACAGAATGTTGTAAACAATTTCAGCATCTATTAATTACTCTTGATTTTTCTGTAACTAAGACTTTTACCCAGGACAGCAATAACATAGTTCCACACCTCCCAATCTTATTTCCAAACATGAAAAGTAGCTTTTGTTAACAGCAATATTGTTATTGTTTCTACAAACATGGTTTTGTACTTTGGTCCACTTATTCTAACAAACAATGTTTACCAATTAGTTACGTTGCCTCAGCAAATCTTGTTTGTTTTAAAATTGCAAATTTTACATATCTGCAGTTTGTGTATACATCAGTAGAACTGAGTTTTAGTGTGTCAGCAAATTTGAAAATTTGTAATGCAAAATCAAAACCGAGTTTGCTGTTCTTCATTTAGTAACCAGAGGATATTGATGTACATACATGAACTATTGATCGAGCAAGGTTAATTGATAAAGCTTTACGGTAACGTAAGTTCTGCAAAGGTTTATAGAGATTAACTGTTTCTTTCTTTCTTTTGACGAAAACCAGGATTGTTCCACTAAAGGCACTAATATTAATTTCACAGATGAAAATCAATTGACAATCGATTGACAATGGTCTTTTACAGAGGACACTTACCACACCTGGATATGTTTCAAGGACACGTTTTAACATAGTTTTTCCTGTTACAACGAAAACAATAATCATTACCTAATTTATGTTGCATTTTTCTGTATGCTATTATTCTTGTTATGCTCCAGCCTCAAATCTTCTTCACTCCTGCCTCCAGTACTATACATTTACCATCACATTTCAGGTGAGAACGGCCGGTCTCGCTAGAAACATCAACGCAGTTCGCTTCACATGTGAAGGAAATAAGGTGGGTCGGCACGTCTCTCACTTCTACCCATCATTATTAGGTGTTTTGTGGCATCTTAGCTGGACATTGGGCCAAGTACATTTTCATAAGCACAAGTACAAGTACGTTGCTGGTGGTTTAGTACAAGTATGAGTAAGAATGCATTGCTGAAACCTGAGTACGAGTACAAATACATTTTCTTGAGTACAAATACAAATATAAGCATTAGTTTTAGAAATGATATTAATGATTGAGAATGTACTCTAGCCTATATGTAGTGATGGAAAGGTGATGTTCTATCTGAACTAACAAAGAATTTCATTCTCCTAAATTTGTTATACCTCAGGAGAACTACAAATAAATTTACCAGTATATGTTGATAAAGTACTGAGACATACTCGTAATTTACTCGTAAAATATGAGTACAAGTACATGGCCCATAAGTCGTATGAGTACAAGTACGAGTACTTCAAAATGTACTTGAGTATACAAATACAGAGTACTTCAGCCCCATGTCTGATCTTAACAAATCTTTGGTTGTATCTTAAATGGGAGTTTTTAAAGAACTGCGCCAAGGTAACATTCAGCAGTGGTGAAACGTGCAGCACATTGGTGAATGATATGCATATTTAATACAATATAATGTATAGTTTGCAGTATTAATTCACATTGCATGTTTCCCACTATAAACTTCGCATGCATGCTATACACTTTTATCTTTCTGCCGTGTATAACACTTGTTACAGCAAACATACATCCCTGTACATGTTCACATATTGAAACAGAACAAAAGCACACCTCTGAGACAGGTAGTTGACTAGTGTCACAAATAAGACGTCAACTTGGATACTCTTGTATATTTTTTTTATTACATGGTATTTCATCATAATTGATGTATCTAGGTTTCGAAGGAAACTCCTTCAAGTGGTCAACAAATTAACTGTTATCAATGCTGACAAGCTTGATGGAGTCCTTGCGCATTATTTTTATTGCGACGTAAACAAACAGTGACATACAGGATACATCAGTTATTCTGGTGTCAGGTGTATTTTATGATCTTCACGTCTTATGTTGTCCTCAGATTCTCGTCACAAACACGGCACGGCGCCTGGTGGTGATTGACGTCGAGAGAGGAGACCAGGAACTTTGTTACGACAATTGTGAGTGTCTGTGTCACTAATGTTGATTGTATAATGACTTATTTGTTCATAATGTGCTTGTGGTCATTTTATTTTATTTATGGAACATTCAAATCACTCCGATAATCAGCTAATTATATTGTAAAATTTATGTTCATTTATACCCATTATACATGCACATCATTTGATGATCAAAGAACCAACATTTTATCTCTAATTAAGAGTATTAAACTGATGGCATGTATTAAAGATTTGCAGGATACGTGAACATCAAATGAGGTAAAGACATTTCAAAATTAGAAAAAGTTACTAAATGAATGCGGGTTACATTTCAGGTGCCTTTAATGGGCGAGACCGGGCAGCCCTTGCAGCAGACCCCATGTCACCAAATATGGTCGTGTGCTCATATGTCAATGGCAAGGTAAGACAGTCTGACCCACCCTACACAGACGTACTTCAATACTATGTTGATTGCAGCTGTACTGTGGCTAGACTCTCAGACCTTAGAGTACCCCACAATTGAGTTGCTCTGCTGTCACATGTAGAGAACCCGGTAAGACAGCCTGACCCACCCTACACAGAAGTACTTTAATACTATGTCGGGTGCAGACCCTTAATCTAGAGAACCCGGGTTCAAATCGTCTGCTCCTGCATCAATCCTTGGACAAGTTTGTTTACGCTACGTTGCTCCAGTTCACTCAGCTATATGAATGACTACCTGGCTATAGACAGTGGTGGATATTTGTGCATGAAGTCTGGTCCCAAATACAGTGTGGCTGTATGTGTCCATTTGCTCACTGCATTGACTGGTGCTACCAACTTGTGTTGTTTAAGCCCAATGATTTCACACACTTCACATGAAAGAATATATGGATTTTGCTGATTAATCTTATTTTTTTATTATTGGTTTCAAATTTGTTACGTATTATATTTCTAGTGTGCAAACATTTGTCTGATAATAAAAGAAGGCAACTAACATTTATTATTCCTATAAAAGAGTATTTTTGTGCACCTACAAGGCATATATGTTAAAAGTAATCTCTGTTACCTCTCTCTGTTCACCCGTCTGTCTCTGTTCCAGGGCCTAACTTTATTTGATCTCAGAATGCCTATACCACTGGACTTTCTATACGATGTAAGTATCATTATTGACATACAGCAGCGGTTCCCAAACTGGGGTACACGTAACCCCAGGGTTTACCAGGGGTATGTGAAGGGTTAGCTGAAAGTAAAGATTTCAGCATGTTGCGTGCTGCTCTTGTTTGTGACTTGCACCAACAAAGACAGAGACTTCAAGGAGACTACACCCCTAGGGCACCAACAAAGACAGAGACTTCAAGGAGACTACACCCCTAGGGCACCAACAAAGACAGAGACTTCAAGGAGACTACACCCCTAGGGCACCAACAAAGACAGAGACTTCAAGGAGACTACACCCCTAGGGCACCAACAAAGACAGAGACTTCAAGGAGACTACACCCCTAGGGCACCAACAAAGACAGAGACTTCAAGGAGACTACACCCCTAGGGCACCAACAAAGACAGAGACTTCAAGGAGACTACACCCCTAGGGCACCAACAAAGACAGAGACTTCAAGGAGACTACACCCCTAGGGCACCAACAAAGACAGAGACTTCAAGGAGACTACACCCCTAGGGCACCAACAAAGACAGAGACTTCAAGGAGACTACACCCCTAGGGCACCAACAAAGACAGAGACTTCAAGGAGACTACACCCCTAGGGCACCAACAAAGACAGAGACTTCAAGGAGACTACACCCCTAGGGCACCAACAAAGACAGAGACTTCAAGGAGACTACACCTCTAGGGCACCAACAAAGACAGAGACTTCAAGGAGACTACACCCCTAGAGCATCAACAAAGACAGAGACTTCAAGGAGACTACACCCCTAGGGCACCAACAAAGACAGAGACTTCAAGGAGACTACACCCCTAGGGCACCAACAAAGACAGAGACTTCAAGGAGACTACACCCCTAGGGCACCAACAAAGACAGAGACTTCAAGGAGACTACACCCCTAGGGCACCAACAAAGACAGAGACTTCAAGGAGACTACACCCCTAGAGCACCAACAAAGACAGAGACTTCAAGGAGACTACACCCCTAGGGCACCAACAAAGACAGAGACTTCAAGGAGACTACACCCCTAGAGCACCAACAAAGACAGAGACTTCAAGGAGACTACACCCCTAGAGCACCAACAAAGACAGATACTTCAAGGAGACTACACTCCTAGGGCACCAACAAAGACAGAGACTTCAAGGAGACTACACCCCTAGGGCACCAACAAAGACAGAGACTTCAAGGAGACTACACCCCTAGGGCACCAACAAAGACAGAGACTTCAAGGAGACTACACCCCTAGGGCACCAACAAAGACAGAGACTTCAAGGAGACTACACCCCTAGAGCACCAACAAAGGCAGAGACTTCAAGGAGACTACACCCCTAGGGCACCAACAAAGACAGAGACTTCAAGGAGACTACACCCCTAGGGCACCAACAAAGACAGAGACTTCAAGGAGACTACACCCCTAGGGCACCAACAAAGACAGAGACTTCAAGGAGACTACACCCCTAGGGCACCAACAAAGACAGAGACTTCAAGGAGACTACACCCCTAGGGCACCAACAAAGACAGAGACTTCAAGGAGACTACACCCCTAGGGCACCAACAAAGACAGAGACTTCAAGGAGACTACACCCCTAGGGCATCAACAAAGACAGAGACTTCAAGGAGACTACACCCCTAGAGGTCACTAAGAAAGATGAGGGCATGTTCTGAGAGATATCCAAGTGTACTGAAGCTACGGATTTATCATGTGATAATATGTGACTTTATGCATGGACTGAATGAACAAATGTGGTATGATTCAGTGTTCAAAAATATTTCACAGAATGATCCATTAATCTTCATTCACATTAAAAGTAATCCTGCACTGCTAAGAGCAGACCTTGATGACAGCAATATGTAAATATCACAAAACTCCAATGTTCTGAATATTCAGTTTTGCTTTTATTAAAACTTTTACTGACTGTATCATGCGGACCAAGTTCATGGTCTACTAACCGTTGAGGAAAACAAAAAAGAGGAAACGCTGAGAGATGAGATTGCTGAGTTGACTATTTCTATAACAACTTTGAAGTCCTGACATTTCATCAAGAAACTATCGAGAGAAGGCTATTTCTTGTGTTGTTTAAAGTACGAACATTCATATTCATGGGAGGGAAATATCAACTAGCAAGTTAACAACGCTGTGTTTAATGATGATGAAAACGTGAAAGGACAATGTGTGCAGACTAAAAGCAATCAAAACCAACTTCCCAGTTCTGCATGCAAAAGATGCAACTTTGTTCTGAGCTTTGTCCAGCATGGGTGTGGAATGGCAGCAGATAGCAGACACTTTGGGACTGTTGGAGTCAGCCCCATTGTCTCCCACATGAATGTCTTCCTTTGGCCACATTCCCGTCTGTGGTGGGCGTGTGGTGACTCAAGGAGGCTAGGGATGCTGTTGGTCTTCCACCATCCAGTTTTGTGGACATGGATTACTGGCTTACCAGCATTGTTCAGCATAAAGACTATACTTCAAGCCCGATGATCTCTGGTTTTATCTATCCAAACCATTTCCTGAATTGAATATTTGATTTTGACAACTATAGTCCTCCCCTTAACTTTCAAAACATTCGACGTACAAGTATGTTCGATTTTGTCGTCATGGAACTGAGTGTAGAATAAATTATTCTGTAGCGTACATACATTTTATGTTAAAAGGATGGGTGTGCACAGACGATCGTCTCAGACTCAGGGGACATGGAGAGAAACTGTTTGGGAACCACTGACTTACAGTGATACAATAATGTACATGGATGATGTTTTTCCCTCTCAGTTGCATCTGCTTTTTCAGCTAGAACTGTTCTACATTTAAACCAACTTACAGTACTTCACCTGAAAATAACTAGGCAGAAGTATTTCTTTCTACTGTAAGACTGTTTCTCTGATGGAACTTGGCTGTTTGTGGCAACAGTTAACCTGTATTTGTGATCTTTCAACTGTACATGTGTGTGAAATTTAACACGATATGTTGCAAACTTCTATCCAGGTTCATGATGGTACGATCCATGACATCATATTCCGCTGACCTACAGTATTAACATTACCATGAGAAAAATAATGTACATGGATGACGTTTTTCCCCCGGTTGCGTGTCTTAAGATGTTAAGACTAAAATGGATTTTGTCCAGCTAGAACTGTTCTACAATTAACCAAACTTACTTCACCTGAAAATGACTTTGCAGAGGTATTTCTTAATAACGTCAGACTATTCACCTGATGGAACTTGCCTGTTTGTGGCAACAGTTAACCTGTAATTTGTGAGCTTTCAACCACACATGTGTGAAATTGATGTTGATATGTTGCACACTTACATTCAGGTTCACGATGGTACGATCCATGACATCATATTCCTGCAAGAGAGCTGGCCGTGGGGTCACGGGGAAAGGTCAATGGTCACCGTGGGGTCAGACGGCCTGTGTAAGGTATACTGGTGACAGTCGCTCTTTGTGCATGTTTCTTGGTTCGTTAGCAATTTAATTAACTATGACTGACTCTCACTAGCATTTTCTCAAGTTTGACTTACATAAATGTTCTTGACCCCAGTTTATTTGGCAATTTTACCACATGATAATGGCAAATTGTGTATTTAAATAAACCGTGCATGTAGATATAGCAAATGCAACTCAGTTATTGATACCTACCATTCTATATTTATGGAAGGTCATCATGACTAGATGTACATGATGCTGGTCAAAATTCAAAGTGACACGATCATTAAAAATGTATCTTCACAAATCTGTGCCCTACGACTGATACTTGTAAGGCAACGTTGTGAGGTGTTTTGTTGTATTGGCAGAAATTTAAATGTAAACTGTTCTTTGTTGAGTGATTGGATCAGTTGAAATGTAAACTGATCTCTAAACCGAGACATGGTTTAGAGATCAAGTCGGCGTATGAAAAACAAACACGTGCATGCACACACGCACGGACACACACTTAGGCACCGAACTGTTCTCCCGCACATTTCGCTGTTTTGTAGCTGTGATGATGGTTCCAGGTGAGCACACTAGATGGCAGGAGGTTACACGTGATACAGGGGGAGCAGCCATTGAATTCTGTCGCTGCGACGCCTGAGGTTTATAACTCCTCCCGAGACGATGGTTTCACAAGTGAGTATAGAAGACACAGAGTCTTCTCGTGTTTATCAGACACATTGTTTAGATATTATTTGTTATTGTCCCTTCTCTTGACAATTTAACCATTTCAGTAGTACAACCCTCAAACACAGTTGTCACTGAATATTGTTTCCCCAGTGACACTTGAACATGGACTGCATCCCTTCAACTCAAGATTCCGGCTGCAGCAATGCATTTTATCAATAGGAATGTCACACACAGATGCACACGCACATACACACCTATGTACGTACACACACACACACACACACACACACACACACACACACACACACACACACACACACTCAGTTATACAAAACTACACAATTATTATGCTATTATCCATAGTGTAATGCTGCGGCATTGAAAGGATTATAAAACGTGCTGCCACATAGCAGGAAAAACAACTGAATAGCAGACATCATCGATGTCACAATAATGACCTGTCATATTTAAGTGTCACACTGTGTGGCTGCAATAGCGCGGTCTGACGTACTGAATGGTTAAAGAAACAAACGCACTTTTTAGTTAAACTGACTGCGGATATATTTAAGCTTTAACATTTTCTACTTTTGGACGTGAAAGAACTGTGGTTGCAGTTGGCTGAACCAGTTAAGGAGACTCGCCTTGTCAGCCGTGGAAATTTGTGTTTTGCAGGTCTTTTGACACTTGGTGGCAGCACTGTGGCCAGTTACGCACCAGATAGTGGGCTTCGGGAAACTCTGACAGAAAACAAATCCGCTGCCATCCTGAAGCTAAGGTAACTGTTGAACTCTGGGTGTATGTGGCAGCTGTCATTGTTATGCATCTCAGCCAAACACACTCGCACTGTAGATCACAGGTTCTTCCGTAGATGTCTGTTCATTCCTCTGGGTTTTTGCTTTATCAAACTTTGCATTGCTGTAACTGATGCAATGTTTGGCCAAATGTACTGTTTACATTTATTTGTGGAGCATACAAAGAGTGCACTCTGGTCGGAGGTGTTGAGAGACAGCAAAATTGTTTTTTTAATATTTGCATCCAATAGACCTTACGAATAGCTGTGGCCGATTCAAAATCAAATTAGATTTCTAACCAATTCTTATTTGCTCTTTTTCAAAACTACTAAAAGACAAAATGTTAGGCCTGCTTTGACCTGCCTCAGATTCTTGTGGTCAAGCATGTACTCAATCAGGACATGATGGTCCGGGCGAGTTAGTGACTTGTGCGCAGTGGTTGGTCACATTATGGTCATTTTTTTAAATGTTCAAATTATTGAAATCGTTCCATTGCTCAAACATATATTAAAAACTCATCAGTTGGCGTTTTTGTTAAAGGCAAAAGAGAGAGTGGTGTACTACAAGTATAACAATACCCGTTAAAACGATTCTCCCTTCCTTGGTTACCCAGGCACCATCAGGTGGCAGCACTTGTCGCCCCTCTCTCGTCCCGGTGAAGTCACACTGCCACTCGAGTGTCAGTAAAAGTAAATGTTGATTTTCGGAAAAAAACACAAAAGCCTCTGACCACCAATATACTATTTGTACACTTTGGAAAATGTTGACAATATAGAATGACCCATAAGTTGAATCATATGAAAAGTTGTATTGTCTCCTGCTACTTAAAGCAGATATTCTGTGTGAGGCGCCATCAACTGCTTTAGATAAATAATGTCTGATGAATTCATTCTGTATCTACAATCAGGGGTTGGTACCCTGGAATTTCTGTCCTAATGTAATGATGAACAACTAGCTCACCGGTGACACTGTGTCGTAGATACTCAACACACGGTAGTATCCTGTACACGGTGTGTGAGTGTGGGGTGCTCCGACGCTACCGACGCTGGCCTGACCGTCATGTCTACCTCAACGACGCACTCCACCACAAGAGTGACATCGAAGACTTTGACATATCTCCGTATGACGAATGTATCCTTGCTCCCTGCTCCGTCCAGGTGTTTAGGGACTGTCTCAAAACGTTGACATTTACCATATATTTATGTGTACATATCACTCATTTTCGTTTTCCCCTTCAGTTCTTACACAAAAGTTGGGGTGACACACGATGCTAAACAAAATTTTCTCTGACCAGTTATGAGCTAGAAATCTGTGCCTTCTTAATCAGTGCATGAAACACGCCTATAATAAGTTTATACAATATATCAGACGCCTTTCGCATTTTGCGTGCACATGACATGGAAGAGTTGAACCAGTTTTCTTCTCTCAACAGGATTCTTGTCTACCGAACATCAAGTGTAGCCAGTCCTAGATCATTACTAAAGAGCTACAATGTTTGGGATTGGCCGGCTGGTAGCAGTGAAATAAATTACTGGTGTCATTTCTCTGTCAGAGCCAGGTCGACTCAGAGGCTGCTCTTGCAGCAGTAAAGGACAACTTAATCATCAGCATCGTTACAAAGCTGTCAATTTCTGGAACCTGTGTCAAACTTATTATCAGCACGTAACTTTTCAAGTTATGCCAGATGTTTGATGTCCTGAATTAATCTGCCCGGACAACCTTAGTAATGGATACCACCAGAGCCTCGACATGGCTTGTGATGTCAATAGACAGACCAGTATGAATGCCACCAGCGGATAGAAAGAATACTAATAAATTGCTCACCTAAAATAGTTTTTTAAACATGGCACATTTAATGAACGTTGATGAAATGACAGCAACCAACGCCAAGCAACGCTTAAACCAAATAGTTTGATGCAGTGAAACGGTTGATGCCAAAAGTCGGGGTGCATATTTTACATAGGGACATATTATACCAGTACATGGAGACTAAGGTATGTTGCAGGTAATTGGTGTTGGTCTTGTCTTGTTATGGAGGGATCAACAGGGGAAGAATGACAAATTTAGTTTTAAGCTTGATGAAACATGAGTAAGCCTAAGAGAATTTGCATTATTTCAAATAAATTTTTGAAAAAGCAAAACCCCAGGGCTACTTCCCACTTTCACATCCCGTCTTGTTCATGTGTTGTTTTGGCGGAAGTGTGACAACAAAGGTTTGGCTAATTTAATTCCTGCCCAATAATTCAAGTGGTTCTGAAAACAGGAGTCTGTCAATACACAGTTATGTAAATGTTTTTGTGTTGTTGAGTTTCTTTTCTCTTTCTCTAAAACCACTGGACTAATTCAGTGTGTTCAAAACTAAATTACTTCACAATCTGCTTTTGCCAGTTATGTAATGTAATAGGAATGTCCCTTCTCTTTGACTAATTTAAAGAAATGAATGCACTTGTGCACTAATGAAACTGATGCAGATATATTTACGCTGGTCACACTTCATCTGTCTGGACAAGAACAATATTTGTGACGGGCTGAGTCAGTCACGGAGGCAGGACACTTGTCCAGTATCTGGGACAACTGCTATTTTATTATCATAACTACATTTTTGTTTAAATTTGGTGCCTCAGGTGCCTTAGTTCTGTCTTGTCACATAATCTCAAACATATTTATATTACGAAAGCATTGCCTCTGCACCCTGTTGTTGTTGTCACATAGTCCCAATAAAGTAGCCTTCATTCACACACATGCTGTATAACGTATCTGAAATTCCAATACCTCATTCACCCACAATCCAATATCTAACCTGACACCCCCTTAATTTCTACTAAAAGCAGACAATGATTTGCTTGGACTGTATCTCAAATAAAAACGACGTCTGTATCTACAAGCTGAAAAAGACAGACTGACATCTGTCATAATTTGACAGCTCTGATACTGCACTGCACAAATACTGAATTTCTACTCACCCAAAACTAAGCAAGTCTTCACAGAAATTAAAAAAAACCTGCGTCACGCCATATCTGTTGTGATCTGTTTCACCAGATAATGGCGGTTGAACACCTTTTTGTGATCTTACTATGGACAGACATGGGGTCAAATACATTTGTATTTGAAAGTATTTAAATACTTTTTTTAAAGTATTTGTATTTGACATTTAGGAATTGAAAGTATTTGAATTTGTATTTAAATACTTGAAGTATTTGATATTTCAAATACTTTTTTAAATAGTTCTTGATTGAATTATTAAAACTCAAGTAACTGTACTGTGTCTTGTGGCAATTTACTCAGGAATTACGGCCTACTAAAGGCAATTAAGCCATCATATGAGCAGTCATTGGGGCTGTAGACCTTTGAGACCACTGTATAAGAAGACTTGTTACAAGAAGCCACTGCCTCACTTGTCAGTTGTCACTGTGATGTAGTTAGCAACAACAAGACTCCCTTGCACTGTCTTATCAGTGTTTTCATGGTCCAGTTAATGAAACTGAACTGCCTGGTGACTGCCAGATGTGGTGACCAGCTATTGTTTCAAATATTTGCTTCACCTGTGTAGCCTGTGGCTTAAGAGAAGGTGGTGGCTTCTCAAGTCAGGTGGTATCTTCGAATTATAGATGGTAGATGTGTTGTAACTGCATGTTAGTTACCTATGAACCTGCGACCATGGCAGGCAAGCCCACCAAGCAGCAGTCGCTGATATTTTCATTTTTTGACATTCCTGAAAATGTGGAAGGAAATTCCAAGGCCAAATGTAAACTCTGCACAAGCCAGCTCTCTGCCTCTACGAGAGCATCTTCGAAAATATCCTGAAAATGAAAAGTATTTGAAAAAGTATTTGAAATACTTTTCACAAGTATTTGTATTTAAATACATTTGCATTTAAAAGTATTTGTATTTGAATCCCTCAAAAGTATTTGTATTTAAATACATTTCAATGTATTTGACCCATTTCAATGTCTGGCTATGGAAAGTGCCACGCTTGCATCAATTTGCACCGCTATGGACAGGCACTGCAACTCTTACGTCAATTTGCACCGCTATGGACAGGCACTGCCACTCTTGCGTGAGTTGCGTCAGTTTGTACCGCTATGGACAGGCACTGCCACTCTTGCGTCAATTTGCACCGCTATGGACAGGCACTGCCACGCTTGCATCAATTTGCACCACTATGGACAGGCACTGCAACTCTTGCGTCAATTTGCACCGCTATGGACAGGCCCTGCCACTCTTGCATCAGTTTGCACCGCTATGGACAGGCACTGCCACTGTTGCGTCAATTTGCATCGCTATGGACAGGCACTGCCACTCTTGCGTCAATTTGCACAGCTATGGACAGGCACTGCCACTCTTGCGTCAATTTGCACAGCTATGGACAGGCACTGCCACTCTTGCATCAGTTTGCACCGCTATGGACAGGCACTGCCACTGTTGCGTCAATTTGCATCGCTATGGACAGGCACTGCCACTCTTGCGTCAATTTGCACCGATATGGACAGGCACTGCCACTCTTGCGTCAATTTGCACAGCTATGGACAGGCACTGCCACTCTTGCGTCAATTTGCACAGCTATGGACAGGCACTGCCACTCTTGCATCAGTTTGCACCGCTATGGACAGGCACTGCCACTCTTGCGTCAATTTGCACCGCTATGGACAGGCACTGACTCAGATAATCACAGCAGTGTTGCTCGCCAGGTCTCACAAATGTGGTAATACGCCATATTTTATTAAATAAATATGCCTGAGATGATGTTGAAAGATGGAATTCAGTGCACTAGTGCACTGAGGTGTCACGTTTAGGCAATAATGTAGTTATACTGACACAGTTGATGTGGCCCAGATACCAGACAAGTGTCAGAAGCAGTCTTACTAAGTTTAGCCAACGTCTAAAGACTGGAAGTTGAAGGTCATTGCAGAAAATGAATCATTTGTTTTATAGACAGTGAGACATCTCTTAATTAATTGTGTCAATGTAAACCAGTTAAAACCAAAGTTTCCTTGACCGTCGATGTTAAGATCTTGTGACAGCATCAAAGGACCGCACAATTGGCGTTGTACATCTCGGTGGGCCAAATCACGGGACGTCCGAATACAGCGAACTCACGTGACGCGTCTTGCCTGATTACAGAGTCTAGGGCATTTATACTGTATTGGGTTTTGTATCACATAGAAATCTAGTTTGTTTTGATTTTCTCATGGTCCTTCTGTTATAGGACCATCAAGGGACCATGAATGATTACGATACGATTACTGGACTCTGTCAGATATTCTTTAAGATGGTGGTTAATGTAAGGATTATGATACATGACATTTTTAATGACAGAAACACCACTCTTTATTTTGCATTTAATACGATACACTGATATTTACATCTATGTTATATAAATCACTACTGATGTTATCCGTCATTAAGCATAGACAGAAATGTAAACATTCTTTCCAATAAATGCGGTGCTTTCGACTTAAAAGACAAATGTCACCATGTAATGATGCAATGTGTACAATGTTTTTATTGAAATTTTGGTTGTAGAAAATGTATGTCATCCTTGGAATAAATACTACCAAAGCAAGAATTACATTATCAGTTTGTTCCGTGTTTGTGTATAATTATGGATTGTTGTAGAAATTTGCAAACTCCAAAAACAGATTTCTTTTCAGTTTAAACCGCCAGCCGCTATGTAGTGTGGCACGTATGATACTGAATCATAAAAGATATCTTTAAAAAACCACATTCACAGCAGGACATGTAGAATCACAACATTTGACTAATGGTTTGAATCAACACTAACCACTTCCTGGTGTCTATTTATTTGGACTTTGCAAAGTGTTGGGCCAGATCCAGAACAACTACTGAAGACTCACAACTTGTTGAAACCTTTGTTCTTCACTCAACCAGTTTGAAGATGACATTTGATAGGAAATAAAGCTTGCAACCTTTGAATAAAGATATCGCAAACACACACTTGACAACGTTTGTGAATAAATGAATGATTTTATTTTCATAAACATAATATACATTTACAGTACAACATTTGCATTCCTGAAAAAGTAGATATAGTTCAGACGATATGTACACAAACACATTCAAGAAACAACAAACTACAGTGAACTCTTGCTATGTGGACGCATGGTGAAATATAAGAAACTGTCACTTAAAAAGGACCTACTTTGATATCCCTATTTCAGCCTGGGCTGTGTTATGACTTGTCAATATAAGAACCATTCGAATAGATTTTACCTGAGTTAGTCCACATAGCGAGAGTTCAGTGCAGCAGAATTTATAAAACAAGATTAAAACACAACTACCTCAAACAACACATACACATCACACCACATACACCCTCCACACCACATACACACTAGACATCAGATACACATTCCACACCATATACACATTAGAAACAAATGGAGAACATGCACACAACAACACATTCACACAACAAAACATGTGCACAACAAAACATGCGCACAACAAAACATGTGCACAACAAAACATGCGCACAACAAAACATGCACACAACAGAACATGCACACAACAAAACATGTGCACAACAAAACATGCACACAACAAAACATGCACACAACAGAACATGCACACAACAAAACATGCACACAACAACACATGCACACAACAAAACATGCACAACAAAACATGCACACAACAGAACATGCACACAACAAAACATGTGCACAACAAAACATGCGCACAACAAAACATGCACACAACAGAACATGCACACAACAAAACATGTGCACAACAAAACATGCACACAACAAAACATGCACACAACAGAACATGCACACAACAAAACATGCACACAACAACACATGCACACAACAAAACATGCACAACAAAACATGCACACAACAAAACATGCACACAACAACACATGCACGCAACATAACATGCACACAACAGAACATGCACAAGACAACACATGCACACAACACATGCATACCACAAAACATGCATACAACAACACATGCACACAACAACACATGCACACAACAACCCATGCACACAAAAACACATGCACACAACAAAACATGCACAAGACAACACATGCATACCACAAAACATGCATACAGCAACAGATGCACACAACAACACATGCACACAACAAAACATGCATGCAACATAACATGCACACAACCCATGCACACGAAAACACATGCACACAACAAAACATGCACAAAACCACATGCACACATCAAAACATGCAAACAACAACACATGCACACAACAAAACATGCACACATCAAAACATGCACACAGCACATGCATACCACAAAACATGCATACAGCAACAGATACACACAACAACACATGCACACAACAAAACATGCACGCAACATAACATGCACACAACCCATGCACACAACAAAACATGCACAAAACAACACATGCACGCAACAAAACATGCACACATCAAAACATGCAAACAACAACACATGCACACAACAAAACATGCACACATCAAAACATGCACACAGCACATGCATACCACAAAACATGCATACAGCAACAGATGCACCCAACAACACATGCACCCAACAACACATGCACACAACAACACATGCACACAACAACACATGCACACAACAACACATGCACACAACAACACATGCACATGACAAAATATTCACCCCACACACCATTCATAACACCCCCCCATACATGAACCCTTCAACATACGCACCCCGCACATTCTTAAACCCCCTCTCCTACACATGCTTGCTGCCACCATTCAAAACACAAACACCCCAGCACATGCACCCTAACACATACACACACACTCACCCCCTCAACACATGCACTCCACACCCATTCTCCTACAACATCCACTCCATCCACCCCACCCTCCATCCACCCTATCATCCATCACCCCCACCCTCCGTCCACCCTATCCCCACCCCCACCCTCTGTCCACCCCACCCTCCATCCACCCCACCACACCCCCACCCTCTATCCACCCCCACCCTCTAGCCACCCGACCCCCACCCTCCGTCCACCCCCACACCCCCTATGCACAATCCTGATGCTTCTAACTACAGCAAATTCAGTTCATTGGAAGTTGAACTGCAACTGTGTTATTTCAACACACACAGACCTAACACAATAAATCGTATAACACATAACACATTTTACATACTGCAGCTGTAACACATTTCCAACTGTAACAAGTACAGTAAATTGTTACAGTCCAAGGTCTGGTCACTCTCGCAAACTGTAAGTTCTCAACTCACTTAATCTAATAGTTAACTTTAACTTTTAAGTTAACTTTAATAACTTTTCTAACAAAACTGTTCTAACAAAAATGCAAGCAAGTCAGATTCAGACACAATGAACAGTTCACTCAAAATAACAGAGTATCATAAAGTTCTATTTTCTTCATGTTTACACCCCAACTGGCTTCTCCCTGCCAAACTGACACATGTGACGTGTACACATCTACTGGTGAGAGCACATATTTACCACATGTGACGTGTACACATCTACTGGTGAGAGAGCACATATTTACCACATGTGACGTGTACACATCTACTGGTGAGAGAGCACATATTTACCACATGTGACGTGTACACTTCTACTGGTGATAGAGCACATATTTACCACATGTGACGTGTACACATCTACTGGTGAGAGAGCACATATTTACCACATGTGACGTGTACACATCTACTGGTGAGAGAGCACATATTTACCACATGTGACGTGTACACATCTACTGGTGAGAGAGCACATATTTGCCACATGTGACGTGTACACATCTACTGGTGAGAGAGCACATATTTGCCACATGTGATGTGTACACATCTACTGGTGAGAGAGCACATATTTACCACATGTGATGTGTACACATCTACTGGTGAGAGAGCACATATTTGCCACATGTGAAGTGTACACATCTACTGGTGAGAGAGCACATATTTACCACATGTGACGTTTACACATCTACTGGTGAGAGAGCACATATTTACCACATGTGACGTGTACACATCTACTGGTGAGAGAGCACATATTTACCACATGTGACGTGTACACATCTACTGGTGAGAGAGCACATATTTACCACATGTGACGTGTACACATCTACTGGTGAGAGAGCACATATTTGCCACATGTGACGTGTACACATCTACTGGTGAGAGAGCACATATTTACCACATGTGATGTGTACACATCTACTGGTGAGAGAGCACATATTTGCCACATGTGAAGTGTACACATCTACTGGTGAGAGAGCACATATTTACCACATGTGACGTTTACACATCTACTGGTGAGAGAGCACATATTTGCCACATGTGACGTGTACACATCTACTGGTGAGAGAGCACATATTTACCACATGTGATGTGTACACATCTACTGGTGAGAGAGCACATATTTGCCACATGTGAAGTGTACACATCTACTGGTGAGAGAGCACATATTTACCACATGTGACGTTTACACATCTACTGGTGAGAGAGCACATATTTACCACATGTGACGTGTACACATCTACTGGTGAGAGAGCACATATTTACCACATGTGACATGTACACATCTACTGGTGAGAGAGCACATATTTACCACATGTGACGTGTACACATCTACTGGTGAGAGAGCACATATTTACCACATGTGACATGTACACATCTACTGGTGAGAGAGCACATATTTACCACATGTGACGTGTACACATCTACTGGTGAGAGAGCACATATTTACCACATGTGACGTGTACACATCTACTGGTGAGAGAGCACATATTTGCCACATGTGACGTGTACACATCTACTGGTGAGAGAGCACATATTTGCCACATGTGACGTGTACACATCTACTGGTGAGAGAGCACATATTTACCACATGTGACGTGTACACATCTACTGGTGAGAGAGCACATATTTACCACATGTGACATGTACACATCTACTGGTGAGAGAGCACATATTTACCACATGTGACGTGTACACATCTACTGGTGAGAGAGCACATATTTACCACATGTGACGTGTACACATCTACTGGTGAGAGAGCACATATTTGCCACATGTGACGTGTACACATCTACTGGTGAGAGAGCACATATTTGCCACATGTGACGTGTACACATCTACTGGTGAGAGAGCACATATTTACCACATGTGACGTGTACACATCTACTGGTGAGAGAGCACATATTTGCCACATGTGAAGTGTACACATCTACTGGTGAGAGAGCACATATTTACCACATGTGACGTTTACACATCTACTGGTGAGAGAGCACATATTTACCACATGTGACGTGTACACATCTACTGGTGAGAGAGCACATATTTACCACATGTGACATGTACACATCTACTGGTGAGAGAGCACATATTTACCACATGTGACGTGTACACATCTACTGGTGAGAGAGCACATATTTACCACATGTGACATGTACACATCTACTGGTGAGAGAGCACATATTTACCACATGTGACGTGTACACATCTACTGGTGAGAGAGCACATATTTACCACATGTGACATGTACACATCTACTGGTGAGAGAGCACATATTTACCACATGTGACGGGTACACATCTACTGGTGAGAGAGCACATATTTACCACATGTGATGTGTACACATCTACTGGTGAGAGAGCACATATTTACCACATGTGGACATTCTTCTGTCACTCATTCCAATAAGTCAACCAAATCAAGCTCTCTTTGGCTACATAGACTGCATAGATATATACAAACTATTCACACTGCAGATGCACTTGACTGACAATGTGATTGCATAAACAAGCTCACCCAAATTAACAATGAGTCTTATAAAGGTTTATTTTTGTGTGATTTTTTTGTTTTTTTTGCACAACAGTTGCCTTCCATAATATGTCACACTGACACATTAGGCTTAGATTAGCACACAATGTATAAAGGTTTATTTTGTTGTTGTCATTTTTTTGCATAAATGTTACAAATTACACACAATATACATACAAAGGTTTTCTTTTGCACACCAGTTGCCTTCCATATGTCACACTGACACATTTGGCTCAGATTAGCACACAACATGTAAAGGTTTTTTCTTCTTCATTTTTTGCACAATTGTTGTGGTCCATATGCCACACTGACATGTTTCACTCAAATTACACACAATATACAAACGGTTTTTTTTCACTGTTATTTGTAGAATAGTTTTGATGGGATGGGTGGGTCAGGCCCATCCATAAATTAGAGGATTTATTCATAGTGTGCCGAAAATTAGATATTGTTAGCGTCGACCATGGACCAAAGTCAGTCGTATGCGTGTATAATGTGTGTCAGGATGAGTGGCCTCATTGTCAGACATCAGGGAGGGTCACACTGAACAGACGATGTGTGTCCAGTTTCACCTCCAGTGATGCCTGCCAGTCTGACCACTCATCTGTGCCAGGACTATAATACTCAATCTCTGTTAATCGTGATTCGTCACTAGTCATGCCCCCTGCCACCACTATGCCACCCTGCCACACGACAGCCGGGGCGTTGGCATGTTCCAGGCGTGGCTGACTCAGCCTCATCCAGCTGTCAGTGGCCGGGTCATACCTGAGACATGACCTACTGAAGCCTCCCACCAGGTAGACGTACTGCCCCAGGGAGACAGCAGCACCCAGGTCACACACCTCAGGCATGTCCCCCAGGGTGAGCCACTTGCCTGCCTTCGTGTCGTAGGCACGTGTGCATAACAAGTTCTTGTTGTCATCATCACGGCCTCCGAACACGAAGACCTTGTGGCCATGACTGGTGGCGGCGGGGTTGCGCACTGGCCAGGGCATGGCTGGCAGAGGCGTCCACTGATGCTGCGTGAAGCTATACTGCTCCGTGGACCCAGTCGCCTTGTTGTTACCATCTTTCCCACCCACTACAATCACGTGGTCCCCCACAAGGACACTTCGGTGATATTTACGTGGTGTGATCATTGATGGTAACTGGGTCCATACCTTTGTAAGCAGATTCACCTGCCAGCAGACGGCCTGTGTCACACCACCCACAGACCCACCTGTGAGCATCAACAGGTCCCTGGCGACCTGGCACACGCCATACAGTCTCCTGACTGACTGAGGTACCTCGGTCAACAGCCTCCAACACTGAGTTTCTTCAACCCAATATGAGATCTTCCGGTGGTTATCAATCCCAGTGCCTTCTTTCTTGGGTGTCAGCCCTCCCACCACCAGGAGGCGCTGCTGGTTGTTGTGAGAGGAGGCTACAACAGGACATGTGAAATATGATGTAAACAAACACAAACTAAGTCAACTGAGGAATGTACATTCTAAATGCAGGGAAACAGGGGACTATGTTGTTTGTATGGGTCAGGATTTGCCTTTATATTTTAGTATAGCAGTAAAAACAGCAAAACAGACACTATGTGATTTCAGTTTTGGTCAAAACATGGTTTTCAAAATTGGCATGTGCACATACACATACACGTATATGTGCTTAGATAATGTATGGACACAAAATATCTTCACATACAGAAAGTTTTCTCCAATTGCATGGCACATTGCATTGCATACAAATTATTAACATCATCTCCATTATGAAATTTTAGTCATCTTCACAAAACTGGAACAAAACTAAATATAATACTACTTTAAATTTTTTTCTACAGATTTTATATAATACACATACATATATATTATATATTATACATATATGTATATGTATATATATATATATATAATGTGTGTATGTATATATATACACACATATAAATATACACACTACATTTTAATTATGTTCCGTTGGCTACTATTTATATACATACACAAACATGGATGTTACCATTATTTGCCCCAACACTGCAAAAATGTAACATACCATTTGTTATTGCATTATATAAAATAATAATGTTTTCTTGTGCAATGTTTGCAATGTGGATAGGACAAGCTGTTTTTGCCATATTTCAGTAAAATATCTCACAAAATGTGGTTGCTGTATATGTATAACAACTGAATGGTCTAGATTGGTAAAAACAATGACTATTTCAAACACTACATTTTGCAAAACTACTGACAATACAAAAGATGATATTGTAAGTGTACATTTAATTATTCATTGTTTGGCTGATAGATGTTCATAAACAAATTCTATTTGACATTAAAAGGAACATTCCAAGATGGTTAATCACGGATAAATCTTTTTGAATGAGTGTTGGATCAATACGGTGATGATTTCATAAGCTGAATTACCCTACTAAATGTCCTTTTCACCCTAAGTACATAGTAGGCAGCAATACATGAAAATGCAGTCAACTGCAGATTAAACAGAAACAAAACATATTTTGTTACACCTATGTTTAGATATAATACTAACTAACTAAACATTAGCAACTACAATCAAATTGATCCATTCAGCTCATTACCAGAATATTTTCTTTAAAAAAATATCATTTAAACTGGACGTACAGTGCCACTGTGACAGGAAACCTGTTATCATTGCTGTCTACACTTCCCAATTTGATAAACTGATACTATTACCCTAGTTTGTGTGGCTGAAACTACTCAAAATGTAACATAACAGTAGTTTTAAAGGTAACTCTGTACTGAAGGGAATGTCATAAAACAACGTATAAGCTGGCATGACACAAGGCGAAGATGGACCACGTACATATAACACCTGACATATCACACCAATGAGACCAGTGAAGTAGGTTCCTGCCAAGAGGAAGTGAGCAGTAGAGATCCAACAAGATGCCAGCATCCCCGCTCTGTAGCACAAAATTGTGCAACATTGGTGCTTGCTGGGCAATAACGCATTCCAGTGGATAATCTGATATGTAGGCCCAAAATCCCTTTAAGCAAATGAATCGTGGTGTACAATTCCACGGTTGTGTCGCCTATACTGTGTAGCTACAGAAGCAGCCACGATACACGATACACGATACAACTGGACGCCTGCCACAGATGCCACCTTCTCTCAACACTGGACATGTTGTGGTCAAATGGGGTGATCTCAACCAGAGACCTGTGTCCGCCCTGTCACACACAACTAGTTTCACAGAGAGTATGGAGAATGCACAAGTGAATGTTTGACCACGTGTTACGTGTGTCTAGAGACATCCCTGCACAACTGGCCCTGCAGTTTGCCACTGTCAGGTGATGCCAGTACACACAGTCACACACCCACTCAGCAGGCACTTCAGTGACTTGTGAGACCTACTGCACTCAGATCTCACAGAGACCACATCTGGCTGAGATCTCACAATGACAACAAGACAGAGACAACTGGGTAAAGACCGTACGAGACAGAGGAAACTTTGGGGGACTGAATGTGACATAAAGATGACCCAGACTATTTATATCACAGGAACAGAAGATCATCATCATATTATATTAATGATACTTAATGGTTGAACACTATGTTGCCGTAACGTGTTCTTCTATCTACATACATTTTGTTTATTTACATCAGACAAATATATCAAACTTTTTGACTTAATATCTAAAATATTATTTTTTTATTTGAAAATTCTGCAAATGTTTTCACACCATATAATTTAACACCTAAATATTCTTGAACCTTTTCATCGGTAATTAAATTTAAACATGACAGATTTGTGTGAATTAGAATATTTCACACATACCTCCTCACTCTATTCCTGCTGATGGGTAATTAATAACATATATTACAACATAAAAAACATATCGAGTACTCTTATTTCTTTCAATGTTTAACTTTTTATTTTAATAAGATGTTTCCTCTGTTAAATCAAGGACACTGTCAACAAAATCTTACCTTCTGCAGCCTTTCTTAGCTCTTGTTCACGCTTGACTGTTCGTTCCGCGGCCTGCCTTTGTTCTCGTTCACGCTTGGCTGTTTCTTCCAAGGCCTGTTTTTGTTCTCGTTCCCGCTTAATTGCTTCTTTTAGCTGACGAACTTCGTCTGAAAGAAATACACTGCCCATGTCAGAATCCACGTTTGATCAACTTCAAATAACCTTACTTAATCTTCAACGGCATTTAGAAATCAAATGCCCAATCTGTCGTTTTCCCAGTTGCCCACAACTTACTAAATGTTAAACAATTAATATTCTGCACATCTAAATTTAAGACTATTTCTAGTTACATTTTATACTGTTTCAAATGTTGTACAGTTGGTTAGCATCTTCATTAATTGAGCTGGTAGATTAGACCTTTATCCAATGCAATTGAGTTAAAAATGACAGTATTTTAGACAAGATTTTAAATTGGTTTACCCTCCCGGAATGCTTGAAAGAGTCATGCACAATGAAGTAAAAAACTACCACACTGAATTTGCATAAAACATAAATATTGTTCATAAACTATTGAAATACAAATCAATTCCTATCATGAATCCAACAGGATCAATCAGAATTTGACAAACAACTGAGAAATACAGGTTTTCAGAGTCATACAATTAAAAGTCCAAAACGACCCTCAAGTATATTTTCACAATGAGTAAACTTTTGTTTTCAGATTTATCAGAGCCCATCCTCACAAATAATAATATACACATTTAGTACCCCAAATTCATACCCCTAATACAAGTGGCTTAAGTCTAGCAAAAAGCACTTAGAAATTCCCAGTTACTTAAAAAATATATTTGCAAGATATTTTGGTACTTCGCCAAAACCACAACGTAGTAATAATTCTGTACTTTATCAACAAAAGAGTAAGTACATTTCAAAGTACTGCAACCCCATGAAGAATCACACGTTTTCAACTGTTTCCAACATCTCCTAACTCCAAATGTTTAGATAAGTAAGATGGCTATTATATAACTATTATATTAAGTCTGTTAAATCAGTGAAACTAAAAACAAAGCCTTACCTTCGGCGGCCTTCCTCTGCTGTTGTTCGCGTAGACCCCTCTCTGAAATATATGCAATGCTTATGTCAGGATAAACATTTCATCAACGCAGAACAAACAAGGACATGTTTTAATTTTATTATTAATACAAACTGTTGTATCTTTTGAAATCTTCTATAAATGCCAAACAAATTATATCCATTCAACTTATTTTACTGAAATATATGTTCCATTATGTTATTAAATTCCCATCTGTTTTCAAGATTATATTTCTACCGGTCGGCACGCTTGTGAACTTAATTTTATCATATATCTGACACAGCACTGTCATGTTTAGGATGTGATAGATGTAATATTTTAAGCACACTTTCTGTGTATATTTCCCAATTTATAACTTATGTTAATAATTACACCATATTAAATAACTACACTGTTCAAAAAATATTATACATGTATATGCAAACATGGGTTTTCTATACAATGATTCTGTGAACTATAAACAAAATATTATTGTTTCACATAAATATCTAACCTACACCCTACAGCCACAAAAACAGGCCTTGGAAGAAACAGCCAAGCGTGAACGAGAACAAAGGCAGGCCGCGGAACGAACAGCCAATAAAAAACCTAACATTACAAGTTAGCATACAAAGACTGCTAAATTTAAAGCGACATGGTCCGTTCGTGGCTTTTTATTTTTACTGCAAAATCATGTTATACGGTATAAATTATACCTATTATAGCGTAAAGACAGTCAAAATA
Source organism: Oasisia sp. SBJ-2009 (assembly GCA_964017155.1). Classification (NCBI taxonomy): domain Eukaryota; kingdom Metazoa; phylum Annelida; class Polychaeta; order Sabellida; family Siboglinidae; genus Oasisia; species Oasisia sp. SBJ-2009. The sequence continues at coordinate 46,955,571 of OZ024854.1, forward strand.
TGTTTTCATGTACCATTTAGGGGTTGAAAATAGGCGCAGTAAGGGGTGCTTAACTCAGTTTACACATCAACCGAAACCGTTGTAGGCTTGGCTAAAAGCCCAGAAGGAAATGCATGATCACACGATGCAGTATAACGTGAACACAAGTTGATGTCACTAACACCACACCCAGCCAGGTGCACAACTCCCAGTTGGTAAAGGTCAAAGGGTGGGTGTCACTCGCGGCGATTTGAGTGAGAGTATATATAAACATTCAACGTTTAACATTACGAAGTCAGTTCTGTTTCGATAAAACATTTATTGGCGGTCAGGACACTACAATAGTTATAACTTATACTGATTAACATGATTTTGCAATAAAAATAAAAAGCTAAGAACGGACCATGTCACTTTAAGAAGATATAAATGAAAGAGTACCTCGGCAAGCTCGTTTGTCCTCTTTCAGCTGGGTGATTACCTCTGAAATACATAAAAGGTTCACATGAGTATTGACAGTTCACATTAGAGGTTCAGAGACAGAGTGGTATACATTGTTATTCTTTGCACCGTCTGTTCACTGTTTTCTTGTAAAAGTTGGTTTCTCTATCAGTGAACTTTCTCAGATTGCTACTGCTAGATGGTGACACTGTACACGTGCCAATGGTGAACTCCGGAAGATGGTCTACCAGACTGTGGCCAGGTCACCTTTCGGTGTTATTGCTACATAGTACCGGTACTCCTGCTGCCATCTAGTGGTAGTTGCCTGATGACATTCAGCAATAATGAGACGAAACATCATGAGAAGAAAAGTAAACAATGTAGTTAATCATTTTCAATCATATTTTCTAAAAAATCATAACATTGATGCCTATTTATTCTAAAACAACATGCACCTGCAAACCTAACAAACATGGAACATTTTTCATTATACCCTTAATCAATAATTTCCTCTTTGAAATAATTATGATATTTATTGTAATACATATTTGTGTACATAGTTGTTTTGACACTTATCATGCCCCCCTACAGCATTTGTTAACAAAACTCCCTCGTTCCCACATACACTAGCACGCCCTGCAACATGAAGGTCATGTCACCCATGTACCCTGAATGACTTGAGATGACATTAGCAATACATGCCACTAATAATCTCATGTCACCCATGAACTCTGAATGACTTGAGATGACATTAGCAATACATGCCACTAATAATCTCATGTCACCCATGGACCATGGACTCTGAATGACTTGAGATGACATTAACAAGACATGTCACTAATAATCTCATGTCACCCATGGACCATGGACACTGAGTGACTTGAGATGACTTTAACAAGACATGTCACTAATAATCTCATGTCACCCATGGAAATCTCATGTCACCCATGGACCATGGACTCTGAATGACTTGAGATGACATTAACAAGACATGTCACTAATAATCTCATGTCACCCATGGACCATAGACACTGAGTGACTTGAGATGACATTAAGACAGACATGTCAAAATACCACGCATCAGATCTATTATACTCACTAAACTCCTAATATTGACCACTCTCTAATCTAATTCAACACTTACTCAATCCACATCATTTTGACAACTTTTCTTTACATTTCACCTCACCTCTGGAAATTTTCTGTGGTGGCCAAAATTTAAAATCTGCAACAGTTTATGGATCATCTCAAAAAGAAATATTTTTCGAGCACTTACTCAAACAGTCCTGACTTAAGGAACTAGTGAAATGCCGGATTGATCCTTTTGATAAATAGATCAATTAGTAAAACTGAATGCCATATTTGTATGATTGAAGTAAGCAAATGACAAATGTAAACAACATAACACACTCACCATCTCGAACGATCTCGACGACGTCATTTTTGCCCAATGTGTGCAGGGTCTCGATGAGACCGTTGACCATGTTGGGTCGGTGGCAGTTGTCATCCCGCCACTTCAAGAGAACCTCAAAATTGAGGCGATAGAGGTCTTTCGGGAACTTCACTTCAAGTTGCTCGATGAAGGGCCGCGCCAAGTTGAGCAGGAGCCCAAGACGAAAATAAACGTTGCCAAGACACACGGCAATTCGATCCAGGCTCCTGTCACCCAGCACCACTACAGGAGAGAATGCAAACATCTCATAGCACTGCTGTGTAGTACGTCATATGGCCACAGTCATGCTTAACATTTTCAATGACCTTAGCATCAAACTGTCACAATTACAATGGTGCCATCAGGAAACTACATCAAGGTCATCTAGAAAATATAAATACTAAGGTTAATCTTTATTGCAGTGTTTTCTTACACTTAGCCAACTGTAAACAAGATGCTAATATAAGGAAGTAAATACACATACAACCGCAGTGCTTTCGAATAAATGCAATGTTTACTCTATTCAGTTTCAGACACCATTTAACCTGATAATACATGTGTAATTTGTTCTAAATTGGCTAAACTAATGTTTACACTTGTATATCAAACAAATTTTGGAACTCGGATACAATTTATTGAACGTACATCTGACCAAATCAGCCAGCCAATATGAAACAATTTAAACATTGTAATACTTTTGTAGTGTGGCAAACATTCACAGAACAACATATAAAATTATCATAATCCTGAAGCAGTTTTCATGCTGATGAGTAAATTGTTGTTCTCACATAATATGACTTTTTGAGCAGATATTTTTTACTGCATAACATTACATACATTAAAAAATCACATCATAGACTTATTTTACACATTCACATGAACCTACTGACTAGACTAGACTGTTGGCTGTTGTGATCTATGAAACATTGTCTTACCTGTATCTTCACCACTAGAGACAGCCACTTGCTTTTCTTCATCGCTGTGACTTGAAGCTGCCAAAGTAACAACACCAAGACGTCATATCAAGGCTGAAGTTCACAATTTCACATACATCAGTACTATAAATGGTGCTTCAGAGAGTTAAAATGTTATACATTTCATCTGCGTAAACACCTGTCAGGTGTGTTAACATACAGGTACACATTTTTAGAGCTGAATTAACTGACATAGTGATGAGTGAACAAACTTATCCAGACGTCAACAAGACAACAAGAAGATTCACAATTGATTTGATACTTTGAGGGTCTGATCTACTATACACTGCTCTACAAATTATTCTCATAAAACACATGTTTTCTCACATTATGTGTCATTCAGTTCAGTGAATATATATCCCAAAGTTCAGTTAAATTATTTCTTCCCCCTTCACAGACTTGAATCAGTCACAGTTGCTGCACAAGTGGAAGGAAACGTTGGCTCTTGAAAGCTATTCACACTAGCTCACCAATGGATACAGGAAACAATAAGCAACTCGTTCCTTGTCATATAACAGTGGCAACAATCATCTACCGGTTAGTAATTACCACTTACCCATTGCTTGTTGCTGAAGATTGTCTTCGACGTAATATTCCGGTTATCTTGATATGCAAAAAGGAAAAAATTCCCCACATAAAAATAAGCCACATTTTATTTTGTTTTAACTGAAACCATTTAACAATTGTTCAATCACCATAGCATTACATTTGCAAGGAATTATTTTATATTACTTTATTGTTATATTGCTACACACTTTGAAGAAACTTGTGATAGAATAATATACTTAGAAGTAGCTTTTTATACAATAACCTACACAGAAATACAATGAACACCCGGTAGTATTGCATCTAATCATATACATGTCATTAACATTTGCACGTTTTGCCCCAGAAATCCATATGAATTTAACACTAGCCAGTGTTGACCAGTGGTGTACCAACTAACTACTGCATACAGCAACTTATGAAACAACTACATTTAACAACAACATACACCTGGTTGAGTGGTTCACAGTTATCAATAATTAAAGGTGAGTCACATTTAACAGCAACTTACAAGTAAATCATATCTAACAACTTATTAGTGAACGACACATAACAAGAAACTTGTGAGTAAATCATTCATGACTGCAACTTGTGAGTAATTATTAAATCACACATGACAACAATTTGTGAGTAAATCACAAATAACAACAACTTGTTAGTATTAAAAATCACACATAACAACAATTTGTGAGTATTAAAAATCACACATAACAACAACTTGTTAATATTAAAATTCACACATAACAACAATTTGTGAGTATTAAAAATCACACATAACAACAACTTGTTAATATTAAAATTCACACATAACAACAATTTGTGAGTATTAAAAATCACACATAACAACAACTTGTTAATATTAAAAATCACACATAACAACAATTTATGAGTATTAAAGATCGCACATAACAACAACTTGTTAGCATTAAAAATCACACATAACAACAACTTGTTAGTATTAAAAATCACACATGACAACAACTTTTGAGTAAATCACACATGACAACAACTTGTGAATAAATCACATATGACAACAACTTGTGAATAAATCACACATGACAACAACTTGTGAATAAATCACAAATAACAGCAACTTACAAGTAAATCATATCTAACAACAACTTATTAGTGAACGACACATAACAAGAAACTTGTGAGTAAATCATTCATGACTGCAACTTGTGAGTAATTATTAAATCACACATGACAACAATTTGTGAGTAAATCACAAATAACAACAACTTGTTAGTATTAAAAATCACACATAACAACAATTTGTGAGTATTAAAAATCACACATAACAACAACTTGTTAATATTAAAATTCACACATAACAACAATTTGTGAGTATTAAAAATCACACATAACAACAACTTGTTAATATTAAAATTCACACATAACAACAATTTGTGAGTATTAAAAATCACACATAACAACAACTTGTTAATATTAAAAATCACACATAACAACAATTTATGAGTATTAAAGATCGCACATAACAACAACTTGTTAGCATTAAAAATCACACATAACAACAACTTGTTAGTATTAAAAATCACACATGACAACAACTTTTGAGTAAATCACACATGACAACAACTTGTGAATAAATCACATATGACAACAACTTGTGAATAAATCACACATGACAACAACTTGTGAATAAATCACAAATAACAGCAACTTGCGACTATTAAAAGTCACACATAACAAAATATTGTGAGTAAATCAGACATCAGCAACTTGCGACTGTCAAAAATCACACGACAACAACTTGTGAATAAATCACACACCACAGCAACTTAAAGTGAACCGCACTAAACAGCAACTTGTGAGTAAATCAGACTTACCAGAGTTGATACGGGATCAGAACTGGAATGAGTCGGCCCCAAGCCCGAGTCGCCTTTTATACCATTCAGCCTTGCAACGTGGACTGCCAACAACTGAGTTGAGTTTACCAAGACTGGGAGACATCTTCCTGCCCAGACCTGTCTTGTTGTGTAAGACTTGGTGTCTGTGTCCAGTCAGTGTGACTCTTCTAGTTCACCAACAAAACACATGCGATCAAGCACGTCCACACGCAGACACACAGACACACACTCCCTGCTGCGATGAATAATTAACCGTGTTTCCAGCTTTTTCATTTGCCATCTTTGACATACTGGCCACCATTTTATATTAGTCAGTAGGCACCCACTTCATTGCACACAATTTGTTTAACATTTCCACCATACAAATTCTAAATAATTATAACCTCTTTGTTGAAATTCTGACAAAAACATACGTATGAAATCTCACACACCAATAGTACAGTAAGTCATAGGTGGTCCATTATTTTATGTAGAGACCTGTCCACCCATCATTTGGATGGGTAAAATCTTTTTGGGTGGGTAGAAATGTCACTATTACCCAGCAAAATGAAATGGTCCCACTTTTAGGTGATTCTCAGGTGGGTGGAATCAAATGGGACTATTTGGTGGGTGGGAATGACATTGAATATCACTGTAGAAGTATTTCACACCAATCAACCCTCCCTCCAGCTTCTGATGTCCCAATTTGAAGATCGATAAACAATTTCTGGGAATTCCTCTCTGCCCAATCGCATGAGCTGCTGAACAATTTTTTGTGTGTATTCAAATATTTGCTTCTACATCTCAAAAGATTGCATTTAACATTATCAAGGCTGACCACACTCCTTATTAATGATTTCATTGGCTGAACTTAAAAGACGAATATTGCATAGGAACCTGCCAGGGGTACTGATGGCTGGTACGAACACAATCAACAACAGTGAACCCAAGGTTGAGCCACCCTCAGACACACCCCTTGTAACTAAGCGATGGTTCTCACAAAGTGACCCACAAATGGTCCCTAATAGTGACCAACCAGCTGAGAGCGGTCATTGGCCACTACAGAACTCGAAGCAGAAATACGTGTACAGTGGCGACATTTGGGATGATTTGGCTAAATAAGGATCTCATAATTCTCTCAGTTCATTTAAGAGTAAGTCTCTCTATAAAACTATAGCATGTCAGAAAGACTGAATTAAATCACTACCGATGTGTTTCTGAAATGCACTGACAACTGTAAGACAGAGGCCTATGGCTGAAGACAGCGAATGAACAGAGAAAGCGACAAATAGTGGCCAGTCCCTGGGAGGAGATTCTGTTACACGGAGCTCCAAAGTTAGCGTTACCAAATGACATGACACAGAAGCAGAGAAGACCACTGAGTGTGGCTGTGAGACCACTGAGTGTGGCTGTGAGACCACTGAGTGTGGCTGTGAGACCTCTGCTGCAGTGGAATATTCCTACACATTACAAGCCTATACCTGTTGATCTAGGCACTGGTTCCTTCAAAAGAAACACAATTATGATCTCCAGGTAACTGTTCACCTTATCTCAGCAGATTAACTTTGCTGTGATCGTGACTCGGTCACACTGGCCCATGTCTCAGACCAGACACGTTTCATGTTCTTGTAGTGGGTCAATGACAACCTTGCAGGGTCGCCTGTTGTCCTGAAACTTTGACAATACAAATAATAGCTTCATAAGAAATTGCCTAGCACGACAGTGATCACAGTGGAAGCATGCATGGATTTAATTACAACTCATAATGTTTGTAGGTTATCAGATTGTAAGTTTGCCAGCACCGAGACGTAGGTAGGATGGCTGGAACCTCTCATGTCTATTAGCCGCATTAATTCCTCTCTCAATAGATCTGGGTGAAGTACATGCTTTGATAAAAGCAATTAATCTGTTTACACCTTATTGCCATCGAGGCCCATTCACATGCTTCCATGCACATATGTATGCATGTGCACATGTACACACTCACAGAGTGGTAGATAGACAGACAGACAGACATACAGACAGACAGACAGACAGACAGACAGACAGACAGACAGACATACAGACAGACAGACTCGTTCCCGATATCTCCACACGTCTGGCAAACACCTTCTGTCTATTTCTCTCCTCCTGACTACAACACTCAGTCTCTCTCTCTCTCTTTCTCTCTGTCTGTCTGTCTGTCTGTCTCTCTCTCTCTCTCTCAGTCACCACTCACTCACTCCATCTGTCAAACTCCTTCCCTCTCTGTCCACCTCACCAGCCTGTCAAACTCCTCCCCCATTCTCTCTCACTCTCTGTCTCTTGTTCCCTCCCTAGTTCCCTCCCTCCGAAATTTCACTCTCTGTCTCACTATCTCCTTACCTCCCCTCTCCTCCTCTGTCAAACTCTTCCTCAGTGTCTCTCTCTCTCTCTCTCCATTACTTCCCAATCTCTCTTTCTTGTGCTCTCTTACTAAGTCTATCCCTCCTTCCCTCCCTCCCTCCCTCCCTCCCCCAAGTGGATGAGCCTGCCCATCTTCCCATCCTTTCCCCAAAAATGTATTTGCCTTCCCATCCCTCCCTCAAAGTGTATATGCCATTGTGCCTTCCCATCTTCCCCTCCCTCCTCCCAAGTGTATGTGCCTTCCCATCTTCCCCTCCCTCCTCCCAAGTGCATGTCTTCCCATCTTCCCCTCCTTTCCCCAAGTGTATGTGCCATCCCATCTTCCCCTCCCTCCTCCCAAGTGTATGTGCCATCCCATCTTCCCCTCCCTCCTCCCAAGTGTATGTGCCTTCCCATCTTCCCCTCCCTCCTCCCAAGTGCATGTCTTCCCATCCTTTCCCCAAGTGTATGTGCCATCCCATCTTCCCCTCCCTCCACCCAAGTGTATGTGCCTTCCCATCTTCCCCTCCCTCCTCCCAAGTGCATGTCTTCCCATCTTCCCCTCCCAAGTGTATGTGTCTTCCCATCTTCCCCTCCCAAGTGTATGTGTCTTCCCATCTTCCCCTCCCAAGTGTATATGCCTTCCCATCTTCCCCTCCTTTCCCCAAGTGTATGTGCCTTCCCATCTCCCCCTCCTTTCCCCAAGGATATGTGCCTTCCCATCTTCCCCTCCTTTCCCCAAGTGTATGTGCCTTCCCATCTTCCCCTCCTTTCCCCAAGTGTATGTGCCTTCCCATCTTCCCCTCCTTTCCCCAAGTGTATGTGCCTTCCCATCTTCCCCTCCCAAGTGTATATGCCTTCCCATCTTCCCCTCCTTTCCCCAAGTGTATGTGCCTTCCCATCTTCCCCTCCTTTCCCCAAGTGTATGTGCCTTCCCATCTTCCCCTCCTTTCCCCAAGTGTATATGCCTTTCCATCTTCCCCTCCTTTCCCCAAGTGTATGTGCCTTCCCATCTTCCCCTCCTTTCCCCAAGTGTATGTGCCTTCCCATCTTCCCCTCCTTTCCCCAAGTGTATGTGCCTTCCCATCTTCCCCTCCTTTCCCCAAGTGTATGTGCCTTCCCATCTTCCCCTCCTTTCCCCAAGTGTATGTGCCTTCTCATCTTCCCCTCCTTTCCCCAAGTGTATGTGCCTTCCCATCTTCCCCTCCTTTCCCCAAGTGTATGTGCCTTCCCATCTTCCCCTCCTTTCCCCAAGTGTATGTGCTTTCCCATCTTCCCCTCCTTTCCCCAAGTGTATGTGCCTTCCCATCTTCCCCTCCTTTCCCCAAGTGTATGTGCCTTCCCATCTTCCCCTCCTTTCCCCAAGTGTATGTGCTTTCCCATCTTCCCCTCCTTTCCCCAAGTGTATGTGCCTTCCCATCTTCCCCTCCTTTCCCCAAGTGTATGTGCCTTCCCATCTTCCCCTCCTTTCCCCAAGTGTATGTGCCTTCCCATCTTCCCCTCCCTCCTCCCAAGTGCATGTCTTCCCATCTTCCCCTCCTTTCCCCAAGTGTATGTGCCATCCCATCTTCCCCTCCCTCCTCCCAAGTGTATGTGCCATCCCATCTTCCCCTCCCTCCTCCCAAGTGTATGTGCCTTCCCATCTTCCCCTCCCTCCTCCCAAGTGCATGTCTTCCCATCCTTTCCCCAAGTGTATGTGCCATCCCATCTTCCCCTCCCTCCACCCAAGTGTATGTGCCTTCCCATCTTCCCCTCCCTCCTCCCAAGTGCATGTCTTCCCATCTTCCCCTCCCAAGTGTATGTGTCTTCCCATCTTCCCCTCCCAAGTGTATGTGTCTTCCCATCTTCCCCTCCCAAGTGTATATGCCTTCTCATCTTCCCCTCCTTTCCCCAAGTGTATGTGCCTTCCCATCTCCCCCTCCTTTCCCCAAGGATATGTGCCTTCCCATCTTCCCCTCCTTTCCCCAAGTGTATGTGCCTTCCCATCTTCCCCTCCTTTCCCCAAGTGTATGTGCCTTCCCATCTTCCCCTCCTTTCCCCAAGTGTATGTGCCTTCCCATCTTCCCCTCCCAAGTGTATATGCCTTCCCATCTTCCCCTCCTTTCCCCAAGTGTATGTGCCTTCCCATCTTCCCCTCCTTTCCCCAAGTGTATGTGCCTTCCCATCTTCCCCTCCTTTCCCCAAGTGTATATGCCTTTCCATCTTCCCCTCCTTTCCCCAAGTGTATGTGCCTTCCCATCTTCCCCTCCTTTCCCCAAGTGTATGTGCCTTCCCATCTTCCCCTCCTTTCCCCAAGTGTATGTGCTTTCCCATCTTCCCCTCCTTTCCCCAAGTGTATGTGCCTTCCCATCTTCCCCTCCTTTCCCCAAGTGTATGTGCCTTCTCATCTTCCCCTCCTTTCCCCAAGTGTATGTGCCTTCCCATCTTCCCCTCCTTTCCCCAAGTGTATGTGCCTTCCCATCTTCCCCTCCTTTCCCCAAGTGTATGTGCCTTCCCATCTTCCCCTCCTTTCCCCAAGTGTATGTGCCTTCCCATCTTCCCCTCCTGTCCCCAAGTGTATGTGCCTTCCCATCTTCCCCTCCTTTCCCCAAGTGTATGTGCCTTCCCATCTTCCCCTCCTTTCCCCAAGTGTATGTGCCTTCCCATCTTCCCCTCCTTTCCCCAAGTGTATGTGCCTTCCCATCTTCCCCTCCTTTCCCCAAGTGTATGTGCCTTCCCATCTTCCCCTCCTTTCCCCAAGTGTATGTGCCTTCCCATCTTCCCCTCCTTTCCCCAAGTGTATGTGCCTTCCCATCTTCCCCTCCTTTCCCCAAGTGTATGTGCCTTCCCATCTTCCCCTCCCAAGTGTATATGCCTTCCCATCTTCCCCTCCTTTCCCCAAGTGTATGTGCCTTCCCATCTTCCCCTCCTTTCCCCAAGTGTATGTGCCTTCCCATCTTCCCCTCCTTTCCCCAAGTGTATATGCCTTTCCATCTTCCCCTCCTTTCCCCAAGTGTATGTGCCTTCCCATCTTCCCCTCCTTTCCCCAAGTGTATGTGCCTTCCCATCTTCCCCTCCTTTCCCCAAGTGTATGTGCTTTTCCATCTTCCCCTCCTTTCCCCAAGTGTATGTGCCTTCCCATCTTCCCCTCCTTTCCCCAAGTGTATGTGCCTTCTCATCTTCCCCTCCTTTCCCCAAGTGTATGTGCCTTCCCATCTTCCCCTCCTTTCCCCAAGTGTATGTGCCTTCCCATCTTCCCCTCCTTTCCCCAAGTGTATGTGCTTTCCCATCTTCCCCTCCTTTCCCCAAGTGTATGTGCCTTCCCATCTTCCCCTCCTTTCCCCAAGTGTATGTGCCTTCCCATCTTCCCCTCCTTTCCCCAAGTGTATGTGCTTTCCCATCTTCCCCTCCTTTCCCCAAGTGTATGTGCCTTCCCATCTTCCCCTCCTTTCCCCAAGTGTATGTGCCTTCCCATCTTCCCCTCCTTTCCCCAAGTGTATGTGCTTTCCCATCTTCCCCTCCTTTCCCCAAGTGTATATGCCTTCCCATCTTCCCCTCCTTTCCCCAAGTGTATGTGCCTTCCCATCTTCCCCTCCTTTCCCCAAGTGTATGTGCTTTCCCATCTTCCCCTCCTTTCCCCAAGTGTATGTGCCTTCCCATCTTCCCCTCCTTTCCCCAAGTGTATGTGCCTTCCCATCTTCCCCTCCTTTCCCCAAGTGTATGTGCTTTCCCATCTTCCCCTCCTTTCCCCAAGTGTATGTGCCTTCCCATCTTCCCCTCCTTTCCCCAAGTGTATGTGCTTTCCCATCTTCCCCTCCTTTCCCCAAGTGTATGTGCTTTCCCATCTTCCCCTCCTTTCCCCAAGTGTATGTGCCTTCCCATTTCCCCTCTCTCATCCCAAGTGTATGTGTCTTCCCGTCTTCCCTTTCCTCCCCCAAGTGTATGTGCATTCCCATCTTCCCCTCACTTCCCCCAAATGTATTCCCTTCCCATCTTCCCCTCCCTTGGGGTTCTATGTAATTATCTGATATTGCTGCACTGGGGAGTTCTAGAAGCTGTGTGCCCTGTTCAACTTTTTTTCATCCCACAAACTCCTCCCCATTCCTCTCTCCCTCCTTCCCCTTCTCCCTACTTCTCTCCCGCCTGACGAATCTTTGTTTCCCTCTTAGTGTCTGTCCCTGTTTGTCCGTCTTTCTTACCCAACCTAACATCAAACCCCCTCCCTCTTCCCTCCCTTCTTCCATCTATCCATCCTCCCTTTAATGTAAATGGTCATGACAAATGTATCAAAAATAAAATATATACTTACAGAATCAAACACGAGTTTTAAGAAATGTCTTAGATATAATCTACATCATTTATTAGTCAGTGAAAATGCATATACTCATGAAGGCGCATATTCCAAGCATACACACAAAGTCTCAAACACACATATCTGACAGGAATGTTTGTAGATCAAATGTCATATCTACATATAAATAATATGCTTGTTTTTCCTCACTAGAATAGCGTATTTGTTTCACGATGACTTTAATTTTATCAAAAGAGAAAGGAACTGCTGACAGCAATTCTAGAGGAGTCTCCTGACCCGGTGACGTGCATCTTTTATGTGCACATTTACACATATTTCTGTCATACTTTGATGTATATTCTGTCACACATGGATCAAAGTAAAGACTATTCTTCTTCTCCTCTCCCTACCGCTCTCTCTCCCCACACGTCTATGAAACCCCTCCCTGATTCTCTCTCTCCTGCTTTCTCTTCCTCCATCCTGCACTCGCCCACCCTCCTTCTTCCTGCTCCCTCTCTCTCCCTCCCTCCCTCCCTCTCACTCCCTCCCTCCCTCTCACTCCCTCCCTCCCTCTCACTCCTTCCCTCCCTCCCTCTCACTCCTTCCCTCCCTCTCACTCCTTCCCCTCCTGTTATCTCTGTCTCTATCTCACTCTCTCTCCTTCCTGAACTCTCCCTCCCTCCTTCCCACTCTTCCCTACTGCCCTTTCTCTCCTTCCAGCTCTCCTACAACCTTCCATTATCTCCATCCCTCCATTCAAACTCCCTCCTTCTCTCCCTCCTGCTCCTCTCTCAATCATCCTCCCTTTCTCTCTCCCTCCTTTCTCTGCCTTCCACTCCCATTCTCCACACATCAGTCAAACTCCTCCCCAGTCTCTCTCTCCTTTCTCTTCCTCCCTGCCACTCTCTCCCCCTTCTGCCCTTTATCTCTCCATTCCACTCTTGTTCCCGGTCTCTACTGCCCTCTGTCTCACTCTCTCTGTCTCCCTGTTGCCCTTTCCCTCCCTCTCACACCCTCCCATTCTCCCTCACTACCTCCCTCCTTTCTACTCTTCCTCTCCCTTCCTTTCTTTCCATCCAGTTCTATCTCCACCTTCCATTATCTCCCTCCCTCCCACCCATCTCTCTCCTTCCCACTTTCTCTCCTCACTTCCTTCTACCCTCTCTTCCTGCATCCAGCTATCTCTCTCTCTCTCCCTCCCTTTCTCTCACTCCCTCTCTCATACTCCTCATGCATACACATAAATGCACTTTCACCCTCACATACTTACCATGAACATGTCAGAAGAATGTAATTTGTTTGACCAACGTTTTTTATTATAATTAAAGGGATGGTGCCAACTCTTGTGCCCAGAATTGGCCGAGCAATCTTTTCTAATGGGAAGTCTTGCTGTCTAAAATGTGGCATGGTTAAACATCAAAGCACATTACGGTCAACTCTGCTGACGTCAGCATTATCCCATCTCTCTCCCCATCCCCAATGTTCCCCCTCCTCCCTTACAGGTTTCTCCCTGCCAGTCTCAGCCTCCTGCTCTATTCCCCCTCCCTCCTGCTCTATTCCCCCTCCCTCCTGCTCTATTCCCCCTCCCTCCTGCTCTATTCCCCCTCCCTCCTGCTCTATTCCCCCTCCCTCCTGCTCTATTCCCCCTCCCTCCTGCTCTATCCCCCCTCCCTCCTGCTCTATTCCCCCTCCCTCCTGCTCTATTCCCCCTCCCTCCTGCTCTATTCCCCCTCCCTCCTGCTCTATTCCCCCTCCCTCCTGCTCTATCTTTCTACATGTCTGTACAAATTCCTCCCCGTTTTCCGTCCCCTCTGTTCCCCTTCTCTCTCCATGTGTCTCAGTCCTTCCCTCACTCTCCTAATTTTTCCACTTACCTATTAACCCCCCTTCTCTGTCCATCCCTCCCCCACCTCCCTCTATCATGACCCTGCTTCCCTCCACCCATCTCTCTACCTATCTTCCCTACCCATGCCTATTCCTCTGTTCTGTAATCAATGGTCCGGCCTCCGTGTGTAACTTGTGATGTGAAAATATGAGTAACAAACCATCAATGATCAGGTTTAAAAAGTTACCTTTAAATTACTGTTAGCCCCCTACAATTCTAGAAATTAGACAGCACTATACAGGCCGTCTAGTCACTGATCTTTCTGTACAGGTGCAAGACACTCTGGCAGAGTTGGTTGTTTCTACAAGTCAGGACAAGTCACAAAGTGTGCCGCCAGTGAACAGTCTGGATCTATTCAAACGACAAACCTTTTCATCTCGGACAATCTTTTTCAATCCAGTAATGATACGTAGCAGTGAATGGTTATATAACTAGTAATTTTGTGTCAGAGAATGAAGCACGGATACTTCTGAGGAGCCACACACACTAATAGTTCTGAAAAGTCATACACACTAATCTAATAACAAGCAATTAATGTTACATATATCCACTGGCTACATGTCATCAAGAACACGTAGTTTTTGACCTGTAGTCTTTTTACGTCTAACTTATATAAGTCAACGACACTCCAGTTAAGAATAAAATGTCACTAACTGTAATACATACAAGAGCAATCTTTATTCAACACTTTAGTTTTATCATTTAAATTAACCATATTTCTTCTGCCTGGCCCTCACATAAAACTATTACCTTTTGTGGAATAAGATTGATAATAATACATATTATGACTAAAACGTCATTATATGTTTTTAATTCAAATTTCAATCTGATTACTCAAAGATTACGAGTTCATCAGTATTTCAAAACAACCTACAAACCCACAAAAAAACTCCCCGTGGCGACATGCTGCCTGTGCCAAGGCACTATGTCTGTGCCAAGACATACTGTCTGTGCCAAGACACTATGTCTGTGCCAAGACATACTGCCTGTGTCAAGACACTATGTCTGTGCCAAGACATACTGTCTGTGCCAAGACATACTGTCTGTGCCAAGACACTATGTCTGTGCCAAGACACTATGTCTGTGCCAAGACACTGTCTGTGCCAAGACATTATGTCTGTGCCAAGACACTATGTCTGTGCCAAGACACTATGTCTGTGCAGCAGTGCTAATATTCCAGATATTCTTGTAGAGACAAGTTAACATTTCAGTGTCTTGTATAATGATGTTTGTGTTCTTCAATGTGATGTCTATATGTAAATAAGGACACTCTATCAATATTTTCAGTGTAGATATGCTCATTACATCATACTCAGCAGTCAGCAAGATGAATTGGATAATTATATAAGCAGCTGCTTGCATAATTATCCAAAATGTTGTGTATGAACATCACCTATGTGACGTACATACACAACCTTTGACTTTGTTTATTAATCATTCAACAATAATACAGAGCAGTCTTTGAATGGCGCAAAACCATATTACATACAATTTTGCACCCGCTCCTTGCTCACCACACGCACAAGATAGACCACCTCTGTCTGAAACAATTTGCACTTGGCGCCATTTAGTTTCAGACTGAATTGGACATTTTTAATTGTATTTGAATCGAAATCTGAAAAAGCAATGTATTTGTATTTGATTTGGCCGAATTGTATTTGTTTTGATCTAAAAATGTGTATTTAGACTGACCCTGTTTGCTCGATCGAGATCTTCAACGTATATGTCCAGTGTTTGTGAGATGACCAGGATCAATTACAGCCATCTCCTGAACTGTCAACATCCTGGCTGCTGCCGGGATGGACACAACCTCAGGCCCAAGACTGGCAACAATCACCCCAACACCGTCTTTGATGCACTCCACGCCCTGCACCAGGTGTAGCTTCCATTCAAGTTGTCTGCTGCGTGTAATAAGACTAGTTTCCCCTCTAGCGATGCAGCTTGCTGTACTCAACACTGCCATAGCTTTATGCAGAGACCCGTCCACCCATCATTTGGACGGGTAAAAACCGTTATGGACAGGTAGAAATATGGGTGGACAGGTGGTAGACGGGTAAAAAATTAAGGATCAAAAAAGGATGTTCCAAAACCATAGATATTGTCAGTTATGCCTTAGAAGTGAGTGTAAATGGTAACATGTGTGTTTGTAGTCCATTTCAGCTAATCAGACACATTGTAAAGTTTGTAAATTGGGTTTAACAGTTAACATCCATGCAGGTGCATCCATGTGTCCTCCAAAACATATGTGACTGGCAATAATTTGGTCCTACATAAAGCCCTGGACAATGCAGAACAACGACTCCCCCTGGTGGGATAATGACTAAGTCCTTTGCGTGGCTGTGGCCTGTGTCACAGCTGTCAGTTGCTTGGCCTTCTCACAGGTGTCACTGCTGTCACCAAGCGGACTGACAGCCACACTAGCTGTCCCAACAATAACAGACTCACCGCATTCACAGCCCATCTTTCCTTCCTGCTCAAGCTTGAGCCAACGGCAACGCAAAATCAATGGCAATCATGTCTTGACACTGTGACTGTCACTGACAGGCCAACTAGCTCAATTTCTAAGTATTTTGGCTTTTTGCCTTTCTTTCCACACCACTCTCTGAGTCCTGTTTCACAAAGAAACTCGCCATGATTGTTTGCCCAAAGATGGTGATTGCGACTTCAAGGCAGCCTTCAAACGGCACATTTATATATGTTACTGTGATGATGCATTTCCATAACGTTGCGGAAGTTATTATAAAATACGACAAAGTACCTATTATTGCCCAGTAGCCTTAATTTAACGCCTGAAACAAGATGTAGAGCTTAGTTCGTTAACATATTTTATGATACTTGTTCCAATATTGTTAAAAAAAATCACATAAAGAAGTTCAACAATGTACCACTATGGTTCCATTTTTGTCTCTAAATGGCGTACAGTTTTGGTCGTGATACAAAAATGCCTGTCTGAACTGCTTAGTACGTTTAAGGGTCAGGGTTTCTAATAGCATCTTATCACAATAAAAATTCCCCGGTGTTTTTTTCCTCACGGAAGTGCAGTTGGAGGTTTTTGTGAACATACGTGAACTGCAGTTTGAAGAGTTGACATGTCCAATACTTCCAACAATGTTTTACTATTGCTAAAGAGCCATTACATTCTGAAATATACATAAAAAATTGGATTTTTTTATCTCACATACACCAACATTTTCCCAAACGCTATACAATTGTTTCACATATTGTGCAATTTTAAGGTAACATTAATCACGCAATCGATAAACAATTGCCAGTATCAACCTGCAACCCATTAATTTACCATTCCACTGGCTGCATGCATGTACAATTGGCAATTTTGCTAATATTGATCAACGTGACAGTACATGTAACACACACGACACAAGGATGATCAAAATAATAATGAAATCATTTAAGGTTATGTTATCAACACGTTTTTCGATCTGTTCAAAAATATTTCAATATGCTAGTTTTATTACTAATTATTATATGCCGTAAACTAATGGACAGCACAAGATAGACAGAGGATAACACGTAAAGACAGGCAGTTTTGGAAACAGCATGCTGATGCCTTTGCCCAATCATGAGACACTACCAATGCATAGCGATCAAAGTAACTATATAAATCTGTGTACCCAAAACGCCAGAACTAAGCAAAACAAAAGATGATGTTTTTGTTGTATTTTCCGTATATCAGATAGGGGCAGAACATTTCGTATATCTACATAATAAATTTCTTAATTGTGAGAATTAAAATATTTTAATTATGTTTAATCAGGGATGGTGGTCTTTGCATACTATGTACTTTTATTCAAAGTTTAATTTCGTAGGCCACGGCCCAATCATAATAAGCCGTGGCCAGTAGCCAATCAGCTGGAAGCACGGGGGTATTTAAACTGGTGTTTGGTGGCAATTCGGCCCCGTTCGCTCCAGCAGCTGTCTCTTTACTTCATCGTTCGCCATCGACTTCGTTATTTTATTCTTGTTATTTTTAGTTATGTTGGAGGAGTTGATACGTTTTGTCTCTGTAAAGTTGGGGTGTGTGCGGAGTAGAAGTATGCAATTATGGCCATTGACTTTGCCAATCGTTTGACTCATTATAACCCATTCACGCCCTTGTAATACGAGCAGCTTGTGGCTGAAATCACCCAAAAAAATTATTAAATTGACCTTGTAGGCGGTTTCATTGGTTGACATTAAGAGGCAATCAGACACCCCTTTAGAAAGGGGTGTGCAGGGGTAGAGAACTGGTACTGACATAATCAGCTACAGTATGTGGAGGTGTTCTTCAACAATTAAAGGAAAAAAAATCCTATGTGAATTGTGAGGGTCATGGAGATTAAAGACGATGGGGGGTGGGCGGGGGGGGGGGGGAGGGGGCATACATGACTGGGGGGCAATTGTTGGGTCTAAATCATCCAGTTGACAAAAACTGACCTAATGGGAACATTGGAAGGTAGTACGTAGTATGTTTAAAAAACTGACTTTGAAAGAGATAAATAATCCTTGCAGAAAAGAAAGTTAGCAAATAATGAGAAAAACAAGAAACACATTCTTTGTTTAGTTACATCATTTATTATTCATGAACCATGTATATTGTTCACTAATGTTCAGCTACGTTCACACACTGAACACATACAGGACATTCTGCTGTTGGACTGACTTGCCAACAAAGGCACATCTGCAGATAAGTGCAAGTCACATGACCTACGCCATATTGTCTCATCACCTTCTAGTTGTCCTAAAACAACCATTTCTGTTCAGCGAGGCTTTTCAGTATTTCATAATTGTTTGCCGGTTTTGTGTAGATACATTTATATACATTACATATGCAGTATGCTATACTTTCATCAAGTTATACTTGCGTGGCGGCCATGTTTAGTTCCATAAAATGCAGCATTCACACTTTATTTTACCCCAAAAATGGGTTTTCAGTGCATGTGCATTGCGACACATACACTCATCTATGAAACAACAGCCTGACAAACATGCACAGATACACTAAATAAACACAGCATACTTGCAGTAGAACGAAATGTTCAGGCTTATGCAAAACTCTTCCACACCTTCGCATCCATGCCAACTTGTACAAATTCATACACGCACATGCGTATGCACACGCGCACACACTTCTAACACACACAAATGCAGTTTGTGGCTGGCCGTGAAACGTAAAAATAAATACCAATCATCACCTATATACACATCGCGAGTTACACGGCAGTTGTCACTGCCCCAGCATGAGTGCCCGAGTTTCAGCACTCGGCTAAAATACCATCCCAGGTAATACATTTCCAATATTCCTAACAATTACATTCATCTAAATGCGTCACATGGCACATATAGCTTCGGCAGTGATCCACTTGAAGCACCTTTTCAGGTGAAGTCACATTCGAATATGTCGCCATTGCGTAGAATTAGTTGTGATGTGAATGGTGTAGCAATACAAATGCACATTTTCTGTCTCCTCATTAACGTTTTTATGCCTCCTTCCGCCATTCATATTGCCGTGAATAGAATTTGTTGGCGTTCAGATTCAAAGTAATATGCATAGTCACAACCAGACCAATTTTGTTAATTTCGACACATTTTGAACAAGTCCAGCAATTTAATATTCTGCTGAGTTCGCCAACAATCTAATTTGTCACAGCAGACACTAAATGCCACATTATGATAAGAGCAATACCGTCTAATAAAGGACAGCCCGTAATTCACAGAGACTCCGAAGCCAGAAGCAGCAGTTATACGACTCGTACACAGTATTAAAGCTACAACCAGCAGCTCATCACAACATACCACGTCATCAATGTAACAACATTTTGTTTGAATCATCAAGTTCTCTTGAACAAATCAGAGTAGGCTACAATCTCTTGTGGGATCGGTGGTAATGCAGGGTAGGGCAGTAACTGTGGGCTTCTGTAACACCTCCACCAAGTTATCATAAAATGCAACCTTTAGAAAATCGCCATTTCAAGGAAATGTAAATAAATCATATAATATCCAAGTTTACCCCTTGATTAGTACATGTTACAAACATATCACTCATATTAAAAAATATGACTATTGGAAATGTTCTTTTTCATTAGAATACAACCCCAAAAAATGCTCTATGTCCACCCTCCTTTACACCCCCACATCCTTGAATTCTGAGTAACAGATTTAGGAGTTATTTCTCACAATGACGATAGTCAAGTCTATTTTCAAAACTAACTAGTGTCCCTCACATTACCATAGCTAATGGTCACCCATCACACATGTCCACTAAACATCTGGGTCACACTATGTAGACCAAGTCATGGCTGAATTAATTTAATCCTACCTTCCAGTCAATACAGTAGCAAATGAGTTTATATAAATGCCATACATCCTTCTTAATACATGTAATGTCAAAATTCCTATTTCGGATATATGATATAATCATAGGAAAGTGTACGTTGTAAATACTGATTTAGCATGACAGACCATGCACTTAGATTTGTTTGCAAAATCAATGTGGAGGAAATTTTACCAGTTTTCTTAAATGTCAATTTTAAACAACCACTGACAATGCTGTAGTGACGTTATGTTGTACACACATAATGAGGCATAATGTTCTCAACATGTAGTATACTCTCAACGAGGTGTATACTCTTAATGAGGCGTATACTCTCAATGAGGTATATACTCTCGATGAGGTGTATACTCTCAATGAGGTGTATACTCTCAATGAGGTGTATACTTTCAATGATGTGTATACTCTCAATGAGGTATATACTCTCAATGAGGTGTATATTCTCGATGAGGTGCATACCCTTAATGTGTATACTCTCGATGAGGTGTATACTCTCAATGAGGTGTAATTTCTCGATGAGGTGCATATCCTTAATGTGTATACTCTCGATGAGGTGTATACTCTCGATGAGGTGTATACTCTCAATGAGGTGTATACTCTCAATGAGGTGTATACTCTCAATGAGGTGTATATTCTCAATGAGGTGTATACTCTCAATGAGGTGTATACTCTCAATGAGGTGTATACTCTCAATGAGGTGTATAGTCTCAATGACACATTGGCAGTAGTTGTTATGTGCGGTCCAAATGAGACACAATCTCAGTGGGAAACATGCAGTGTCAGGTGTGTACAGCCTCGGTACAATGTCCCAGTAATATCAGCGATGGAAGCAGACGGCCTGCAGAGCTTTCTGCCCCCAGATGTGTCCTACATCTACACTACTCCTTCTTCATTTGTCCCAGTCCATGCGTGGAGACAACAGAAGTGGTCCAGCCACCTCGCAACCGCCACAGTCACACACGGCTCAACTACAAGTACAGTCGGTCATCCGCGCTGAATTGGCCTAAGACTTGACCACTATGTGTCCATCAGCTGTCTCGTCCGGCTAGGGGGACTGCAATGGCCCTGGTTTGCCGGACACGTCACCACTGCACGTCCCCTAGTTCATGACTGTCACCGGTGTGACCTCAATTGACCTCTACAGACGACCTCTGCAGGGGTCACACCTCGGACGTGCAGGACGGCACCCCGGCGACCGACGTCTTGGACGTCTTAGTCTTCTTGCCGAACAGGTTGAAGCGGGAAGAGTTCCCCCCGTCCCCTCTCTCCCCGCTCATCCCCTTCCCAGGGGGCGGCTTCCCGTTGGTGGGGATCTCGCGACTCCCGTTGCTGCCGGAGCTCGTCGAGGCCATGCCGCTGTCGAGGGAGCCCCCGCTACCCCGCCGCATGCCGCCTGCAACACGCACAGTCACCATAGCAACACACGCCAGCAGTCACGTATCCATGGCAACAAGACTGAAATCGTATCCTTGACACATTGTGCGACTTGGGAAGTCAGACTGGTGGTAATTTGCATGTGGATTCATGACAAATGTTACCGGTGATACGTTTAGTTAATATATTTACAGAAAATCAACCCAGCGGTACCGACTATCTGCTATGCGAATCATGCAGTATTATTAGCGTTTCTGACAATAAACGCAAGGTGGCGCCACTGTTAACTTTATAATATAAAACAGCAGGTGGCACCACTGGAGCACAGTTCACGTAAGTCTGTTGATTTCTCTTTTATATAATAACCATGGCTACAGTAACAGTGGTCAGCATTGTGGTGTTGTGATGACTGTCACATGTTGTGGTGACTGCCGAGTATTGCTGTGACTGTACTGAGTATTGCTGTGACTGTACTGAGTATTGCTTTGACTGTACTGAGTATTGCTGTGACTGTACTGAGTATTGCTGTGACTGTACTGAGTATTGCTTTGACTGTACTGAGTATTGCTGTGACTGTACTGAGTACTGCTGTGACTGTACTGAGTATTGCTATGACTGTACTGAGTATTGATGTGACTGTACTGAGTACTTCTGTGACTGTACTGAGTACTGCTGTGACTGTACTGAGTATTGCTATGACTGTACTGAGTATTGATGTGACTGTATTGAGTACTGCTGTGACTGTACTGAGTACTGCTGTGACTGTACTGAGTATTGATGTGACTGTACTGAGTACTGCTGTGACTGTACTGAGTACTGCTGTGACTGTACTGAGTATTGCTGTGACTGTACTGAGTACTGCTGTGAATGTACTGAGTATTGCTGTGACTGTACTGAGTATTGCTGTGACTGTGCCGAGTATTGTTATGACTGTGCTCAGTACTGCTGTGACTTTACTGAGTATTTTGACAACTGTACCGAGTATTGCAAGTGTGCCTAGTATTGCTGTGAATGCTGAGTATTTTGATGGCTGTGATTGTGCCAAGTATCGTGGTTGCTGTGCAGAGTATTGTGGTACTAAATAAACGTACCAAACTATGAGCAAGTTCTAAAGTAAACCCGTTGATGAGGCAGCTGACAGAGTGAGCAAGAGGAGGGGGCACTGGGGACTACATACCCTCTGATAGATCTATAAGTGAATTTGATAGGGTGTTCTTCTTTAATCCCCGACATTCGGGCGCCGATAGCCGGTTGATGGTTGTGTCACCAGGGGTCAGCACGTCAATGTCAATGACCCCCGAATCCTTGCTGTGACGATTGAAGGAATGCTGGGACATGGTTTGTCGATGCAACTCTTCAGCGATCCTCAATGTTTCCATTTCGTTCATCTAAAACAAGCATCTCTTTTTCCTGAATTTACATATCTAAAATGACACATCATATCAGATGTGAAATTAAATTTCTGAACTGGTATAATTTCATATTTCTGTAGGTCATGGAAAAGAGAATAAATTTCACTTTGCAAGTATCTCTATCTGTCAGATAGGGAATTAAAAAACACCATTCATAGCAATTATACACACAAATGGACCAGTCAGAAAATTCCTTGAAGGTTAGCAGCATCTGGCCAATCAATCGATCAACCGACCATCATTAAATTTTAGTTTGATCATAAACTAAAGTAACCCACCTCTATTATCGCTTCCTTGATGTCTTCGACGAATTTACACCGGTCGTGTTCGTTGCGGGCATTGAATGTTATGAGAATTTTGTTGTCGATGTTTGTCGTCAGACGTATCCCGAACTGGTAATCTGCAGCCACCACAGCAGGAGTAAACCCAAGGCAACAGTGACAGGTGCTACTTAAAAACGACCACTTGCACACCAGGTTCTAAATCATTATATTACGACTTTCACATAGTTACACCAGAAGGCTTTCAACACAGTGAGATAAAAATTTTATTGTAGTTTTGAGAAAAACTAATATATGGTTTATACTGAGAGTTGTTACAAAGAACTGTATATGATCAATTGTACAAGAGTATCTTAAGACTCCAAAAGCAACTGGCAGCTATGTTGTTAACATGTCGTTGTAGATAACCAATAATTAATTTATCACAAAAACTGATGTGTGACAACCAGTTCGTTGTAGATAATACTATTATATTACTAAAATGTTCATGCTGAAACACGGTTGTTTCCGACTGTAAACTAACACAACGTCATGAAGAAGCGTACTATAGAGACGAGACACTTACGTGGTGTCTCAAAGAGGTACACCTGCACCCCACACAGGGGGAAGGACTGTCTGAAGCTGTAGCTGATGATGCCCTTCTTCTTGCTCAAGATCTTCGTGACCTGCACACACAAGCTCTAGGCTAGCAACAGTGTCAATGTGTCACTAAATGCCAATGCAGCGAAATGTGTTTGTTTAACAAGGATGTTACGTCACAAGCACACGTAACTATAAAACATGAAATATGTATTTAATTGTAGCAATGATTTCTAGTGATTAGTACATTTGATTAGTACAGATGTTTATTATTTTTTAGAATTCTCTACGGAACTGTTATGACCATAGAGTTAGATCATTAATCTTTACCCTACTGGGGTGTTCTATTTATATCTATGGTTGTGACGTACATAAAGTCGGACAAAAGCGAATTCTGTCAATTCACTGATGCTATAAATGTCATGAAATGATAATGGCACAACTTATCACAACCACTTAGTGACACAGTTGCTACTGTCACAAACAACAATAATTCTGATTGGTCACCGACACCGCAACAAGTGACACTGCTAGTGTCATTAATGAGTGACATCAATACTTGTAAACAGACACAGTGCCACAAACAGATAACATGACAAAGCATGCTGTGTGTCATTGAATGATACAACAATACTTGCAAATTAAACCATACTGGAATAAGTGTGGCTTTTCAGTGTCACTAACTGATGACATGTCATATGTCACTAATAGATATTGCGTAGTCCAACGGTTCATACCATGAGAATGTCGTTGAAGAGGAACACTTCACGCTGGTGCAGCCCCAGTTTCTCACGCTTGTTGGGGTCATGAACTTCGTAGAGGCGACAGTAACAAACGAGGCGGCGGTGCGGCAGAGCCAGGGGCTGTGAACAGAGGCAACGTGGTATGGACTAAATGTGCTACAAACAAGGTTCATTCCAGTTTCAGTATGGAATCTAACGGAAGAATCTGCAACTTGAGCTCACTTTATATATTTTTCTGTGTTTGTCCAAATACTTCACTGCACAATATATTATTCTTTGGACAAAATAAAATTGAAATATAATTATATGAATTCCACAATAATACACCAATCGTAATTATCTGGTGAGTGGTTTATTCCTGTTCAGCAATTTCATTAGTGTTTAACATCTGGTCTTCTTTTCAAATAAACTTTATACACTGCAAATTGTCATCAATATCAAGACAAAACAACTACCAACGGAGGGGGGGACTAGTTTTCTAAGATATGACAGTTAAAATATTCAACATTTCACAATGCGCCTTTGTCCATAAAACATTAACCACATTATAATTAAATAAATATGTTATGTCAAACTCTGTTCTGGGTTAGCAGTCTGGAGCTTGGGTATAGTTTCACCACAACGTTTCTCATCTGCCACTGTCAACAGCTTTCATGAGTACTTCTCCCCACTTAAACTACCCTTGTTTATTTGGGGAAAACAGAAACTTTTTCTAATGTTTTCTGACAATGACATCCCGGGCAATTAATCACTGCTCACTTGTTTTTGGACAATTCACCTTATTTATTCTACAGCATGCCCGCATCCTGTGTTACATAAACAGTGGACATGAATGTGTACAATGTCACATGACACATGACATGTGACTGTTGTCTCAAATGAAAACACTTGTCCCCCGTCTTTACAGGGAGAGAGAAACCACAGCCGTCTACATGACATGGTTGTGGCCACGACAGCTGGCAGCCATTACTTTACTGATGTCTACAAGGACACTTCACTTGTCCCAATCCCCATACACTTTGATCATGTCAAGTGTTTACTATCAGTTACAACATATTAGCTATTTCATGCAAACATGTTATTTAATGTCCAAGAAATCATAGGAGAAACTATGAAATTAGTTTGGGTTGGCCAATCTCATAAGACTAACACTAAGCGTATCATTTTATGAGGGTTCCATATTTTTACTGACTTTTGTGTTTGGACATTACAAGAGACCCTGTCCTTTGGAAAATTTTATTTACAAGTACCAATTTACACATAACGCTTTTTAAGGGTTATGAATATGTCATATTTTAAACATTTATAGATTTTCTGCTGTTTTCCCCAGTTCTGGTGAATAAAACAAAATAATCTGAAAGTCAACGTAATTTATATTTTCTTTAAATTCCAGCTAAAATTCACTAAAAATATGGAAACCCTCATACATGTTGCCCACTCTTGTTACTAAGTATTAGTTTATGCACTATTATGTAACTAGATTATTCATACTTTTACAAGTTACGGTACCGGATTCCAAGTCAAGATGAAGGCAGTTTAAAATGAAATCAAATAACCCTTATAGGTAGCTGTTAGGTATGTCTAGTAATTTAACATTTGTACTCAATGAAGGAACATTTAAATGTTTTCTTTTAATTTGGGGCTAGCTTTTTCATTAGGTTACTAGTACTAACAGAGGTTGTATAACAACATATAAGACCATCACAAATATAGAAATGAACAGAACCTGATTACGTCACATTCACGTTTCAACGAACAGACAAGTGTAAGATGTTCAACATGTGGTTAAACGAACCAACAAGTTTAACAAGTCTGTTTACGGTTCACAGAAGTGTAACAAGTTCCTGCGTGCTTCAACGAACCCAAGTTAACAAGTTCATTCACAGTTCAGCGAACACACCCACTTAACAATTTTGAGCCAGGAAAGAAGTCCATTGGAGTGTTAATACATGTATGATGCCATGCAATGATTTCACTGTCACTGCATGTAAACACAGCAACCTGACACACACAAAGGGTGAGGTCAAGACAGGGTCCGTACACATCTGGACATTTGAAATTCAAGGATATTCAAGGCTTTTCAAGGCTATTTGAAAAATGAATTCAAGACTGTTTTAAATGAAATGCTAATTGCCCGAAGTGTTATTTTTGTGCTTAGGCTTTTCCTTTTCTCGCTGTTATTCGTCACAACAATTGAGTCAAAACAATATTTTATTGACCACAATTAAATTCAAGACTTTTCAAGACTACCTTGTAAAATTCTAGGATTTCAAGGCCTTGAATTTGGTCCAATCAAATTTAAGGCTTTTCAAGACTTTCAAGGTCACGTACAGACCCTGTCAAGAGTGTAGTGCACCTGACAAGGGTCACTGTTGAGTCCACTTACCGGACACTTGCCCACGATCATCTGTTCCACCTTCATGACCTGGGTGACGTGGTCAGTGCCGGGCTTGAACTCACATGCCTGGATGCGTGTGTAGATGCCGGTCAGCAGGTCCGGGTCCATGTCTTCACCGTTGTCCAGTCCTACAACCACATGACATGGTCAGTGACAACGGTGACCAAACCACAGAGTGACGTGACCACACTCAGGCACACTGTGACCATGATGTAATGTGATCGTAACGTCTTGTGACCACACACTGACCACAACACGATATGACCACAACATGATATGACCACACAGTGACCACAATACATAATGACCACAACATGATATGACCACACTGACCACAATGTGATGATGGTGACAACGTGACAAGACAGTTCCACACATTCACCATGACCACATAATACAACATGTATCATAAACAACCTTCCACCCATGCACAGATCCACAAACTAAGCACAGAAATCATCAACATTACACATTTCTAATCTGAAACTCAGTTCTACTGATCACATACTTCTGTACTCTACATGTAAAGATAAAGGTGTAGCTCAGTATCCAGTCCTCAGGACTGATCAAGACACTTTATACTTCACTCCTTGGTAAACGTGTTCAATCAAACACCATCTTGACTTTTCTTCAATTAATTGTACACAAATATCCACCATTCTCTACAGCCAGGTACTCATTCGTACAGCTACATGAACTGAAGCAACAACATGAACTGAAGCAATCTACAGTGAGCAAATGTGCCCAGGGTTCGACAGAACACAGGATTCGAACCCAGGTTGTCTTGGTCGAGAGTTTGACACTCTAGTCCCTGAGTCACAGACACTGCAGTAGTTGGCCTGACTCAGTGACAGCAGGCTGTAGACATAGGAGACTTGTGGCCAGGCCACAGAGTATGGGCCAGGCTAGCCTTACCTCGCAGGTTCTTGATGAAGTCAGGCAGCTTCATGCGTCTCTCTGCCTTGATGTTCTTGTTGTGCAGGTCTGTGTTGAGCATGATGATGGCAAACGCGAGTAGGAATATGCTGCTGGGTGTCTGGAACTTCTTCGCTTGCTCCGGGTTACACTCGACGTAGCGCGTCGCGTAGGCCTGTCACATGACGATATATTAGCCAATGAGAACTGAAGTAACTGATTGGAGTATCATCTACTAAAAGTGTTGTCTATTTTAGAAGTAAGTTTGGGAATGACGTGTCTTTGATGAAGAATTTCATAGAATACAATGTTTGCCATGTATCAGCTTATACTTCATAATTATAACAATAAGCAATATTATAACAATAATCATTATTACACGAATGATGTACACAAACATGTCACATAATTTTCAGATTATATTAAATTATTTTAATGTGAAAATACGTATGCACAATTTTACTAAATAGAATATAGACTCTGACTATGTAGTGTTACGACCATTTAGACTGTATGTTACAGTGTACAGTTGTGAGAAAATAGAGACCAGTCTCACCTCCATCAGTCTCTCAATCTTCTGAGCCTCCCCCTACAGACAAACATCAAACAAACATATTCAAACATGTTCAACTTCTCAACATACACAGTACCGACTCAGATCGACATACCATGTCTTCAATTCAAGGCATTAGACACACCAACGATAACCAGATGTGTGTAACAACACAGTTGTTACCATCAGAAACTATTTTATAACACACATACATGAGAAGTCCAAATGCAAACAAATGAATGTAAACATGTCTGTACACAATTAATCAAAAATTACACTGGCTAAAACTAAAAGCATGCCAGTGTTTACCACATATGTGATACCATCTTTTAGGTGAGTGGTTGGGTCAGGAGGAATTGTAAACATAACATTCAGAAGGTGGAAAACGGGAAGGAAGATGAGAAGATTACAATGAAGTACTGGTAAAAATTAAAGTAGTTTCAGCAGACTGAACTTGAAACAATAGGGACGACCACCTGGTAGTGGGTGAAATAATACGAGGGAGGAAAATACAAACATGTAACAGTAGTGGGTACATAAGGCACGAGAAAGTGAGTACTTACAGGCATGCGGAAGTACGTCTGAAAGAGACGGAGTGCCACGTCGACCTGGAGACTAGACAGGTCAATCTCATTGGTGAAGCACCTACAACACAACATATGGTCAGGCCAGCGACACAAGATACTACCTGGTACATGCCAGGTACAGCCAGAGATATTCCTGTCTAGATCACCAGTTGCGATGAACAAGACAAATTGAGTAAACTTTCATTTGTTATTAAAATGTTTTAAAATTACTTTTATTGGTGAAGGTAATGTGATTAACTGATCAAGATTAATTGCACCGAACCATGGAAAAAGTACGTATTGCGTATACATCATTGCTAGTTGTACTTGCAGTTAACCTGCTTAATCATCACAATGTATCACACTAAGTTAATTGGATTTACTACTACATCTATGGATATAATTAAAATGGTGCAGTTTATATTAAAATATATTATGTACCTGGTAGTTTTAAAAACTAAAATCTGTGTAACTAACCTATCATCATCACTCAAGGCCAGAGGTAAAACAGGACAGATTCTGTGTGGCTGAGAAAGACTACCAATATGACTGCAACCCCTCCCCTCAAATATGGCATATTCCATAATTATGAGATAAATACTGCATCTTTCATCAATGGAACGGGTTCGTCCCACATTTTTCCACATGGAAGGTAACTGACTGATTCATTTTAACTATAATCACTGCAGTAAAGAAGACACTTACTCGAGAACTTTGCTGTTGAACTCCTTCTGCAGGTTGCCCAGGTACTCGCCAATGACCTGTTTACTCAGGCCCTTGCGCGTGATCAGGAACTTGGCCACTGTTCTTGGTCTGTCGTCTATAAACCGCTTCTCTATCAGGTATTTGATACCCTTCTCAGGCTTCCTGCAAATAACAAAACATAATTGAGCTCAAGATAAGCAAAACTCTGGCCTGATAACGTTGGGTAGGGTGTCTGAGACTGGGTGTTGGGTGCTGGGGTTGGGTGACAGTTTTGGGGTCTACAAGGCAGTCTACTACACAGCTGGAGTCCCAGTGGCAAGTTTGTGTAAGATCTATTTACATTTACTTAGGGTTGGTTATTTTAGTCTGGTGAACCAAACCTCTGGGATATGGGCCCATTTTGCCACCTGAAATATTTCATAACAAGATACCATGACAGCCATGCAGATTTGTTTACCTAAAGTTGGTGTTCATTGATGCATATACATATATGTTGTATTGTTACTGTCCAATTAAGCAGTCAATGGCCAACTGTCCCTAGCTTACCTGGGTGATGTGAGGTGACAAGTTCTACTACAGATTTTGATGACAAACACAAACAACTATTTACTTGTAACAACATCAGTTGGAGCCAGGGGAAATTTCTATTTAGAATGGTGCAAAAATTTAGTGCAATAAGTTCATAATTTTCGTTACGGGAAAATTTCACTTTCATGTTTACATCTGACCTTTCATGTTGACAATCAATCAATCAATGCCTGTGATACACTTAGATAATGAACTGCTGCGCATCAGTCAATATCCTGTTACATTGATTCTCGACATGTTGTGAGAAATGTCATACAAGCAACACCAATGGAACAGAATAACAAAAGCAATGGTCATGATGCCAAACTGGTTGACAAACATCATTTCTACCAGCTGTAGAGAGAGGCCTCCATGACTAACACACCACACTACTTCAAGTGAATCAGCATTTGCTGTAGCAGTACTTTAACTTCATGCAGCACATTATCACTCACGTAAAAGGGCAGAGATTTTAGTCCACAGCAGATTTTGCTTGCTATAGGGAAAGATATAACTAGACCCATAATTTAAGAGATTAAGAGAAAAACACAATGCATGTATGTGTGTATTATAATAGATTACTGATCCCAACTATTATTTATATGTACTCAGGTATGCTTTAAAAAAAATGTGTCAGCTGTATACATGCAAGTATTACTGCACAGATAACAACTATAATAACATGTATATAATATGGGATTGGACTGGAATGCATAATTGCGTGCCTATCTTGTATGTACCAGGTCATTTCTGGACTGGTACATATTTGATCCGGCCTAAATGCCTGCAGTGAGCACAGATTGTCACCCAGGGAGAGATGTATTATCTGTCAGAGATAGATGGAGACAAATGAATGCTGCCTACTATGAGGTCCTTCTGTCCATTCATAGCACTTTCACTGCACAAAGACTGCTCCCAGCCAGGACACTGCGTCCACCACACTGACACCACTCAGATAATCGCTGTGTCGCCAAGCTCCATACAGGATGAGCGGACTAGTACTACTATGTACAGATGGGCACAGACCGCTATTGTACTCACAGTTTACATTGGGGCAATACAACTATGTGTACCTCGGTTCATGTATAGATGGGGAGGAACCATATCTGAACTTCCAGGTTCGTGTTTACATGGGGGACAGACCACTACGGTACTCTCATCATAATGATAAATCAGAATCATACAGTACACAGTGCTCAAGCAAATCTGAGGGGGAAAAACATTTTCTACACAAACAATGCACAATGTCAAGTGACAACTTACTTGTTGAAGAGGTTAAGTCCGATGCGGTAGGCTCGCTTCCGCTGCCTGTCTGTCACCTTGGGCGGTACGCTGGGCACACTCGAGGTGCTGCTGCTGCCAGACGAATGGTGGCCCCGCCTACCGGACGACGTCGACATCACCGGCACGCTGCGGTTGTACGTGCTCATCTCACTGCTCAGACTCGTCGTGTCAGAGCTGCTTGCGGAGCTCGACAGCCGGTCCTGGGAGCCGCTCCGGAGCAGCCCGTCAACGCTGTCTGGCTCGCTCGTTTCCGATATATTGCTCATGCGCTTCATGTCGTCGCTGCCCGTTGCGCTCCCCATACTTTTGCGCTTCCATATGGGAGACGCTTCCGGCGACGACGGCTTCTTCCCCATCCCGCTTCTGACACCATTTGTGTCAGTGTCGTCTGTCGGGAGGTCGCGTCTCTTGCGCAGGTGCACCTCCGTGTTGGCATAGATGCGTGTCAGCGTGTCATCGTCCGACACGTCACCGTTGTGGGTGGAGTTCGCGAGGTAGTCGTCACACATGTCCTCGACGCGAATCTCAACGTGCTTGCCCAGCCCATTGGTGAATGGAGTCTGGAAGTCCTCATACGTCATGTCGCATGGCGACGGAGTGCCCCCTGGTGAGAACATTGGATACGAGTAATCGGTGCTCGGCGTGCGTGAATGCGAACACGTGTACGTCGTGGATAAGCCGCCTGTCTGCGACGCTCGTAGCCGCGTCTGTTCATTGTTGACGCCGTCGTTGACGATGTCCGTTTCTTTGCTCTCTAGCAGCTGTTCAAAGTTTACACTCGGTACATCGACAACCGGTTCGTGGGGGGTCGGCGACCCATCACTCGCGCTACTGTCATTCATCTCCGCATATAAACTCCGGTTGTTGTTCGCCTCGTTTGGCCACATGGCGGGCCGTGGTGACGTCATCGTCAATGGCGAACGCGTCCTCAGTCGATCGCTCTCGTCGATCGCCGACAGGTCAACGCCAGCCGACCGATGCAACGGGCGCCTCTGGTCCTTGTTGTGATGCGGGTGATCGTGCGACGTCAGATTGAGGCTGTACGACTTCTGCATGACTCTCACTGCGGTCTTGACCGCCGACTGTGAGCTGGTGGTCTTCACATGTATCCCCTGGCCACCACCACCCACCTCGCTGGACGACTGACCGCCGCCAATGTAGCGTTCGGAGTGGAACTCCCTGTCCCCGTTCATCCCACCCATGCTGTTCTCGATGGTCACCACCATGTCCGACCAGATCGTCTTGCTGCGACCGAACTCGGAGAAGCGCCGCGACAGTCGATTCTCGCCGATTTCCGAACACAGCTTCTGGAAGTTTTTGTTCATGCAGTGCTGACGGTACGCGTGCTGGATGATGCATGCCGCGCGGCGTGTGCGCATCTGGCCGCCATACTTGCGCTGCAGCAGCTCGAGCTGCTTGTCGTGCAGGTCCTGCGAGAGCTCGTAGGCGTTGGCCCAGCCGCGAGACTTCCTCACCTTCTCCTCCTCCTCGTTGCGTTTGTACGAGCGCTGTCGCTGTAGCTTCAGACTGCCCGTGCCCGTTGGCGTGTGGCCCGCGCACACGGACGGAGACTTGCGCACTCGAGCCACGGGGGTAGGAGGCGCTGACAGCGATGCCGACCGCTGCTTGAGATCCGCGACACCAGGCTGCTGCGGGAGAGATGTGCTGGCCCTCGCCCTCGATCCACCCTTCTTACAACTCTCACTGCAAGCACAGACACCAGCACGTAAACACCACTGACAGGATACAGTAACATCTTGACAGTCAAGCCACACCAAGTGTCATCTAATCATTATCATCATTGTGCAGCCATTGGTTCCTGTGGTTGGGCGAAAGGCCTCAGCGAGTTATATCCAGATATACCTTAAGTCCTATTCTATGCCACACTGTGCCATATTTTCAAAAATATGTTAGTATTAAAAAATATATATACAGAAAAAGTGTGATATCAGATTTATGGTTTTAATTGCTTCCACCTTATTTTTATATTTTAATCAATTAATACAGAATTATATACATATATTTTCAAAGTTCTTGACAAACAAATAGGACAGTTCAATCAATTATAAAGCATAGCCTGGTATGTGAGCCAAGATGATGTAATAGAGAAGCTAGTGATAACATATTAGGGTATATAATTCACCATAAACTCACCTACAGACAACCACTATGAAATAGTGTTCTAGCAAAGTAACAATAACCTCCTTGAAATACTGTTACACCAATAACCAGCATCTGGTATAACACGAAGACACAACCGCCACACACTTGACACACGAAGATATTGATTATGTCTGACGCAGGACATTCCGAGCAGTGTATGAAACGGCCACACCTGTGGTGGTCAGTCAACCGTGACCTCAGCGAACACAAGTTGTCACGTTATCACCTCAAATACCAAGACAACTTGTAAACAAACTACCTCACATCGTCATTAGAATGTGTGACTCACGTCCAATCACCCGATGTGTGATCATTGGCAGTCGTGCATGACCCAGTAATTACGCTTAGTCACTAGATCTACCAGCACCAGTCACATCTAAGATTAAAATATAGGTCTGGTGACAATATGACCATATCACCTGGCACGATGACTGTTATGAATAAGTGACTGTGTATATGTGCTTGTATGTCCATGTAAGTGTCACCAAGGTACCAGTCTATATACTTATACACATACACTGTGGACTGAGTGGAGTAGGCCATGGATCTGTGCTGTCTCACCACGTTCTGAACACCACTTAGTCACCTAATCCAACAACATGCTGGCCTCATGGTGAACACCTGACTACTGAGCCATGAACCCTGCTTTACAAGACATTACAGAGAGAATACAACATCACCCTGAGGGTTGACATCACCCCCTGGCATGACATCACCCCCAGGGTTGACATCACCCCTTGGGTTGACATGGTCCACCGTTGACATAACCCCCTGGGTTGACATCATACTATGAATTGCTTTTTCATTCCTCGGTAGATATCACCCTCATAGTCATCCTCTATGTTGACATCTTTCTCCATGTTGACATCTCAGTTATAGAGATGTCAACATTGAGCCTCGTATCGTGACTTATTATCCATCATGGTGTGAAGCTCGGAGATGATCAGACATCAAAAAGTAATAACACAAGATACATATTAAATCCAGGAACTCAGCACAGTAGCTAGACTAGCTACAAGTGCCTGAGGAAGCCTACCTCCTAAGTCCTACTGAGACAGCCTGCAGTAGCTACAGGTGCCTATGGAAGCCTACCTCCCACACCCAAGCAAGCCATGTCTTGAAGTATCAGACAAAATAGCTGTGGACATGAGAAATGCAGCCTGGGGCAAATTACAGGGGGGTTTATCAGCAGCAATTACAGGGGTCACTAAGTAGGGCCTGACTTCTGGAAACAGTACTTGTGTTTATCAGCTACCGCTATAAACTGCTCACTTGATTTCTCTCTGCCCAACTCCACAATCTCTTACCCACCCACTTGCATCACAGGCTGGGTCCTGGGCAGATTAGATTGTCCACAAGGCTGTGCTGACCAATAATAGTTAGGTGGAGAACTTCCACAGACCACACAACTGGAGTGGACGTATCATTCACCAGAACACTTGGGGTGATTTATGGAGCAATCCTTGTACCAAGAAGGGTGATATATTGGGCTGTACCAGTACAGATAGGCCAGGGTAGGCTGAATTACTGATGCAGTCTGTCTGAACGCTTCAACTGTTCAGCTGAAACGGCGAGTTAACCCACATAGGAATGACTACCTCCAAGACACGGAAATAAATCATAACTAAATAAATAAAACAGAGATGCAATTCATACTGCTACATTTCCCAGTAATACTGCATTAGCAGCCTGTTACATTTACACCTATTATATCAACTGATATTGTAAAAGAAGTTTACACCCACAGTGTGCATTGCATTGCATTGCATTGCATTGCATTGCATTGCATTGCATTGCATTGCATTGCATTGCATTGCATTGCATTGCATTGCATTGCATTGCATTGCATTGCATTGCATTGCATTGCATTGCATTGCATTGCATTGCATTGCATTGCATTGCATTGCATTGCATTGCATTGCATTGCATTGCATTGCATTGCATGGTGTGATACTTGTCTCTGGCCTTTTATCCCATACATTCTGTTACTTGTTACATCGATGGACTATCTACACACTACACCCACATGTCATTGTTCTCATAACACTGAGTAACTTCTCAGAAAGCCACCAACTTGGTGGTTCAAAGTCCGCTGTGGTGGGGAGGTAGGGTTTAATGACCTCCCACAGAAACTCTGTACATCTCTGGACATTGATGTGTTAGTTTAGTGACCCCCTGTGTCATAACAGCTAACACCCCACCCTGTCACAAGTGTATCTGTCCAGCTAGCACCCCAGGAAGTGACCCACAGTGTTGGTCCAGGTGTAACTAAATACCCCATGTCACCCTAGGGGCATACTCCTTCCACAGAGAACAAAAATAAACTGACAGTGGTTTTTAGTACCCTATTTCAAGAATATTTTACAAGACAAGGCAGTGCGCACATTTGTAGGTTAATTTATGTCACTTGTACTGATTAAAATGTATAGTTGGTTGTTGGCAGCTTATATACATATTAAACATGTGACAAAGAGGGAAGGATCCCTCAGTAATGGAGAGATCATGCCCACACAAAGATAGACTCTAGTCACTTTGGGCGACATATGGACTTTCTTATTTGATTACCATTTTCCAAAACAAAATGACATGATCTGGCAGGAATGCTAGTTTTACAAATAAATACTGCAGGCTGATGAGGAAAAAGATCAACCAAACTGTACCGTTTCTGGTAGAACGGAACTGCAATTTTGCATGTGGCAAATGGAACAGTTTGACTCATTTTTAGACAAGGTTTTGAAGGAAAAATCAATAGTGGTACGTAGCCATGAGTTACTCAGTGAAATTATTTACAAGCCACTTGAATCAATGGCTGTGAACTTACACGGAGACAAGAGGTCTATGAGGGGGTCTCAATGACGTACACAACACAGACATCACTGGTTCTGTGAATTAAAGACCTGTTGACTGCAGACAGGATGTGCCTCTGATCCCTGGGTCAAGCCCTGCTCCCTGTCTCCGCTCTCCCATAAACAGGGTGTGTGTGGGGTAAATATTATGATGTTTCCTTGGCTGCATGGTCTAACACTGAGAGAGAGAGGGGAGGGAGGTGCCAGGCTATGGAAGAAAGGGGAGAGGGTGATCAGTGGTCATGGCAACGGTTGGCAGGAGAACCCATTGACAAGACCAGTGTGTTCTCTGGGAGGGGGAATCTGCTCACAAACTAATGGGAAACTGATGGTGATGAATGAGTCAATGAGAGAAGACAAGGTGGTTGGTTGCCAGGCGCAGCAGCATCTTCACCACAGGTGTCTGTGTCATGTATCTGGGTCACCAAGTCCTCCTGTCACACAGCACGGGTCACATGTACTCCCAGTGCTCACTCAACCACTGTGTGGCTACTTCAGGGGGTCTCAGAAGATTTAACTCCAGAAAGAAAACTGTTTTGTATTGTACTGTTTACTGATCACTGTCCTACCTCACCAATATTCGTTGAGGGTTCCAATTATTTAATTGGGTCCAAGACCACAACCATTGGATTAAACTCATGTGACACAGTTGCCAGCACTTTACACCAAGCATAAATTACATGCATTAATACTACTCAATAGGTGGCACTACCACATAAATTTCATACATTTAATTAACCCCGTTGATGCATGGTAACCCACACATACACACGCTTAATGTGACACATTTGTTGGACTTCCCGAATTTAAGCAACCTCCTCAGGATTACATCATCAACAAAAAACAGTCACCAAGGGTACATTTCAACACAACCCTACAACTGCACACAGCCTTACACATAGATAACCACATTCTCCTGTTAAAAAACTACACCCGCTACAGACTAGAAACCCAGAAGATGCTGTTTTTTTCTTGGTTCACTTTAACTTTATGAGACTTTGGGACAACCTTTTAGTGTCAATTACAGTTTTGGCCTAGTAGGCTTGCTTGATGGTGCAGTAAAGTATGAACCATTTCAGTGGTGCCTTTGACTGCTGGAGCTGTGCTGGTGGCAGGCACCAAGACTGAGCTACTGGGCTAGGTACAGCTGTTATCTGCCCAGATACTGTCAATCATACCCCTCTTATCTGACGCCATCATCTAAAGATAGGGAAAAAAGCTATTTTCACAGCCAGATTTCCGCTTCTGAATAGGAAAAAAACTGTTTTCCATTTCAAACCCGAGCAGCAACCACTGATCTGTAGCAGCGACCACTTGATGGGGCACTCAGACTAACCCTACCCCATTCATCAACAACACAAGACATGGCCTTAATCAGTCCACCAGCATGTATCACAAGTGAAACGTAGTGATTTACACAAATGTCTAATAACCATAGCTCATTCTTTAAATATTAAAAATATCAAATACCTTCTCATGTTTACAGTACTTTACTGACATTCTATCAAACACTTCCATTTTAGTATGACTAGGAATTTGTTTTACTAAAGTTTAAATTAGATGGTTATGATGTATTGTATATTCTGGCAAAGACCTTCTTTCATGCAGTGTAAACAAAAGTAAAAGTATTGTTATGCCATGAAACCCTATTTTCCATAGCTATACAACAAATTGCCACATTACCACCAACAAACACTATCAAACTGCTCTATTATGCAAAACATACCTCCTACACAAAGGTACACCATGTAATAAATTTCCACCAAATCGTTCAGATACCAGTTGAAATAAACATCTGTATTTCTTCTGTTGATCGGTGAATGGATTCTGAGAACAAAAGTTAAACACTTGGTGTTTTCACAGTCACTGTTTATATTTCCGCCAACATGTTTATGGTCAGTGGTACAGTGGTTATAGCTTTGGACTCTCAACTAATTCTGTGCTGTTGTGTGGAAATTTGTGAGTTCATTCATCCTGTGTTGCTCCAGGTAACTCAACTGTATAAATGAGTACCTGGCTACAGACAGTAGTGGCCATTTGTGTAATACCCTTTGCATGTAAATTGCAATTTACCAACTTTCAAGGTTCATTCATACTAAATGTCCGACAGATGTTAATCGACAAGTCACAACTTTGGGTGAGAAACATCCAAAAATATTTCTGTGTCTATAAATTATGGTTTATAAACACACTTGTATGACTAATCCTTACAGCACATGCATCATTTACTCTGCAACATGGACTTATGACAAAAAACATTTGACCTTGTACCTTTTCGTTCCAACTCCAAGTAAAAAAAAATTTGGAATTAGAAAATATTTCACCTACGAACTAAATACACATTTCCTGAATATGTTGCCGGAAATTGAACGCTGCTTCTAAGTCGTGGCAGACGGCATTCGTGGCATACCAGCCTGGATGTTGCACGCGCTATGCCATGAAAGTCTACAACAGTTGGCGGAGGCATGTCGTTGCCAGGTCGGCACTGCGCCAGTCGCTGGTGGCAGTGTCTACAACCAGGGCCTGTAGCGGCAGACTACCGCTACCCAACAACAGTCTGCCGCTGCCCTCAAGCTGCCCAACACACGGCTAC
This sequence comes from Oasisia sp. SBJ-2009, assembly GCA_964017155.1. Classification (NCBI taxonomy): domain Eukaryota; kingdom Metazoa; phylum Annelida; class Polychaeta; order Sabellida; family Siboglinidae; genus Oasisia; species Oasisia sp. SBJ-2009. The sequence goes on from OZ024854.1 coordinate 46,994,616, forward strand.
TGTTGTTTCCAGCGCGGTCAGCTACATTGGTGTGAAACCCACCACAGTCACTGCTACAGAGACTGGGTCATCCCACTCAACAGCTACATCAGTGTAAAAGCTGCCACTTGACAGCAGCAGCTGATGCAGTTGTTGATCATACATTGTCATTAACACCAACAACACAGTCTAACTTACTCTTCTAAGTTCAGTTTGGTTTGTGTTTGGTCTCTTCGGTCAGCTGACAAAGTTACACCGTCATCATTTGACACTGTAGTCATCCTGAAGATGAACACACATTCTAAACAACACTGACACTGATAACTTTCTGCTGTGCTGATACTGATACAAGTCGTGATCAAACACCAATAATAAGAAGAAGATGTCCCAGTTCTCAGAAAGATTACCTTAGACATGCATCAAAACGAAAGGTTGAGATCATCTCAAAATGACTCACCCTTGACAACTAACCCAATGCATGCATAAAAACATGACTTAAAGCGATGATGACATTGTGTCATGTTTCCAACTGAATTAACATTGTCAAAGAATTTAGCGTTGACCATTGGATTCGCTAGTTGTGCCTCTTGTGAAAAGACTGCTTTGCTTTGTCCCTGTCTAACTTCTAAGTGAAACACTTGAAAAACATCATTAATTTAACTACACACTGACAAGTGTCAAACTGACCCACTGGGTATTTTACAATTTTCTTGAATGTCAAGTTCTTCAGCATCAAGTCGGTCAATGTCAACGAGGGCACCCCTGACATGACTCAAGTCAAGCTGGTTGATTGACACCGAAATGTAAGAGGATGACTTCTGTGTGCCTTTAATCAGCCACTTCCTCTGTCTGTGGGTACACTGTATTAATATCAACACTGATTGACAGGTGTTTGGTGACACTCGCCTCGCTGCGGTGACAAACAGCCAGCTTGGAAACAAGTGCAACAAAAGACAAGAAAACATCACTTGAAACAACTGAACTCATGTATAAGATATTACAGCCTTACCTGTAAATCCCTGTTTGGAGTAGTTCTCCCCTCTACACAGAGGATGGTGCAACAATGCAATAATACAAATCCACCAACATCATTCAACTTCCACGGTTTGACTCAACAACAAAGATAATCCTCGATTCCACGTAACACATAATCCAGCACGGATCCATAGAGTAATCCAGGAGCAATTGTTGATAATCGCAAGATCCGGGAAGATCAACCCTGCTTGGTGCAGAGTTGGTTACGGAGTGGCGGGAACCCACATAAGCTTGGTGCCAGTGCGCTGGCCCCTGCAGCCTGTGTAGCCTGATATCTCCACTATCAACCACCACTCTGATGGGGCATGTGCCAAAAACTCCCTGTCCCTGTGTTTATCACAACAACCACCGCCGTTTGATCCGCCTGGTGGTGTGACACTGCAAGCCGTAGAGCAGTTACAAGTGTGGCTCCATTCCAGTCAATGTGGTTAACGAATGTCACATATTTCATGCTGACTGAATGCCGCCTGGTTTGGTGACAGTCTGTGGCTGTCAATTGACTTGTCCAGGCCCCAGTGAATACATTGTGACACTCAGTCTGACAGTGACAGTAGACTGATGGCAAACTTTGATCTTTGACCAGATCCCCTAGACAGTTTACCTGATATTCAACAGGGGAGTGGGGGAAGCTGGCTCATTAATGGGGTATCAAAGTATATAATGGGGGGTGGAGGCCCCCCATACTCCCCTGGGGTGAGGTCAGTACATGATGAAAGGGGTGGCTTGGTGGTAATATGATGGCTTACTTATGCTGGTTCTACCTTTATAGATGTATTGAGAATCATCAACATATATACTGGCTGTTGAAGAGAATGTGAACATTCAGGTAATAGTCAGGTATACATACAATGTTCAAAGCCAGTGAATTAACCAGCATTAACAAATAAACAAAGTAAAAACAGATGTTACTATTGTGAGCTAGCTACTGACAACATTAATAACGTAGGTGTGTCCAAAGTGACTGGTGACAGTCCAGAGACTGGCCAGCAATGAATCCACAGGTCAAAGCCATCAATCACCCTCAACAGCCTGGGGGTTCTCCAAGTTAACACTACAGGGTGGACAGAATCCCTTAATGTCTGTGTTTATGACACATTTGGTGAGAGATAAGATTGACGGCTTCAATCTACTGATGTATCAATCCCCACATGTGGAGGGTAAGACATGCTTCCAAAGGGGTGTGCAATGAAATAAGTAAATGAACCTGGCATTCCTAAGTACCCTGTCTAAATATCATCTAGCCTGTGATAGCCTGGGGTTATCAAGTGCCCCACCCCCACAGTCTTACCCCTATGTACCCTGTGTGACAGGGCGCTTTTGTCAACAGCTTCCAGGAAGTGTTTAAAACAACTGGGGCAAAACAACGAGTCAATGACCATCTGTCAACATAGAGCACAAGGCTGGGTGGTTACATAGACACTGTGACAAATCACATGACCCACTTCCTTACAGTGATATGTGTACATGGATCTGTTAGACACAGATGAACAGATACAAATGAAATGTAACACAGTGGCAAACTCAGGATCTTAGAAGGGCGGACTAGTTTAGTCATCCGTTAAATTGCCATGCTATCGTGCATTACTGGTGCAACCAGTCATGCTGGTTCACTGACTGATATGTCTACAGGAACATTAAAATACAACATTGCGATAGGAACCAACAATTTAAAATACCACACTGATAACAAATTTTCAGATAACTGGTTACACATCTAGATGACAAAATGTGTGTTCAAAGAGGACTCACATCATGATGGCAGTAGGTAACTGTGAAGATACCCAATGCCAAGCCCTGGGCGTTTAGTAAGCCCTGCCAAGCCCCAGGCAAGTTGAGTGTAACTGATCAACTGCAGGCTGTACATATCAACATGGCAACTCACCAAACTGGCATCGTTGAACACATAAACTAAAACAGAAGCACGCTATACTGAGAAGGGTCTACCTTGACTCGAGCACCTACTGACACCCACAGCCTCCTGCTACAGGCCACACACGGGTCACCATCCACCACAAGCTCCAACAAAAACATCAGTGGTCTGCCAAACGTCTGGTGGATGTCATTCAAGTTTGTCAATGATCACACCCCAACACCAACAGACTACATGACTGGACACACACTTACCTTTCCTCTACGTCTAGTCACCTGGACGACTCCTGAATGAACTGACACACAACCTGTGTGCTGGACAGTATGTGGTAGGTCCACTCTGATGTCCAGGTGCCAGGGTTGGACTGTGCTAGACACTATGTGGTAAGTCCACAGCTGCCAGGACTGGACTGAGCACACTAGACCAGTTGGCCACACTTTAACCTGCTCATGTCAATTACCTGCCATTGTGTGACAGTCAATGACACAGACACCACTTCAGGTGACTGGGACTTGCCCACAGCTTAATTACAAGTAGGGATTAACTCCCAGAGTACATGGGCCTGTCCCTCCTGACTCCTGCCTTCCCAACCTGCCCAGGTGTCACTTTCATCTGCTGTCACCTGTCACTGTCACTGTGTCTCCAGGTGTGTACCTCTCCCAGGGACAGTGGACCTGCAGGAACTGTCCACCCCTTATTTGGACATAACACCCCTCAGTCAAACAGACTCATTATCTACTTACCTTTGAACGCCTGAGCTTGATTAGAGGATGTCTTACTTTGATGTGTCTTAAGGCAATGTGAAAATACCCTTTGTAATCAGGTGTGTAATTTAATCCTAGTACCTTTAGAACTTGGCTAAATGATGCAATATTTGCCTGGTTTGTAATCAGATAATAACTGAGACCTTTTGATATCAACCACCAGTTATTGGTTTCATCATCATGACATAGAATTTGAAAGAAAGTGCAGTTGACATAAATATAATAGAACACACACAATTCCACTAGGACTAGTGGCGTTTAAAATGCCTTATTTAAACATGGTTTTAAGCATCCAATAATGTTCAATGTACCTTGCTCAAAGAATCCAGATGTACAAAAAAACACTAATATTTATATATATATATATATATTTATTAGTTAACATGGTTAAATTACCCGTGTTGACTAATATAATATATATATATATATTAGTTGACACGGTTAAATTATTTCTTTGTTTGTGTGTATATATTAATATATGTATTCATAATTTCTAGCCACAGGTTCCAATGTGTGACTCGTGATTTAATTACTGCCCTCGCCTGTCTGACACTGGTCAGTGTTTGTGGGTGAAGCACACAGGTAGCAGCACTAGTATCAAAGACCTTCACTAGTCTGCTGCAATAAGACAGAGGACTCAAGTCTGTAATTCAATCCCCAGCATGAGTCTATAAGCAGCCTACCAGGATCGTAGACAAAGCTTAATTTACAGACAGGTCTAAACTCGGCGACCACAGCTTTCCCTACACAGAAGTCTCTTAAACGCCCACACAGACACCCACTTACCGCGAATCTTCCCACATAATTATTACAGATATTTGTGATGAGACACACACAAAGGACAGATGCGATACAGAATCGACTGTGTGTGGGCTGGCATCCATCAGATCTCAGTGCGTGCACAGAACATGCACACGTGTCGGCAAACTCAGGCCTGTGCACAAATGAGATGCACAGCCTGCCTGAACAATGCAATCGCCCCTCCCCCACAATGCAACCGCTGCTCCCTGGAGGTTTCTCTTCCCCACACATAATGATGGCAGCAGTGACATTCTCTGTAGAAATCAGACCATAGTGTGTCTCCCGTCAGATGCCTGGGCAAACTGCAGTGACATGACATAAAACAGGACGATAAATTAATATTCCAGCATAAAACTGAGCTATCCACTAATAAGTAGTCGTCCTATCCACATTATACGTCAAATAAACAAACACACATGTTGTAGATAAAATCATGCAATGATGTTATTTCATGAACTGTAACTACGATCTACTGTCACAAATTTCACCACAATTACAGCAAACAAACCACTACAAAACCCTGGGGATGGGATATGCCAGATAAAATGTTACGGTCTAGTGGTTTCCTGGCCACAATTACTGAGGTGGGAAGGCATTGATCTGTTTCTATTATTCTCTCTTATCATCGTCTTCCCGGAATGAACTGTTGTCCCCGGTAATGTATGACATCTCACAACCAGATATACTAGTGAAAATCACTGAAGAACACTTCATATATGAAATGAAACAACACAATGAATCAGGAAATACAAAATCACCAAAGAACACACCACAGATCAAGTGAAACAACACTCTCAATTAGAGTCACGTTACATTTCAATCCGTCTGTTCGTCACATATCTGTTATCAAAGTGAATATTTTCTCAATTTTTTCTAAATTATTGATGCTCCCTAATTAGGTTTCTCGAGAGCACAATGTTGTGCTTGCGTCATCTGCAATGAAAGGTTTTATAAAAAGCTTACTGCCTGTTGATGGATTGGGCAATAAATTCAGAAACAAAAAACATGTTGCCAATCAGATAGGATGATGATGTGACTGGGTTAGAAATGGGTTAACACATTATATCAGCATCATCGCTGGAATCGAACTCTCCAACGAAATATATTCCACGTGTAGAATCGGTTTCCTTCCCAGATGTGTAAAAACATTAGCTACAGTGAGTCTTTGGCATAAAAAAACGTGGCTTACCAACATCCTACCCAATGGAAGTCAGCAAATTGATTGAACGAATGAACCAACTGGTTTAGAAGTTGGATTATAATTATGAAGAGTATTATTGATTCGCCATTCGCCAATGCTAAAAGTGACTCACAACAAAATTACCATTCTGGTTTAAAGACTCACATTTTTACTGGTTGATCCACGGTCGTGTTTTCACCAATTGCAAACATGTTGTTTGCAAGGGAAAATCAATATGGAAGATGCTGCCATCATTTGTCACGCAAACAGACAGGAGTCTGGCTTTAAACGTTGGGAAACCTTCCATCACTGACATGCACATGTGCATCCATCAGACAACGAGAAACTTGAACCTGTCTGTAGCGCAAACGCTGCCGAGTCACTGTAAAGCACCGCGTCTATATTCAGAATTATTTTTTGTTGGCTGCAAAAAATCTTTGAAAAGCACCACCATCTCAAAATCACTAAAGTCTATCTGGTAGTTCCTTTATGGGTGTTACTTTTATGAAAATTAAATTATGATCTGAACCCGCTGAGGCAAAAATGTGGTTTGAAACCACTGTGCCAAATTATACAATCTGAACCCACAGAGGCACAAATATGATCTGAACCCACAGGTATGAAACAGTAGCAGGAAGGACACATTGGAGCAGTGGACAGAGTGACCAGAACGTGCCTCTGATTCACCATCACTCAGCCACTGACCTCTTGAAGTGACCACTCACTCCTCAATAGCCAGTCCTCATTATCCACCCCAGGCCAGACTCTGCCAATTACCAGGTAATTGGTGCAGATGTCCAGTAGCCTTGTCTCTGGGAACTCTCAACTTTATCAGTCAGCCAGACCACACAGGACTCCAGGGACCAATCCTGGACATGGACTTACTCATCATTCTTGGGGACCAGTTCAAAGGTGGGCACTGCTCCTACAGATAATGAATCATCTCCCACTGAATGGGTTGTATAATTGTGTAACTATTCTCTAATAATTGTTCAATACAATCTGATTGAAATAATAAACAAATTTTTTTTTTTAATTCATGTACACTGATTCACATGGATTATGTATTATCAAAATAGCACCATGAAACGTGTTCAGTTAAGCAGACCATACAATTTGTATCACCTCTGCACCAAGAATACCTGCCAATATTTTACATATTTTTTCATGGAAACATGGATTTGCCACAAATTAGTGTGTGGAGAGCAAGCAGACATTTCCGTTATTTAACACATGAGTAACAGTTTTGAATTTGCTATCACAAAACAGTCGTCACAGAGACTCCCAGACAGTACTGTGGTACAGAGATCTAATCCTTATTTCCATATCCAGCGTACAGAGATGATCAGTTAAGATATCACACTGGCAGAGACAGTCAGACTGATGTGGTCTAGATAGTGTCTGTGACAACTACGGCCACAGGACCTCTGCAGACTCAGTGATGTCATTACAGTCTTTTATTAACGTTTTACGTCCTGCTATGTACATAATGTTTTAAACACACTAAAGTACACGCAGGCATGCAGGAAAGTAATGATGATGCATTGCTCCACGAGGACTACTAAGAACAGATTTTTTAAAGAAGTTACTCGTTAATGTTTTTTTACACCAGAGCTGCCCTTTAATTACCAATTTAGTACGGAATTTCATTTATTATCGCTACTACTGTTTCAAGGTAGACTACCTCAAATATGACTATTGCTGTAGCTAAAACTCGAATAAAACCTTTTCTCAGAAAGTAGTTTCATCTATATTTTACAATACTTTTCCAATAAAATTAAGCATATCTATATTACCTTTAAGTACTTCAACATCGCCTAAAACCAGTGACCTTGTAGGATGCTGTATATTTACATCCTATACCTCAATTCATCAGAGGCAAAATAAGCCGTCCCTAACTTGAACTGGTATGAGCTAAGAGCCAGTTTTTTACAACCTAACAGTGTGCTTACAAGTTCCATATATCTGAGGAATACAGCCTACTTGTCACCTTGTCTGCTGCCCCCTACAAGTGATGGCTGTAACCCCTGCTGCTTGCATTCTCAAGCCTTCACTTGGGGGTGACTAGTGCCAGCTCACTGCAAGCCGACTGAAATGTATTACAGGGATGCTGACATTAATTATTCAAAGGAATCTCTGCTGGACCGAGTCAGTATTGTTCAGTGAAGCGTGACGTGTGTGCACCAGCTCTCACAGGACCTCACACAGCGAGATCTTTCATAACAGAATGTGACATATATTATGGATAAATGCCATAAATAATACCATTTATATAATGGATATAAACAGATAAACACCATGTTACTGTTGGCTTTACCTGACAGTTGATGTGATGCCCCAGGTTGAATGAGTACACATTTTCATTCATACATACTATATAATATATTATATGTTCCCTATCTATCCAATATATAGAGGACGTTATATATATACATATATGTTTATGTATATATATATATATATATGTATATATATATGCATTATACATGTATATATTTGTAAAATATATCTCACATGCTCCATGACTGTTATGATAATGATATACATTACATAACAAATGGTGCACTCTAAATATGTGCATATTGTATACAATACTGTATGACACATGCACGCACACATGCACATAACAAACACACACAGTCTATGACACACAATAACACTCTATACAACACGCTGTGCGTGACAAGTACACTCTGTACACAAAGACACACTCCATAATTATGACACAGACACTCTATATACGACACTCAGTGACTTTGTGACAGTCACACTTTATGACAGACTCCTGCCTGACCGTGACAACTGGGTGGACACAGACAAAAGGTGCAGTGCCCACCTAACATAATTACAACTGGTCTAATGACACATCAAAGTCATCGTCCAAACTCACTACCTAATATTCCTTGAGATCCAATCAGCTGGCCAGCTTCTGCACACCGCATTCACCAGGCGTGACTCATGTGAGTGAAATATAATTACAAATGATCAATCCGCCTAACAGACGGTCAACTTCTAGGAACAGACCGTGATCTCAGTATGCCCTCTGCTCACCAGGAATGGATTCTCCCTGTTGAACTTCCCCGTGGTTACCATGGCAACGTTGTACTGATAAATACAGGATGACGGATCTGTTGAGTAATACGGACAAATGAACAATATCGGTTAAGGAAATCTAACACAGAGTTGCTGGATCGATCACTGCTGAAGCATCATGCAGTTATAGGAAGCCATGGCAGTTGGGGACAAATTCTAGGAACATCAAAACCAATAGTTACAATCTAATTTCTCCCAGTATCTACCAGGAAACAGTCCAATGACCACTGGCTTCTACATGGAATGTGTTTTCTATGGTGACAATATTCAAATTTACAGCAAGATTCAAACTGACATTGAAGCCAACTGTTGAATCGTGCAACATATCAATCCATCTACAGCGGACCATGTTCAAACACTGATGTCATTCTGCCAAAATCTGAATATACCACTTGGTCAAAACGTCGCATGTTTCAACTGTCTGGTCCATGTAAGTTTAATTACCTTGCTGTCAGTGAGATCCAGTTGATATTATCTGTGAATCCTGATTTATAAGATATATAGTTTACTCTGTGAACTTTGACATCTATGATCTGTTAATTAGGCCTCTAACAAGGTCTGTGGGCCTGTGACATTTACATATATGATCTGTTAATGTGTCAAGCCCCCTCACGACCAAAGTCAACCACATGATCCGTGAGATTGACACCTGGCATCTAAAGACATGATCCATGAGTCAGACTCCAACATCTACAGGCATGATCTACCTGTACTCTCAAACAGACTGACATGATCTGTGAGCAAGGATCCTTATACCAACATATGATCTATGATACAGCCCCCCCCCCAACATCTAGACACTACCTTTGATCCAGGCATCCTTCATTTAAACCCAATCTGACATCTACAATCATGATCCGTGATCCCGACCCCCCTTCACATCTATGATCTATGACACAACCTGCATTGTCATCAACCAATCATCTCATCCAATAATATTGTTAACATCCCCAGCATCCCTCGCCACTGAACCAACCATTCAACCCACTGACGCAAGCAAACAACACATACAAGAGATCACTACCGCCGTGCCCAAACGAACGTGGAACGAGCTGATTCTTACCTTGGCATCTTGCTGCGTCGTAAACCGCATCAATCGCAGACACAGTGACATAAGACGCCGCCGAAATGAAGGTTGAAAGTGACAGTGTCAACCGGCATGTTCGAAGCGACCCACACAAATGACCTAATCACCGACCACAAGACCCATTCACGGCGTCTCAGCCTACGTTGGCGGCGGCCGCTACAGCTTCTATGGATTTTTGGCCGCTGCCTCTGGAATAAATTCATTTGCCGCCAGTCATTGTCAATCACTGTTGCCACGGCAACGCGGATTCGCGGCCAGACACTCCGCTGCCAGCGCAACCGTTACTGCCCCCAGGTGGTGTTCACAGTAACTAAATCAGCGTGGTGGAGCCGACAGATGTCGGAAGGCGTCAATTCCCGACCCATCTGTGTGCACTGTGTGCAGCATGCTATTTTTTTTATCAAGATATAACATCAAACAGTACAATTAAATTAAAATAAGGAATGTTAGATACTATATGAAACTGACGTAATGTTAAATTTTCAAATCCGCTGGATTACATCTTGAGATTGTCCCTAACTAGCATTTGTACTAGGGTCATCCAGCAGGGATCATGGGACCAAAGTCTGAAACCCATGCATGGATCCGGCTTACAAAAAGACAGCACTTCACCAGTGTATTTCAGGTTTATGTTACCAACAGGGAAGGACTGACTTACCTTATGCTGTGAAACTCTGCGCATACAGCTACAAAAACAGTCCTTTCTTTATGTGTGGCATGGTTTGGTGTTCATCTTAAGACAGTCGTATGTAGACAACCAGTCGCTAGGCAGCGATCCTGAACTCATTTGACTACAAAATGGCAGCTCAGCGACATATCTTCCCCCGGTCAGTTTCGCAGTCTGAGCTAAAATAGCGTGTTAGTGGACAAACGGGCAACTCGTTTATCTATTCCATGAACTCTGCGGTGTTAACGTGTGGGCAACATCTAGTGAATGAATCATGACCATCCAACGTGATTATGAGCCGTCAGTAAATCATTGTGAATTTACTGCATTTAAATTACCCGATAACAAACACTACAACGTAAAGTTGGAACAGAAGTATTTCAAACATGGAAACAGCATATTTCAAAGGTGCCAATATAAACATTAGCATCACTGGTAATGACATAGTCCAGAGGTGGTGTCTATGAAGACTCTATCATCTATGATAACTGTAACTTTAGACTGCAGGAGGCATTTGTTGAAACATATATACCTATGTGGCTGGGATAATGATGGTAGGTGCTAAGATTATACTTCTATTCACAGAGGCCAGGCATAGTTCTATGATGTAACAGAGACAGCCTGGTACACAGACACCACTAATTAGGAGTGTGTCAACAGGAAGCACACTAATGGTCTGTGATCTTCCCTACACCTGATCCTGCTGCTGGACAGACCCCTGTCATTATTCCCTAACCACTCCCCTGGAACCCATCTCACTTTATAGCCCAGTAACAGCTCCCAGTTGCAACAACCAGCAACAACTTCCTATTTATATAAATTAATTACGTCAATTCTCATGATAGCCACACAGGAACATACTGCAAGTCTGGTATCTGGTTGTTCTGAGTGACAAATTGTTAATTATTAACAATGATACCATGTGGTCCTATTGTAATACACCTGGTGTGGGGCTAACACTGGATGCACTCACTACACAAGTACCCTGTTATCAGAACAAGTGTTCGGCTGCAGCTAATGCATCAGCCAATATCGCTTTTTGTATAGTCTAGATCGCAATCACTGGCTCCGAGTTTTCCCATTTCCAAGTGGGACACGTTTTTCTTCCCGTGCCAGGCACCAGGTGAAAGTGGCCTTTGGATTTAAACGTGGGGTAAACAACCGCCCATGTTTCGAAACAGCATTAGACCGACTTGAATCATGGCACTCTCAATGGAGTGGTTGTCTCTGATCGACAGCCTATCGATGGGCCACTTCGCTGCAGTTACAGTTGAACGTAGTCAGCCACCGATCCGGTCCCGATATAGCACGGTTATTGATCGATCGAGATCTTTTTGAAGTCGTCCATCTGAGGCGATTGTGAGAGAAGTGACGCAGCATCCATCAATGTAATATTAATGACTGACCTCCCCCCGGGCATGACTGGGTACATCACGCTTACTTATTCACTACCACGTACACCAACCAGGTATAGAACACCTAACAGGTAGCCAACCGCCCCACCACTTTCACCCCACCAGCCAAACTCTCATCAGACCTTTTACACAGCCCTGGACATAAGCCCATCCATTTCACCATCTTCCAGCATTGCCTAGCATTTAATGCCCCATCCTCGCCATTGGGAAACACACATGCCTATTGATTTCCCCTGACATGCAGCTGCGTTATTGAATGATCAATGAATGAGTGCCTTGTATCCCCCACTCCCAGCAAACATGATTTAGAGAGGGAGAACTGACTCTGATGATGAGATAAACATTTGGCATTCAGCGTTACTGTGTTAGCGGTGGCCAACATTGGTTTACCGCTGTCATGTCAAAATGGCAAGCTGTATATGTGGAATATATTGTATCCATGGCCCTGTCTGGCTGCCCTGTCTGTGTCTGGGTGAGTCTGGCTGTCACAGAAGACAGGGACACACATGCATGCATGCACACATGGCACGCTGCATTTGCCAAGAACTTGTAACGGTGCATGTGGCTATAGATCATTGACTTCATGTGATGTTTTTGTCTTGGCCCTATAAGAGCCACTGCTGTGTACACCTACAATGTCTAGGCACGTCATTATACAGGAAATGTGTCCTTCGATGGCATACTAAAATCACAGATCGCTTGCCATTGTCGGTCAATAAAATGAAAACGTTTCCCTTAGAATGAGTATGCGAGGAGAAGAAATATCCCAACAAAAACTTGTGTCTGTTTTTTTTCTTCTAACATTGTATATCCTAAACAAACACAAAAACATTCATATGTAATCCATATACACCAGAAATACATAAATCAATAAATTATCTTTCACTATCACTACAGGTCTTGACACAGATTCTCTCTCCCTTCTCCCATCAGTCCCTGCTAGGGAGTAGGGAAGCAGGGCTAGCAGCTGTGGAAGGAGAGAGAGATGTGATAATGACTCAATCAATCACCTGATGTAATCTGATTACTGCCTCCTGTTTGCATCTTAATGGCTACAGTGACCAGTCAAAGCTGCCCAGGACCAAGGACAGACAGGGGTGGGTGGACAGACATGATTAGTTTGACTGACCTGTACTGACCATTCCTTTGGTGTCCACTTATTCTACTCTGGGCCCTGGATGCAGTGAGTAAATAACAAGCAACCTTGGAGAATATCACACTGTCAGAGAGCAAATTAAAACTGATATAGACACAATTCATTAATCACCTCAACAAATGGTCAAATGGTCAAGTAAACAGACAGTTCACTAGAGGCCAGAGTGGATGCAGAAGTCTATGGTGGACCAGAAGAAGCCAATAGTGCCAATAGAAGTCTACAGTGAACCAGAAGAAGCCAACAGTGCCAGTAGAAGTCTACAGTGGACCAGAAGAAGCCAATAGTGCCAGTACAAGTCTACAGTGGACCAGAAGAAGCCAATAGTGCCAGTAGAAGTCTACAGTGGACCAGAAGAAGCCAATAGTGCCAGTAGAAGTCTACAGTGGACCGGAAGAAGCCAATAGTGCCAGTAGAAGTCTACAGTGGACCAGTAGAAGCCATTAGTGCCAGTACAAGTCTACAGTGGACCAGAAGAAGCCAATAGTGCCAGTAGAAGTCTACAGTGGACCAGAAGAAGCCAATAGTGCCAGTAGAAGTCTACAGTGGACCAGAAGAAGCCAATAGTGCCAGTAGAAGTCTACAGTGGACCGGAAGAAGCCAATAGTGCCAGTACAAGTCTACGGTGGACCAGAAGAAGCCAATAGTGCCAGTATAAGTCTGCACCAAGAGAATTATGGACAAGAAGTAGCCTACATTTGAATGTAGTCTAATCATCAACATGCAGTGAATGCATTCGTAAAATGCCAACTGAACCGTGAAGCTTAAACAATGCTAAATGGTTGATCATAAACAGATGTATTAGATACATTATCCAGTAGATGGCAGCACTGTGGCTGACATCACAGTAAAATGCTGCATCACAGTTCGACCATGATTATGTGCATTGTGTGTTGGAAGCAGAACATTATTTCACTTCCTGGTTCTTTGCACAATGCAAGCCAGTGAGACTTCATGGCACTCTTTTTCAATGGTTTCTTGCAGCCTAAGAAGAAGTAACTATGCACAGGTTTAAATGTTGAGTTATGGGTTAACAGCGCATAAATTATCCATTATACCCAAGACAGTGATGGATAAATCCGGTCTATGAACATAGGATCCAGTCGACTTGTACGACAAATTACGGCAACATTTTGTATGTTAATTTCCTGTAAAAAAAAATTGCAGGCTTTGATGTAAATGGCACTACAGGTCGATAAGAAAAGATGCAAATGCACGGTTTCTATTGCAACTGGGTCGTTATTTTGCACACAGCATGGAAAAGCCTGAAAGTGGTTCATTTTTTGCGTGGCTTTCAGTAGGAAAAATCAATACATGTCTGTAGCCAATTAACACCCGCCACTGGTAACAATTGGCCTCGCTTAACAGAGCCTGTCTGCAGGGAACTGAAGCAGTGTAAGTGTATTAACTGCATTTCACTACTTCAGTCCTGCGGGGGGATAGATATTTCTATAATGTCACATATATGTGCCAACTGATTTATATTATTAATGCTTACTCAGTATGCATATTACATTGGCTGTGTGTTTTGCGTGTGTGTTGTGTGTGCCCATGTATATTATGAATGTGTATGTTGAATTCCTTAGATGATGAGGAATGCATAAATAATTTTGTAATCATCCATTCCTGTTTTGTTTTTTATTTAGGGCTTAAACCACATTAAATAGGTGTCTATCTAGCTCACACATTTTGTGTTATCTGTAACAGGTCCAACTATGTTCAAAGGTCCGTTGTTTACCTGGGATCGTTTTATGTAACTTGCATTTAAATATCTTATGTTCTAAATAATGTTAGGTACTAATACTCTGGTGCGCATGCACACCCTTGTGTGCGTGCATACTTGTACGTATATCACTATATAAACAAGACGTATTTTTGCTGATCGACTGGTTCAGACAATTTCAGAAACACTGTAGACCCCTTAAACTCAGTAACAGCTTGTGATTGGACATACTTTCATAAATACACAGAAATTGTGACGGGGGGGGGGGGGGGGCAGACAGAGGGGACACGTGAACTTTGTGACAGATGTCAACCACTTTACATGTGTCTGTGTTCACTGGATGTGACTCACACAAGTGACAAAATATTGCGTTGACACCACGCTTTTTTTTCCTGACTCAGCCTGACACAGCTGTTAGTCTGACTATATGACTTTCAATTTTTTCTTCATTTCCTTCTTATTTACCCTTTGATCTCAACACATGAATAATTTCGCCAAAAAACAGACACTGTTTCCGCCTTCCAACTGGGCTCCCTGAGCTTAGTTAGTGCTGAGGAAATGTATTTGCAACCGATTCATATTTTATGTTGATGCATGCATGTGATGTATACGTTTATAGAAAAAGAGCAGCACACAAGTTGTGTGTATACACTTGTAGTGTTGGATAATGACAGGTGGTCATGTGTAGTGTTAACACGCCATACAGTGTCATGTCAACACAGTTAGCAGAGTGTGTTAACACTATGACATATTAACAATGTCTATATTAACATGCGTTCACATAGTGATGGCAGTGTTAACACACCGGTGTTAACACTCACAACAGTGTGAAAATAGTGTGTTAACAATGTTAAAATGTTCATGTAATCATGTTAACATACCGTACTAACAGTATCAACAAAGTCGTTAAAGTGTTACACATTAACACACCTCACTAACACAGTTGTAACAACATTAACACATCAGGCAGACAGTGATATTGCATTATGTAAACACTGCTACTGCTTCACTGTGTAGTTTCTGTCCACAACTTGTGAGCCAACACATTGGACAATAACGCCCCCTTTGGACCAACCTACAAACTAAATCTCTGTCCATCTTTCACCAGTGTTTGCTTGCTGCAACCATCTGACCTGAGCATGAGACTGCTAACACGATCAGTGTACACAACTGGGGGAATGAGTCTAGAATCTCACTGATCATTATTACACCTGACTGACTCTCACACATCACTGATTGGTACTATCACAAACGGAAAAATTTGACCATCTAATCTATCAAGTTGAATACATCAGGATATTAGTGCTGTCAATGTATTACTGTAGCTACAACCGTAGATGTTATGTTCATGAGGCACTGACACAATTGGTTTAAGTGTCAGTATCGAAGGCATCCTCATCAATACCGCTGCCTGCTTCTAGGTCATGAGTACTCCGCTCTGCGTGACTACCGTACGATAATACATCACATGCTGTCAGGTGGGTGACAAATGCCAGGCAGACAGACAGACAGAGAGACACACCTACCTGTACATGCTGTCAACCTGGTCGGCTGTCACGGCATGCGCAACCAGCTCCATGACACGGTGACAGTCACACCACCGTCACCAAGTGTCATCACACAAATCCCCCACAATGCACTGCCCAGAGCTGGCTGGTGGACAAGTGCATGGATGTATTGATGTATTCCTCAAGGCTGCATCGCAATAACCATCACGAGACCGTCACAGGGCTGTCACGTTCTCAGTGTCACTACGTGGCTCAGTACAAACACACACAACTGTGTTCATCAGTACTGTCCACAATGGTCAGTCAGTGGCCAGCATAATTATAGTGAGCCTGGAGGCTGGACGATCCACTCAAGGCCTTCTTACATTCCTCCACTGTCCTTGGCTCTTGCCTAATGACCCACACAGATGTTGGACCACAAGTGAAAGAGCTGTCCAGTGAGTGGTCAGATGAAATGACCACTGCTGTGGTCAGATGAAATGACCACTGTTGGTCCCACTGCTATGAAGTAACTGACCATTCTCCAGATAACACAGGCAGATTGAAGGCAGTACAAAGCTCACAAACACTGGATGGATGCTGATCAAGAGGGACTCATGGCGGTAACCATGGTAACCTGGTGTCAATTGAGTGTCACTAGTTTGTCACAACATAACACCTACCCTGGGGTACATGCCATTGATGTGGTCACTTCGGGTGGTCACTTGACAATAACTGTTGTTCACAATACCCAAAGAGTTGAATAGTATTCAATGACATTTACTCCTGTAGAGTTAATAGCTTTGATCACAGTACAGGGTGAATTAAGAATATCTCATTTGCCAATTAACATTATCAGTAATTTAACAGGACAGCATAGGAAGACATAGGATACAATAACAATATACAACAAATAGGATACACTAACAATATAGGACAAACAGGATACAATTAACAATATAGGACAAAAAATGAATTAAAAAAATATTAAACACTTTTACAAGGAATGCAACAGATGAGAATAAATATTTTTTACCAAGAATTCTTGAAATATGTATAATTTAATAAATAAAATTTTAATAACAATGGCATCTTCCAGTGTCAATATCTGTTAAATAAGACACTCATGGAATTTGCTCTAAATCTTACCATTTATCAGTTGGGTACTGGTAGGGCCTATATAAGTATGTACAGAATCAATTTTTAAACAGTAAAATTCCCAAGCAATCATTGTACATGATTTCTACAGATGTAACAGTGACAATGTACGATGCAAAACCTTCACTGGACATGACTGTTATGCATACAGAATAAATGTTTTTTCCTGACAACTGTCCATAATGTTTCTGTAATGTTTCCCCCTGGAAACAATTTCCTCCATCCCCCTCACACTGCTTCATTTTCCCTCTGGTTATCACAGATTATTACAGAATGTGACTGACACAACTGTGAGTGTGGTAGAAATACTGCGTGAATACAAACACTGAATAAACACAGCAGGGACCAGAGAAGCAACCATTGGTGCTATCATGTGGGCCAAATGTAGTGCGCAATAAATCAAATGAGGTTTTCATTGATTCTCCCACATGTGTACGTGGAATCTAAACTAAATCAGAGTACCCAGAGCACTACACCATGTCTCGCACGTCACTCACTCAGTTCATTATCATCTACTAACAGGATGAGTTACACTGGGAGGGAAGGGTTGGGGGGGGGGCTACTTGAGGGGAGAACATGAATAATCAAAGCATTTCAACTGGCAGTAATTTTCTGGTGAATATTACTAGTAAAAAAGTGTATGTTACACCTGAATACCCATTGGGTAGTTTTCTTTGACTGCTACATGATTGAACATAGGAAATATGTTATTACAAACGCACAGCAAAGATAGTTATCTGGACAAAATTGTTGGTAAAATTAGTTCAAATACCTTCTTGCTAGTCAAACATACAAATTGTTTAATTAGTTGCGGGTAGTGCTGTTATTATTTATGTACAATGTATATATTTAAAAAAAAAAAAATATTATTATTATTATGACATAAAACACAAAAGAAATGCTAACACTAGTTATCTACCCAATGCAGGACCTGTTTTTCTGGTACAGGAGTACCGCAAGTGAACTGCTAGACCTACCACTATCTAAATCACAATAGGGATGCAGACCCAGGGACAAGTCAAGGATAGACCCTGGTTTCCCAGCAGTTGTCCTCAAACTTGTCACACACTGCCAGGTGTCACTGACTCAGGCTTATGTAACCAGGACTGAGGCTGGCCACACACTGCATACAAACACAACTACTCAGACTGGGACACAGGCAGTGTCAACTAGACCAACTATGTGACCACCTTCATATATTACATCTGTCATAAATAACAATGACTGATGCAGAACATAAAAAGTCTTCAAAGTAAAGCCTATGGCATCTGTAACACTGTTGAAGGGCAAATGCAGAAAACAACAATACACACACAACTCAAAGAACTAACATGATAACCAATATAAAATATGACAGTTGATCAAACTATATCAAACGATCGAGAGGAATGTTGAAATACGAACCAAATGTGAAGACTGTCTTGGTCAGTGCTGCCCACTGGACTGGTCAGTTGTGCCAGGGTTACATAAGAGTTGAAGGCAGCAACAGTAGCCTGAGTCTGTTTACTCTTGCTGTCTCCTGCCCTGAGATCATTAGGTGCAACGGAATCAAATCTACATAATTAATTAATAAAACATGTGCCTTGAGACTGGCCAGAACCAGCTTAGCTGACCTCTCCTCTGTTATGTAACCCTACAACTGGCTACTTTATCCATCCCAATTACATGCCTGGTAATTAACAGAATTAACAGGTCTGGTATGACAGCTGGCTGAGTGACACATGCCTGTCAAATATAATTATAACTATACCTAGCAGTGACACCCCTCACACGCCCTCCTAACTTACTCATTTAAGTGACAGTGACACCCCTATAACTTATTTAACTTACTAATATTATTGATATAGACAACGCAACTGGCAGTGACACTCATCTATAATAAACCGCTAGTGACACCCCCAGGATATATGAATCAGTGCAGAGTGGAGGGAGTATAATGTTGAGTTCCTCACACGTGTGCTTCATTATCACACAGTCAGATACCCTGACACCATCAGCTCCCAAAATACAACACAGCGGGAGATGTGGGCTGGGCCTTGGGTAAAAGGAAAACAAACAACATTTCCCATTTTATCCCTGGGGCATATGTCCCTTCATATGAACACATAACTAAGGTGCGCCTATGGTACAACATATTTCAAACATTTCTGGGTCCAACCAAATTTGACCCCCACTCAACTGTTATAAATTAAAGTTGCATCTGAACTTGTCACGAAATAAATCTGATTTATTCTAACTGTTCCCTTTACAAGTCAGGACAGATAATACATACTGGCAAATTCCTTTGTGAATGATTGCATAACAGTTGTGTTGAAACAGGTTAATCTGAGTAATTTTCACCCCTGTTCCCAGTTACAAAGTGGGGGATGAACTTCAAGGACAGCTGAAGACTCCAGACACAACTGCAGAAGTGACCATTACAGGAGGGAGGGGGAAGTGGGGATGGTTGGGATAGCAGGAGCAACCAGAGCCAGGTAGTAAGCAAGGCTATTCGGAGGGACACAGCTGCTGGAGAACATTCCTTGTCCATCAACCCAACCTCCCCTCCTCCCACTAACTTCTCCCCTCCCCACAACCCAGCTCCTTGTTGTGTTGTCAAACCAGGGACAACATCAGGATGCAAGTACACCTGTTTACTTGTCAACAACAGTGGAATGATCCATTCATACTGCCGGGAAGAGGGAGGACTCCCAGTTCAGACTCCCAGTCTCCCACCCAGCCAGCCCCCTGGAGTCTCCCTCCCTCCTGTTCACACCTTGTGAGATTTCCTCACTCAGCCCAACAAAAAACAAATCTTTGTTTTTCATCCAGGTCTTTCCTTGAAAGCCTTTTCTAGCAACCTATTTATTATGTTATGATCTAAAAAAAAAATTTTAAGTATGGTTCTCACAAACACATATTGCAGTTGGTGAATAAGAATAAATCTAATTTACAGGATATGTTATAACATTATTTCAAGATGAACCATTGATATTAACGTATTACACTTCCGTTCACCAGTATCAATCAATATTCTTGATTATTTTACTGTTCATATACATGTTGAAAATGGTGTATTTCTGAAATAATCGAATATGTAATACTTGATTGTTATCATTTTTTTTGGAAATTATTTACTTACACACTTACTAACACGTCTCATGATAAACGTGACCAGACTTTGTCTCTCTAACCCCATCACACCTGTGTTGCCCGGGTGTCAAATATCTCCTTCGACTCCCACAGCGCCTCACTTGTGCTGTCTAGTAAATTATTTCTCAACCTCGCCCAGACATACCACACTCACTGTAGCACATTTATGACGGTTTTCATTTTTTGCATTCTTCCAAGAAGGGAGCTCCTAGAAAGTTCCAAGAAAGGCAACATGTACATTGATCCAGGGAGCTCATGATCTGCATTCCAGGAGGTAAAAAAGAAGGTCTTCTCTGGAAGGCGATCCTGCTGAGGTGTCTTACGAGAATAGATTTCCCTTCTTGACACCTCATGGATATGTTGGTCTGACGGTGGCCAAGACAACCAGCCTATGAATTCACCTCATCTGTCAAACGTCTCGGAAAAACTGACACCCCGCACCAAAAAGTATGAATGAAAGCCATGAAGGGAGTATGTTTGGGAGAGACAGGAAACATGGGAAATGGTTTAACTTCCCCTCACACAAATGGTCTCGTCCGTGCATTGAACATCTACTGGAAAAAACATACCCTGCCTGGGAAAACTCTGATTCTGTTACCCAGAACTGGCTGGGAATGGTAGAAACGCCATCCAATTTTCTACTGGTTTGTGGACCTGTTAGACAATTGATTGGGAAGAAAGATGTGAGTCTGGCACATCAGTAAGAGAGGAAGTCAAGTTACTTAGTCAGTGTCTGTCACACAGGTAGGGTGTTTCTCGCAGGTAAATGAAACATCAATGACCACATGTCCTCAGGTCTATGTCGCACACACTATGACCTAGGTCAAGCAAGTTGTCAACATGGTGTTAAAAATGTAATGTCTTTATACTTGTATGCATGCAGTGATGCATGCCTACATATGCCCGACACATATGTAGCACCAGGACTGAGTGACTAGGAGTATATAATTATGTCATTATTACATTCACTCAAATGTAGGTGTAGGAATGGTCCATGACATGTACATAACAAGCTCACTCTCTTCCACTTGACAGAATCGCCAGTCTAACAAAGGCACACTGTTACTGGACGTTAAATCGTATCATGAATACAACAAAACAATTGGATATCCACACACAAAAGATCATGATAACATTTGTCATCTTCTGAATGCACCTGCTCAGTTTCCCAGGCTCATGCGTTGTCATAAAGTGGGTTCATTGGCCATGTATGCCAATAAGACTGTAAAAAGTAGTTGAGACAGGGAGCGAACGTTTGTAAAAAACACAATGTTTCAATCAACAGGACACGCCAGTTGTATTACCAGACGATAAATCCAGCGCCACGCCAGAAATAAACACCACCATACTTATTGTGTTGTTGCATGCATAACAGACTGGGCACTGCCACTGGGATCTTCATGTCAATCTGCTTCCCGTAGGAAACCACAACAAAGACATCTCGTTTTATCAGGGAAATCGCAGACGTACCCTGATCTAGTTAGGTTCATGTTTCATTTGGGGAGGGTCGTTGTTGAAAACATTACCGTCAATCATACAAGACCACACATTAATCAGGAATAAATCCTTGCCGATGTTTTATTGTTATTTCAACTGTCCACAGCCGATGGCATTTAACTTCAGCTTTCAGCAAACGCTAATGCGGACTTGATCTCTCTCACTGATCTGATAAGGTCTTATTCTGCCTAAATGTCCACCTACCGCCTAAGGTTATTTATTGGTCATCTATACTGTGGGAAAGTAACTGGACTAGTTACTTAGCGTAATATTATACAGCTTACATATATCTGAGTCATTCTGTTGCAGAATGCTTGTATAAGTGTGCACAGGAAGCCATTTAGACAAAATATTCTAGAACTAGAAGATGTAATTTCCAAATTGGTATTTAAAAAAAAAGTACATGTCATTCAAAATAGCTCTCTGTAGGGTAGAACAATTTTTTTTATAAATATGCAATTACTATTATGAAGGAATTTTTATAACAATTACTCTACACATACATACAGTGATAATTTAGGAAATGTGACCTCCACTAGCGACTAAACCTGGCCTCATACATCACTAACATTTCATGGTCAAAAGCACAAAAACATGACTAAAAACACTTGCCCACGGTGTACATAGCATAAACATGAAAACATACTCTAGTCGACAGGCATAGCTGGTTGCTACTAGTGACAATGACATGACTTACAGGTAGAAAATATCTGCAGCCTTCACACGCATACGCCCAGGCTGGGTCAACGTGGCAACAAAGCCTTCTGACATATTTATAGCGCAGCTAAATTACTAAATTCCTTCAACACCTACATGTATAGCATACATCATTACTTCGCACCAACCACACACCTCCTGTTCTCACCAGACGCAAACTGCCTTGTAACCGTAAATAATGCGGCGGCTTTGTACGTGTTCTCATAAAAGTTCCTATTTGTCTATCCGTGTGAAATTAGGATGGATGACGCTATATCTAGAGGTGTAGGTGACAGTGTTTGTGACAGGTGAAAGAGAGGTGTGGTGTCAGCACAATCTGGTGTCAACCACATTGACACAACAATCCTTTGAAAGATTTATGAATTTGTAAATCAAGTCTACCATATGACAAAGCTGTTCTTGGGGTGGTTTTCTCAGGATTTCTGAGAAAATATCCAGTGCATTAAATACTGAACAGACTTGCTAGATTATTACATAATCCATGATGAACCTCAGCTACTTGTCATAATCTTAAAATTGCGGTTATTTTGGTACTAGATATTTTACCATAATCTCATAGGAGGAAAGATTGTCACCATATTTATGACAGACTAATTATCCAAGTCTTTCATGATTATAGGCCCAGACACTTATGGCTTTTAACTTGTTACTGCACTGACCATACATTTGCCCTCTAAAACTGCCCAAAGCTAGAGGACAAGAAGCATTGTAAACCACACAAGCATGTGCACTGGCAACAGAATTAATGCAATGTAGAATATTCCAGTTTCTAGTGTGGCAACAAACTCCCAAAGATGTCTTTCTAGTTCTGTTGTGCTAATTGAAATGGACCATTGACCCACCAATCCGTCTACAATTGTAATCAATGTGTCTGCATTATAGGGTTAAACTAACATTTACAAACACTAATAGACGGAAGAAAAACTACCAAATTTACCTCACTATGCATTGAAATGCCACATGTTAACGACACTGTAGTTACTCAGCATTTTAAAAGTCCATGCCACACTTTCTCGCACAGTGAAAGCAAGGTCTTCTCAGTTCACACAGATTAATGCTTCTATCTTATCAAGACAATTTACTCCATCAAATGATCAACAATGTTCCCAGGTAGTCACTCTACAGCGCCACTTGTGTGATTAATAGCTTTTGTGTAAAATCTCTGTCAGCAGCATGAAAGTCTCTCCAGTCAAACAATGCCCACTAAAAGGCGACTGGGGAATGACAGTGGAATAACTGTCAGCGAGAAGTAATTTCTTGTTCACACGCTGTAGGTATTGTGAATGGTGAATAGCAGAGTTTCCCAGAGAACTGTTGCCATAGATGTGTAATGTGCATTTAAGAGGAGGTGGTGTCTGATTTGGTCAGAGAGAGTGGGGGAATCTAGAGGAAGATTAATGTTCTTGAGAGAGTAAACATCTTGACCGGCAATCAGGTAGATAGAGCAGGATTTACAACCGTGTTGACTGTTGATAGCTGGTACAGGCCCCGCCCCCAACACATGGCCTGTGTGACTTCAAGCAGTAGCAAGGTTCCACTGGTACACCTAGTATATCAGTATATTAACTTCATCTCTTTGTTATTCATGTTGATCCATGCGGTATCGCATAAACTGTCGCTATACAGTACATGTATACCTTTATGATAGTGGAAATCTAGGATTTAGTCTAATTTGTATATATCTGTAGCCTTGTAATTAATTTATATTTAATATATCATTCTGACATTTTATAAATTTTTCATATAGCCCATGAAGGCCATGATTATAGTTTACATGCCTATTGTAATTATAAAAACACAAAATTTATCTGTAAAACAAGTACAAGTATTGAATTTTTTTATAGGTATGAAAATTTTAATCAGATACTCTGTGTGGTCCTTTTACCTGGATTGGATTTGACAAGATGGCCTGCGATTTCAGGTGGGCATGATGTGGATAATAAACATTATTATCGTCCTAATTATCTATTCTAGGCAAAGAGCCCAACCATTAGTTTTAAAGGGCAAATGTCAATGAGCCAGCACTGAACAGCAGCATTTAAAACTGTATTGATTACACACTGGCGTCACCAGCACGCCCGGGGCGCCATTTTCGGTGTGAATGCCCACAATATCAGACACTTTAGCAATTAATAATACATCGGCATAATAAACAAGTTTATCGTGTTTTGTACCATGGGCCAAGAACATGCACGCACCCCTCAAAAAGGCGTAACTTGTGGGGAAATAATGCCCGTGGCCGTCCAGGAATACAGCAACATTGAGTATTGGGCACCCAGCAATTGGCAGTAAATGCTGAGTAATAACGTGGGTTAAAGCTGACGTTCGGAAGGTTGCCAGCAAACCGTGAGAGTGTTCTCTCAAGCATGCCAGTCGTGGTTGGAGCGAAGTTCTTTATTTGTCACACTTTATTTCTGTGCATTATTACTGGTGCACGAACAGCCTGAGAAATGTTGTGCAGGTCTAGTCTCACGCCGTCACAAAAGGCTCATCCCTCTGTGCGTGTCTGTGAAAATCATGACACCGACACACGTGTATAGATAGATATACCTGGTGTGATACATTTTACATGTTATGATCAACTGTGTGAGAGTTGACTGCTCTGTACAGAGACTATTAGATTTAAAGTGGGCCATCCAGTGAGTGTCTAGCCTATCTCAAGATTCCAAAAAGAAACAGTGAGAAAACTGTGGGTCAAATAAAAAGCAGAAAAAAGAAGTGTTTTTAATACGAACACATAAATAGCTCATTTACAGACTTGTGTGAATGTAGTGTATTTCTGATGTATGACTCACACTATTTTGGTTGACATAAACTTAATGTACCCTGATACAACAAAGCAATTCTCCCAACAAAACATGTTTGTAGCTATTTTGTCACACATTTGTGTTAAGTTACGCATCTGATTACTGATATACAACACACAAGCTGATATAGAGTACAGCTGTCCCGGGTAATCAACAAATACAAGTTAGAAGTTCATGTTATTTTTTAAATGTACTAGAAACAAATTAATTTTCTTCCAAACCCTTTCAAATCTGTACAAATTCAACGAGGACACCCACAATACAATCTACAATGTAAAACATGGCTACTGTATGACTTGGACAAAACAGTCCCACAATGCAGTGCTGTTTAGATACAACCAAAAGAAGGAAACAAGATAACGGCGGACGTATTTACGCTGAGAGCACAATACATAGGAAATGTACTTTTTTCGTGACATTTATTTCCTTACCCGAGACTATCTACAGAGTGCAAATTAAACGCTATTTATGCGTGGGATTGGCAGGGTGCGGAATTGTAAGGAGTCCATTTATATGGCGTCCAATTATGTGTAGCTTGAGTTGTATGGATGTCAGAGAATGCCTTGGGAACACACACAGTTGATGAAGGGGACATGTTACATGGTGCCACTCAGGCGCCATTCTCTATTGTATGTGTACAACACCTTGGAACATGTCCCAATGCAAGAGCCCCTACTTCTGAAACTAATATGGATCCGGTGTTCATGAAAATCTACCTCAAAAATAGGTTTAAGTTTAACTAGAAATAGTGTATGATTATATCCCGCAGTCATAAATGAAATGCATTAGTGAAACTATCTATGCAAATACTGTATAGAGAAGTGATTAAGGAGGTAGTGTGTGACTTGGGAGGCTTCTCGTATTTCTACAGATATGATATGACACCATTAGTGTTCACAGTTGAAGCAAACACACACAGTGACCAGCTAGTAATAACTACTGCGCATTTGATGTGATAGCTCTTTTACATGACGCAGAGTATCCAACACTATCCATGACAACCCATGCCATACTCCTTACTGCTAATGCCACAGTACCATCTGTCTATATCACATTTATAAAGTTACGATCCGATGATTTTACCATAAACTGTCTTGTCAGATAATAGTATAAATTACGTGATTACATTTCTGGCTATTTGTTTATAGAAATAATTTTGTATGTGGAACTACACTTACAAAATGAATAATTCAAGTTTGAATCAAGTAACCTATTTCTATGTATTGCATGTAAAATTCAAAATGAATACTTAAAACTAAAAGTGGACCATAGCTGTGTCGTTCCTAATTGTGGCCATGGTCTGGGAACATACTTTTTTCATACAGTGGAAACACTTGTTTTGTTAATGGTATGTGTTTGTGTAATGACTGTAGCTACATGTATTAAGACTCCCTTGAGAGCTATCACTAGACCCCCCTCCCCCCATCCAATAATGCTCTAGTCTTGTCAATTGCTGTTAGCCTGTATAGCTAAAATAGGTATAAATGTCAATAAGTGAAAACAGATTTATACCGGTCACATGTTATTAAAAATCTAGTGGTTTATTAAAAGAGAGTTGCCTGATCAAGCTGTTAAGTAACTATAATTAGGCATATGGCAGGATTTTATGCCATAACACGATCGCCCTTTGTACCTTTAATATCATTTGTGTTTTTTAGTATGAATTCCCCAGCTGACTGACAGGACTTGTTTGACATGTCGCATGCCTGTGATGAGAGCCGTGCTGTTTGACACTGTCACTGCGCTGTGTCATGCCACAAGGCTCCATCACATCAGTGTTGTCACCTGGCAACAGCCGGAGCAATGTTTGGAGAAAAAGAACATTTCCTGTGACCAGGCGGTCCATGTCTCTGGCACTTGTAGGTGGTTGTGTCACAAGGACGACACCACCTGTTGGTGGGACAAGTCTGAGCAATCTACACCCACACAACACTACACTACACAGTCAGGACAGGGGTAACTGTACAATGGACATCACAAACTGGGCCTGTATTGGGTGGCTATAACGGAGAAAGGTAGTTAACTATTTGTTAGACTGAGGTGGACTGGCAATCAAGATGAACAGGGTTTGAGGCCCACAGTTGCCATTTTTAAAACTTGCATAATTTAGTTCTCCCCACATTGCCTGTCTTTTAGAAGACTGACTCTATTAATCACTGTTGTCTATCTGTTGTCTAAGCACAGGGAAGACAAATATCTAATGCAGGAGGAAATGTGAAATCTCTCTTAGACCAAATCAAGAGTCACATCACCCATCCAAGAACTGTAAACCATGCTGTACAAGCTGCAACCACTAGACAACAAAATAATGATGATGGACTAACTTTGGGTAGTGATCAAACTTATTCAACACCATTGTTTTAATATACAAAACCAAATTACTTATCCTTCAATGCCTTGCTGCGCCTTTGTTTATACGAAAGGCCTGACAAGTCATTTTTGAAGTCAACCTTACACAGTGCGTACTCTTTTCATCAAAGTTAATCATTTCCTGCAATAAAACAGTCCGTGTACTTACATGTGGTGTATCACAGAGGTATGTGTACTTACATGTGGTGTATCACTGAGGTATGTGTGTACCGCACGGTCCATGAGACTGATTCCCGTTCCATGGTCCTACGATGGCGTGGTACACCCTCACACAGGCAATATTCCACACTCCCTTGCGCTAATGTCAAGCTCCCTCTCTCTCTCCCAATGTGTGTTCATGTAAGTAATCCGTCTATATGTTGCCACAGCGGGCTGCTGAGTGCCAGTGATGCACACAATTGTGGTTGCTTACATAATCCATTATCCCATCAGCCTCGGGGATGTCACATGGGGATCACTGGCGGCATTATCTCCAATCACAGGAGGCATCCCGGTTGAACAGTTGAACAGTTGAACTCACTCACAAGCGTTTGTGTTAGCTAGCGGTAATCGCCCTGCACCCTGCCACACAGAGCAGCGACAACAAACACTGTACACACATACATACACGGTGTGTATACGGCCACTGGCTCCACCAGGTGAGCTCATGCATGAGAACAGGCGCCCCTAGTGGGGCGGGGTGCAAATAGCAGTCCGTGTGGTCTCGCTATGAGGCACCAGCGACGCCCCATTGTCCAGTGCAGGTAGACAGATGGCTGTGAGCGCCACTCCACTGGTAACACTGACTGTCTATCACCACTTGCGATGCCCTACTTGCTGGCTCTACAGCTGCAGGGGGAACACTGAGCACTCACCACACACCAAGCTCTGAGTCTCCCCACGCCACTCACTGATCCGTGGGCTAGACGGGCTGACAGTAGTAGCCTACGCAAGGACTACACGTCCCCTGGTAATCACTGCATCAGTCCCGGTCCCACCACCAACTGTCGCCACACAAATGTCTATCAATATTACATGAACACCGCCGCCAGTCTGTCGCTGTCCACTGATCAGATCGCTGCCAGGGAGGAGGCTGACTCCCCATGTACTCCCAGTGACCCAGCGAGAGTAGGTGTGATTCCTCTCTCTATCCCCTACCACATTCCAGGCACTCTGCCCATGTCAACCTACCTGTCAGTGGGGGAAATAACCACAACTCACACCTCCCCAGCCTCCCTTAGGCAGGGACCTGGGCTGCAGATGGGTATACAGTGTAAGTGGGAAGAGATGTGTGTATATACCATACATCACCGTCTGCCTTGTCTTCCCATGCACTGGCCCCCAGGCCTTCAGTCGGCACCCAATACGAACCTGGCCTGAATTAGCCGACATGTTGCCTAGTTTAACCACTGTACAACAGCTTGTCTAGGCACAGACATCTTTCCTAGAAATGGATGTGGCAGTTGTCAGCAGTAGATGTTGCATTAGAATAATTTTAAGAGCATTCCTCTATTTAAATTGTTGCTGGTCATATGTCAAACTCATTTTGATATTTGCATAATCTTTGGACAAACTAGATGATTACTATTTTACCGGATCTGTCTTTTAAACTGTGATGAAAACACTACTAATGTGAACTGGCTTTGTTTTATTTCGTTGGAACATCATAACACAAATAAAACCCCACACATTCACAAGGTACCAATTTAAAAAGGAATATGTTTGATTTTTGTGTTTGCAAAATGATGCACTATTTACTAAATTACCTGTGCACATTTTTATATTTCTAAAAACATTCACTGACTGCAAATGTGACATTTTATTAACCTGGTTCACAACAGTCTAAACTGATGACAGAGGGAGTTCCAGTGGCTGGAACAAGCACTCAGTCTCAGTCACCTACAACTCCTATTACAGTCTGCACTGCTAAGGGAGGAGGAAAGTCTAAAACCCGTTTTTTTTTCTTCTTAATTTAGAGGACTGTAACTGGTGGCAGATGGTGAGTTATGCTAAAATACACACTGTACCTTTTTTTCAGATTTTTAGGGGTACCCAAACCCCCCATATGGTGGCCTTCATGGATTTATATATTCGATTTTTACAGAAATGTTTAAGGCATAAAAAACTGCTCAATTTCAACCAAAAAACACACAGAGTTAGATACACATATACTATAGGCAGTGACAACGTTACATTTTGGATTTATTGTTTATTTTATTTTTTAGAATTTTTTTTTACTACACCCATGTATTTCACACCAGAATTTGTGACGGTACCTTATTGCAATGGCATATTACAACAATACTATGGCAAATATCAAAAAACCGCTCTTGTCACTGCCCACAGAATACCATCATCAAGTAGTGTGTAAAGTTTCAAGTGTATTCATCGAGAAATAGCTGAGACAGCATCCAGTAAAGACAAAACTTTATTGTAAAATTTATAACTGAGAAAACGACATTCAAAGTCAGTACATACTTCATTGAGGCATTTCATGTTTAGCATAGAACATATAAAACTGAAAATCTTCACACAAATAACTAGTTGAACTCTATCAGGTAATATGCAATAGAAACCACATATTTTCAACAGGAATAAAACAAAATGCAAATCTAACAATTACTACACATACACGCGAAAAACGTCACTGTGTAGTTGATGTATATCAATGAATAAGTAAATACGAGGCTGGATGCCATAAAATATTGCTGATGTTAGTCCATAGTGAATGTTATGACACCATGTAAGTTTCCAGCAAAGTAGTTGAAAAATATCAAAACTATTCATGTGAACACTCGGCAAAAGTCAGTGGCTGGAAAAAAGCTTCACGATGCCACTGTAGCCGACACCCATGTCCATGGATGCTGACACCGCCGACCGTACCACGCGCAGTGACAGGTTGGACACAGCAGTGTCTTCACCAGCTCAGTCAGTTTGGAGACCACACAACAACAGTGGAGAGAGTCTCATGACGACTGCCATCCTCTTGGGCAGATTCCTCTGGTTCATTTTCACCGGGCATCGCTGTCTCACGCAGAAGACACTGGTAGTCAAACTTCTTGGCAGTTGCAGAAGTCGACGCTGATGGAACCTATGAAATGTATAAATAATTTATTAGATTTTGTACCGATTTCAAAGCAACAGTATTCATTTTATGTCGGGTGTCACAATTACACAAATAATTTTTGGTTGGTCATTTATGCATGAATTTCTATGGTTTGACATTAGCATGTACACTGTTGTTTAGTCAATTATAAGTGTATCCCAAATCACATTTATTACCAGTTCTATTATTGCTATTATTAGTGAGTCACAATGGCATGTGATAACCTTTGATAGAGGCGTAGCATAAGACCCGAATCACTAACTAAAATGTAACCGGCGTAGGCTGTAGCTGCTACCAATAAAAAATATATAGTAACACGTTAATTATGCAACCAGTGTCATTTGTAATGATAAATACAGTATATAATTTATTGTTGCTGAGTTGAACGTGTTTACAAATCAATACTTAATTATATTTACACATAATAAAACGCTACTATACCTCTGCAGCAGCTGCCATTGTTTACGACAACGCAGAACTTTCACCAACATCGGCTGGTAAACTCCCACTTTCTGACGCTTGTCCCCTCGATGAGCGCGCCAGCTGCAACTGTCAGCGTCTCTGGGCCTTTCCAGTACCATAAAACTCTTTCCCTTTCTTTCTTCTATCTGCCATACTGCTGCTTTTTACGGATAACTTGACAACGAACACGTGAAAACTTTCGGGGCGAATTAGATAAACACTAATGTATGCGGGGCGGAAGTGCGCGGAGAGCCAATCACGGCTTTGAACGGGAGCACGGGACAGTCCTTGTCCAATAAGAAGCCGATTACTACTGGCTTTGTTGGCAGGGGGGCACGCTTGTAGTCATGAATATTCGGATACGGTCGGACATTTTTAGAAAAGATTACTCCCACGAGACACTGCGAAAGTGACGCTTTCTGACGGTATGCGCCATGCTGGAATTCCCCGGCATGACGACGTATAAATACCGCTCGTAAAAATGTAAACAAAGCGCATTACACGCTTCATAAAAGTAAAATAAAGACTTTGGGATGATGGGGCATGGCACAAAAGTGATGTTTTATGACATAAAATGTTTTATTTCGTAACAACAATGTGTACTAAAGGCAAGTAGAAGAATTTGACTACGCGAATATGTAAACAACTCAAAATCGCAAATTTTGACAAAAATGATGAAATCCAGACTTTCGTCCTCCCTTAAACCGTGCCCACGCTGTGAGATATCCCTGCTATGCCTGCAACAAAGTGAAAGGTTATCGCTGTGTGGATGCCATGCCATACCACAGCAACAACACTGGCACAACTTCAAGAAACACCACCTGTGCTGCACAAACAGGTCCAAATACCTGTGTCCTGTGCATATGGTCATACTTCCTATGTGACAAACTGGCAATCCACTGAATACAGTAGGGCTAAATGTTATATTCTGACATTTGTTACTAAGTGAAAGTTGTATTATTACAAGGCAATTTCTTCTACTCCTCTGGGAGGATATAAGATAGATTTAACTGTGGGTCTACAAGGATATGAAGGGTTGGTTGACAGTATTGGGCTTTGGTGGTTTCATGGGATAGCTATGCACTGTAGTTGGTGGATATATTGGTTTATTTAAAATCACAAATAGTGCCAGTTTTACATAGGGAGTTGTAAGAGAAAGAGAGAGAGAGAGAGAGAGGGAGAGGGAGAGAGAGGGAGAGGGAGAGAGAGAGAGAGAGAGAGAGAGAGAGAGAGAGAGGGAGAGAGTGAGAGGGACAGAGAGAGGGGGACAGAGAGAGAGAGAGAGAGAGAGGAGGGGGAGATAGAACAGAGAGGGCACGTGAGTGAACCATAAAGAAAGCAAGAGTGTGTGTGTGTGTGTGTATGTGCGTGCGTGCGTTCATTCGTGTGTTCGTGCATGCGTGCGCGCATGTGTGCGTGTGAGAGAGCGCGAGAACGAGAGAGCAAGAGAGCGAGAGAGAGAGGAGTTGTGACACAGTAGAATGTTAACAATGTCTTACATCAGTATGCTGACCATGGGAACCACTACTGCAATGCCAAGTATCATACTGGCCCAATGTCCATCAGAACCATGATAAACAAATTAGACACCTGCATACCACTGACACCATTCTGACCACATGTTAACAGTACATACTTGGGCAGGTATTTATTTATACGACAAACAATCATGTGAACAGTGTTATTTCTTAGAGACATTTACAGGCATGAATGGTTACTGATACACTTTACCCTACCCTGTTCCATTAGCTACATGACACAACCCCCATTCAAACCAATAACATTGCATCTTATAAAACCAATCACTATCCCAACCAAACCATTTTCACTCTCCCCAACCCAACCATGTCCACTGTACCCTACCCAAATGGAAACCAACGTGATTCTTCTTAATCCCAATGTTCCAAATCAACAAATCTACCCTACTACCTGGTAATACAAACCAAAAACAAACCAAAAGTTATCCCCTTCTACCCAAATCACACCACACTCTAGCATTATCCCAAACCAAACCCACTCCATCCACCCATAACAGACCACACAGAAACTGGACAAACATCTTAATCAGCAACAGTTACTCTTCACTGGACAGGTACTACCGCCAGTTTATCTGCAGAAAATAAGTAACAACATACATTTAGTGTCAAGCTAATACATAAAATAAACCTTATTAAACTCGACCTATGATCCCTTCCCGCTAAAGATGACAGGCCAAACGCAAACATGTGATCATTTCCGTGAAACCTTGAAATCACTTACCAATCAGTAAACAATGACACTTATTCCAAGAAAGAAAGCCTGGTTCACACTAGCCATATGGACAGCACAAACTCACAGTGGTCACTACAAGCCTATCCATCAACAAGCCTATACTTAGCTGTGAGTACCACTTTACTACATCTGTGCCCTAGGGGCTACCGCAAATTTGTGACTGTCTCTGCACAAATTGGTGGTGTTAATGTTAGTTCTATTGAATCACTCCGACCAGCTTCAGGAGACTCAAGTGGCTGCTCACTTTTAGACTGATCTCTACATTCATGCCCAGCACAACTAGTGTGGGAACCGTGCGTACATATGCAGGTTGTGTATGCAATGTGTACAATGATGGACCCTTTAGTGTTAACTAGATACGAACCATTCATTTATAGGTGATCCTTTAATTAACAGTACAGTTGCTTTATTGAGTGATTGTCACAGAATAATATGGGATACGTACGTAGGATGCATATATACACCTAAAAACAGACAATCAGCAATAAGTATGGAAAACAAACAAATTGCTTGTAGACCGTTTTTCAATTATATAAAAAAAAAATTGTGCCATGGTAAAAATTTGTTAAATTATTCTGATGTGTTATGTAGAGTAGTCTTGTCACATTTCATGCGAACATTTTGCAACTGTTCTTCCACCCAGCGACACCACTAACTACCAGCAGCCATCTTGGAAAGTATTAAATAAAATAAGTTGGAAAACCATAAGACGTACAATGGCAGTCATTCGTGTAACAAGTAAATAATTCTACACTATGCACTAGCATTATAAAATCCTAAAATACTTCAGGACCATCCTGCCAAAGTTAAAACTAATGCGTAGTTTTGCTTGGCGCCAGTGTCCATGTAAACACAGTGCTTGTGGCACTTACTCTTTATCAAAGCAGGCATTGGGCAGCAGCTAATATAATGCACACATGTTCTTTTTTAAATCAAGACCATTGCACATGTAAGTCGGTAATACCAGCAAATCCATGTGCTTTCCATTTCTCAGTGTGCGATCTATCACCCTTACTCCCCATGGAAGGCACCAGATATAAAGGAACAATGGTGTTTGTTGCTGCATCTGAAACGCACTGACAAATTTAGACTACTCAATGAAACTGCCATGTTTCAATTCCATAATAAATGTACTCAAACCTTGGTCCTTTAGAATGTGATAATCTGGTCCTCTATTGGTGAGCTACAATGGACCATTTCAAAAGGACCACTGCAATGGTATGTATAGGCTTAGTCTTAGTTTGGGGTCAACTAATTAAAATGTCAGGCAGAATGGTGTTATTTGAAATTACTTTCATACTAAATAAGTGTCTGTCATATTTTAGTGAAATGAGCCCTGCATGACCTGATTTAAATTGTCATCTGGCATAAAGTTTCAGTTATACAAAAAACCAATACTTTCAAAACTGTTTAGTTCACTGACTAAGACATGGTTTAAACGATTTAGCTATGTTGTTAGCCACAACTAACACAAGTATAAGAAGTGTAGCAAGCCATACTGCCCCGGGTTCTGAATGAGCCACCCAATTCAGAAAACATGCCTTCTCACTGCAGCCTAATCAATTGTTGGTGCTGCCACCTGGTGAATCAGAGTGTTAATAACCTATTTTCTGTACGGCTGTTCAAGCACCATGTTATACACAAGATGGCAGCACTAATAGCATTCACAATGCGCATGTTTGATCTGAGAAGTAATTATGATGCATCTATTTATCTGGAAGAAAGTAATTCACATAGTTAGTGCTTCATTAATATGATAGAACCCTGTTACTCACATTAGGATTACATGAATCTACTGGAACTCATTTTATATTAAAATAAACACTTCAAACACTATTGTAGTAATATTTTATTTTGGTACTAATGTAACGAAGTGTACAAAAACAATAAAAATTAGTTAATTTAATTACTCATAACTGAATATATAAAACCACAGCAGGAAATAATTATGCATTTCATCACAGGCAATATATTAAATAAAAACATCACAAAATGTACCTCTCAAATGAAAATGATGTAATTGCTTTTTTAATGGTGTGATGGAATTGATAAAAATTATATCATTGAGGCACACATCAAATTACCAAATGACCCTCCAGTGAATCCATTAGTTAGCAGTTGTCACAGGGTACAATATGTAGCTTTATTTAGGTTCTTAACAGTTGGGTGTAGTGGCAATCGTCTACGACTTCCTGACAAGACATCTTTATGCAACAGAAGTCTTTGCAATGCCAATCTTTATCAGCCAGTTTTAAAATGAATTTCTGATTATTTTAATGAATTAATGATTAGCCCAGTTGCATTCTTTCTGGTAGATTATCCCACACCTTTATAATGCTAACTGAACAGTTTTCCTTCCTTGTGTTGACATATTCTCGGAATAGTTTCAAACCATGGGTCCGTGTGAGACCAGGCCGTCTAAACTGACGTAACCCATACACAGATGGACGCTGTACCGGTAAACTGCTGCACATGTTAGAAACTAGTCCAACGGCTGCTCCGACAGCCTAGTTGAGTGGAGGATTAAGATTCCTGAACCTGCCCCAAATAAGCCAAGTCAATGTTTGCTCCTCATGTACGTGCTGCAAACACACACTAATTGCAGGTCTGCGACTCCCCTGGCCACTACTGGGACTGGTGCCTGCCTATTTTAGGATTTTTCTGGTATTTTAAGCCATGGTAACAAAAGTTTGGCATCTAGATTGATACGACTGGCAGCTGTGTGCCTCTTACCTGGGAATTTGTGGGAAATGTTGTTACTAGGTTATATTTGTAGGTAAACCTTTAGTTTAAATGATCATTCAGAGCATAATTCTCCAACGCTGGTAACCTGACAGACATTACCTCCTCATTATACTGGAAACTTGGCCAGGAAAATATATATACACCGTACTGTACATATCGTCAAGTTTAACATACAAGAGAAAGTGTAATTTATAAAAGCAACATCTGTCCATGATGATTCCTGCCCATATGCTGACCATGAATGATAATACAGAAACATCCTTTGGCCACCTAGAAAGTGTTGTATAACATGCTTGTATTGTTCTTGAATGCTAACACAACGTTCACTTTTTTACTGGACACTGCACTCAATTCGAGCCTTCGAAGCTAACCTTTCAGGGCAGTTTTTTATGGTGATCTTTCAAGGTAAAGTTCTAGGTCAATAACAGACCTTCAAAGGAGGCTTTCCAGGCAAATCTTCAAGGTTGGCCCTCAAGTCACACTGACCCCAATATGGCGTACCATGTAGGTAACATATTATGTAGAGCAACACATCAGTTGTGGTTTGAAGGAAGGGTCTTAGATGCAGGGTTGAGTTACCTCCCAGTGTCTGACTGAGGGCCCAGATGGGCTAGACTAATGATACTTGCTAGACTGCATTTTGCTTCATTAGGAAACTGGGCATGACAGCCATGGGTCTGATTGTCATTACTTAACTCTACCATTGCATTCAGTATCCTGATTACAGCACAATCACATTGATCAGACAGATGTGTCATATATGTACTTTTTGTAAAAAATAAAAATATGTATGAAAGTCAATGCTACCAGAGGTTATCATTTTCAAATCATTATTGCACAAGAGGCATTCCTTCAGTGACTTATGGATGATAATAGATACCCACAATTACTCTTCACATTTATGTTGGCAGTTTCGAGATCCCTTCATCTCTTTCAATATCCATTCATGTCTTCATGGGGTGTGTTGGTCGTGTGCTATGGCACCACACTGTCGATCATGCGGCCAATGGTTTAATTCCACCTGCCACCATTTTGAAACTTAGTCAACTTTGTTGACCTTACATTGCACGGGGGAGGGGGTAAATGTGTGGTGACCAAATGTGTTACCTGTTGTGGACTCACAGAGTGGTGGTCTCTCTCTAACCCACTTGATCTTGTTCCAGACCCAGAGGCTGGAATTGCTTCCTCGGCAGGGTTTATTTGGAGTTATTTACTTAAAAAACTACTCTTTCAGCAGACACACCAGTCATTTTGCATTCCCAGGCGGCACCACTGTCAGTGTCAGTGAGGAAAAGTTATCTGTCTCAAAAAGACAAAGTGGAGACACAGTTTGTCTTCTCCATTAGAAGACAGACTTATCTCTAGAACCAAAACATCCTGCTTCACTTTAGCAATTAACAGTTACATACATCACATACTTTCACCAGACACAATTTTATTTGACAGCAAACAAATGCGAAATGACACTCAGACTTGTTTATTTGATGGAAGACAGGAACTAACAACAGTAGGCATGAAGGAACTAGATGTTTACTCCTGGGCGCCGAGTTCCAATTCCAATGTAAATGAATAGTCTGTTGGTGTAAGTCTATGATATATTTACCCAGTGCACTGGGTTCTTGTTAGATATATAATTTGACAACAATGTCATTGCCCTTACAGGGATGAAGAAAGTACTGATTGATTGATTGACAATTCATTTTGACTGGCGGTTATTCTAAATGACTAAGGCGCATCACAAATACATCTACATTTTGGTTACCTACTAAAAAATGAAAATGTGGCAAAACACACAAAAACATCACTGTTGTAAATATGTAATTTTCTGTAATTTTTCTGTAGGTAACTTATGATGAAATGTTTGCTTTTATGTGATCCGCCAAGCCAAGGACATACAACCAATTTGTTGATGCTGTGAAGGTGGGAAACTATTAAATTTAAATAGCATCTGACAACACCTGTGTAACATAAAAATATGAAATAATAATAATAAATCATGCTGATAAGATGCCACCACTGCCACTACCAAGGCCCACATATAATTATATTTCACACATGTATTCTTCACTATAAAAACAACTGCACAGGGGTTCTGTCAAGACTTGGCACCTGGATGTTTCATTCTGTCCAGAGCTGTGTGTGTTAAGTCCCAGACTGAGTGACCAGAACTCACTCAGAAAGTCAACACAAACCACCTACCTCTGTGGACACAGTGCCAATGCTGCAGAAAGCACTGGTTAGTTATCATGCCACATTATTATTAGCAACACTTTCACTCACCTTGAGAAAAGCGCACCCACTGCCCTGAGCATATGGTGGACTGGTGTCCCACACCAAGGGAGCTGTGATGTGGGAGACTGGGGTTGAACCCTGTGTGACCTCTTGTTGGCATCCCTAATACTCCACGGGAGAACCAGAACTGGTACACTTGAGCCACAAGTTAACAGTCACGGGGTGACTAATAACTATAGAACTTGTCAAAAATGCTCGCTGGATACAAAACGTGTATCATATCAGTACCCTCGTAGCAGCTTCTAAGGTTGCTCAAACTTGCTATTAAACATAGTCTCAGATACCAAATTAACAAACATATACACTTGACGGGAAATACAACAAGCATGACATTCATAATGTACACTAAATGGAAACAGAACATTTTAATTTCCCAGCAATTTAAAATGTAGAAA
The DNA here is from genome assembly GCA_964017155.1 of Oasisia sp. SBJ-2009. Lineage (NCBI taxonomy): Eukaryota > Metazoa > Annelida > Polychaeta > Sabellida > Siboglinidae > Oasisia > Oasisia sp. SBJ-2009. The sequence goes on from OZ024854.1 coordinate 47,033,801, forward strand.
CTGCACTACAGGTCAAGCTACAATCTCAGTCCACTGTCATAACAAACCCTACTTCCTGCCCCCTAGCTGACACTGTCAACCCCCCTGTGCCCTCCTGTGGCTGTGTTTACAATGTCAGCCGTCGCAATCACACACAGTGACACTTGGAGAGAAAAACATGCAAAAAACTCCAAGCCATTCTGAAAACAGGTGATGACAAAGTGCAGTTACCCTTGGACCATTTCCGTTCCTTCCTGGGATTTGAACCGGGATCTAGATCGTGGGGAGATGGGCAGCTTCAAAGAGACAGACGGATAGTAGGTTGATCGAGATGATACACAGACACGAAGCTTTGCCGATTGTATCTGGTATGATCGCATAACGCAGGCTACATTATCTGGGTGCCTAGACCAGCTGCACCAACCAACACTGATGCACTTTTAGTTTCTCCCGAAAGTGGCCTGATCAGTATGTCAGTAGAGGCTGGAATGTTACTCCAGCTGAGTGAACAAATACTGGTTGCATCAGGCACCAGTTTGCAGGGGATCTGTGTTTGCAGTAAATCACTGGGCACTGCCTGGTGTGTGTAATGTATGCAGTAGAGTTGTTGACAGCTACAACCAGTGACTGTCAACACGTCACAGGAGAAGGGACAAGATTCTACTTCTGTGTTGACAGTATTCACTGATCGACTGTCAACATGTCACATTAGAAGGAACAACATGCAGCTTCCATGTTGACAGTACATGTTCATTGAATGACAGTCAACATGTAAATAAGAAGGCATGGCATGCTACCTCCATGATGACAGTATTCACTGGATATCTGTCAACATGAGACAGACAACATTCCACTTCCATGATGACAGTATTCACTGGATATCTGTCAACACGAGACAGACAATATTCTACTTCCACGATGACAGTATTCACTGGATATCTGTCAACATGAGACATACAATATTCCACTTCCATGATGACAGTATTCACTGGGTATCTGTCAACATGAGACAGACAATATTCCACTTCCATAATGACAGTATTCACTGGATATCTGTCAACATGAGACAGACAATATTCCACTTCCATGATGACAGTATTCACTGGATATCTGTCAACATGAGACAGACAATATTCCACTTCCATGATGACAGTATTCACTGGATATCTGTCAACATGAGACAGACAATAATATTCCACTTCCATGTTGACAGGATTCACTGAATGATGGTCTACATGTCACATGAGAGCCAATATTCTATTTCCATGTCGACACCACCCATGGAATACCAGTCAGATGTCATTTAAGATAGGACAATATTCTACTTTTATAATGGTTGTATACAAAAAAATTCACCATGCTCTCTGTGGAGATAATCAATGAAATGCTACTGCCTTTTGTACAAATCTTTAAAAAAATACTAAAGGAATCATCAGTGGTGTATTAGTTATACTTTTGAAAAATTCAACCTGTATTTTTTCATCTCCACAACTGTTTTCATTTGGATGGTTAAAGTCCATTTTTGGATACATAAAAATGTATGGAGCAAAACATTATGTTGTCATTTATGCTTTGAAAATGGTTGTATGTGAATGAATTATTGTTTATATCTGGAATATACAGACTGGCAAAAACTGTTCTGTAGTCTACACCATATCGTAGTTGCACAATATAAACATCACTGCAGACAAAACAATGGTACTGTGTACCTGGGTATATATCATGCAAGTGTGCCATGTCACAGCCAGGATAGCATGGCCATCTAATGTATGTTAATTGTGACATCACTGTGTGTCCCCTGTAGCTGTTTGTTGTACAGTTGTACAGCAAACACAAGTGTCATTGTAAGCAAATGTTGCCAGCAGTGTCTGCCAGCCACTGCCCCTGGCCCTGGTACAATACCAGTGCTCTGTTAAGTCTGCATTGTCTGCCAGCAGTCCAGGGGTTCTCATTATCTGTGGCCACTCATTATGTGCTGCTTTAATGAATGTCATTACTGCCTCAGGCGTCTGTAGGTGCCAGCATAGGTGTGTACTACAAATGTAGTGTTTGTGTTTGTGGTTTGACCCGACACAATCCAACTTTGACTATCTCACTGATACTATCTCCCTGGACAATGTATGAGTGCTTTCTACTGTATAATTATAGACTGCGGTTTATTGAAAGTGGACAGCCACTTGGTCATTCATTTGTTCCGTTGGTCAATTGTCCATTGATTCACTCACTTATTTGTATCCTAATTTGCAGTTTGAGAACCATCACTGTTGATATTGCTTCCTAGGCTAATATTTTGATAGGTTAGACACATAGGTAACCATTAACAAGTTACACCTATGTGACCTATCACTTAATGCATAGCAAAACATTCAAAATAAAAACACTGCCACCTTCCTATGGCCTTATATATAGGCAATAAAAATTTCATAAGCCCAACTTATGACTTACACGACTTAAAAAATCCTGTTTACAATCGAACAAACGCAAGCTAATGATAATGTACTTAGACAGAGCTGCGTCTAACCCCACACAGTCAAGTTGCCATAGACATGTATAATACCTGTCAATATGTCCCTTCTTAAACAGAGAGCTATCACACTCTAATGGCACTATCACTCATACCTGGCTGTGCAGGATCTCTCAAAACACAGTCCATTAGTGATTAGAAAGGCGCTTTTACAACGTCTACACAATCAAACGATCTGATTAATTCATATCAAGACATTCCACTTACTTGGACCTGCCGATTGATCGTTTCCGTGCTGAAAATATCGCTGCAAGCCATTCTTTCAGCCGACTCTGGCGCAAGATCTGAATATTTTGATCTGGCCTTCAACAACTTTAGGCGTCTACTGACACCCAAGGTGTGTGTAGCTGGAGGCACAACCCTGTGGCCTGATACGAACATGTGGCGGGAATATGTACTTATCTATCAACTGCTTCACATGGAAATAGATCTCGGCACATGTTAGTCCATGTCTATCGTTGATGGCTGTCAAAGCAGATTATCTTGATGCACATAATGTCCAACGGTTTATGACTCTCCTAGTTCGGTGATTCTAGTTAAGGGTGGTGGTGTTATTTATGTCTTTTGGTAGCCCTTATCTCAATGTAATAATCCCTGCATAAGTTATTTAGCTATTTTTATCTTTAATATTGTGCCATATATATTAATTATGTTTACCTTATGTAATAATGACAATCTAAATATAGCCTGGTATATTAATATTCTAAGAATCTTTTCATTATAAGTGCCAACTGCCCGTATGCAAGATATCAAGTCGAACCAATTGTAAGAAACCACAAAAAGATAACATATTTGATAAGAGTGCTAATGAAGAAACAGCTCTTGTGTGAAATTACTTCTGACACGCATATTGCTTGGTGAAACTGGAACAAGCAATTTATACACGGAAATGGAAAAATGAGAAATGCATGCTTACACCCAACTCATAATACTAATGATTACCGGTACTGGGTAACATTACAAATGATTAGTAACACAACCCGGACTATGTTAAGTGTTCACGAGGAACCAATTATTAATCCAGGACAACAAATGACCTTGTACGCCACAGAATAAATTGGAATAAAAAGTGCCATTTTATGCCCGGCTAATTTTCAACACACCATAAGTCACCCAGGATAGGGGGGGGGGGGGGGGATTTGTAGGCAGCTGGCTGGCTGCACCTGACATAGCCAACCAAGCCTGTCCTCTAGCAGCCTAGCCTGCCAGATACACCTAGGGTGTTGACCCCTCATGTAGGAGTTCTAAATCTCGCCTGATTGTGGGACGGTTTTTATATGGTGTTAAGACAGCTACAGCTAGGGCAGATGAATGTGTTGAGGTGTTCAATCAAGGTGCACACACCAAGGGAAGCTCTGTGGCACAGGTAATACAACTGTCACCACCAGCTGTTTCCAACCATGACGCTTCGGCACTCTACGTTGATACGCCGCCACGCAACATAACGCCCGGATTTTATGCACAGAGCCGACGCAGCTTTACAGCGGGACAAAATCACTCATACGCGTGTACTCGCATGCGTGCACGTCTGCTCATGCATGTGTGCTAATGCAGGCGCATTAGCGTACGTACGCATTCGTAGTGAATAGAGCTTAGAAGCGATTCTTCTGGGAGTTTCCGGGCGGTGTACTTTATACTGTCATAATGATGGGTGGTAGAGCCGTGGGCCGGGGTAAGTGATGGAGCCTCTAATTCATACTAATTCCCGCTTATCCTCAATCATCCGCACTTTGAAGGCGACCGTAGCAGCTCGGTGCTTTCACTTAGACTGAAGAATTCAATTGACACACAACGCCTACACACGTGACGTTCTACGCACCGCACCCTACGCACTCTCTCTGAATATTCTAATTATCTGGGCCTTGGTGACACAATGTTTACCATATCACAAGATATCACAAAAATACCAACATGATCACAATCTCCGCTATGGCTTTCCTGATGCTTCTGCCCCTACCGTCTTCTGTGTCAACTGCGGGAGAGGCTTTAAATATCAAATTGGACTATTCTCTCACCATAGAGCAATGCACAGAACTGATGTCATTATCGGACACGATGGACAGCAAAGAAGAAGACCAACTCCCTCTCTCTTTCTCTCCCTCTCCTTCCATTCACTGTCTTCACTGTAGACTTCCTTCCCACTCCCACTGAGGATTCCCTTCACCCTCCCTTTTGTACACTCCATTCCCTCTCCTTATCACACTGACATAGACTCCCTTCTCCCTCCTTATCATGGACTCTGAACCCTCTCCCTATTGTGTTTTCCATTCCCTCTCCCTTTCATGGACTCTCTTCCCTATCCTTGTCACTTCCTCCTCCCTACCACAGACCCCACACATCATGTGACACATGTAATGGTCTCTAACTCTAACTCAGTATTTCTTGTTCTGGCTGCGGAAGCTGCTTCCCAGTCCTGAACCCATGTCATGTGACAACACTGAGATGCCCTGAGTAGGCACTCTACAGGACTCTGTCACAGACTGTCAGGGCTGACTCCAGTCAGGGGTTTGTACATCATCAACAAGTCCTCACCACAAACAATGGCACTGCACACACAAATGACTATAAACCTGTCAAACACCCTGCCACGACACAGCACAAAAACACAATAAATATCAACTACCATTAGCAAGACTCGTGCATATGAGTCTACATCACTTGCGCTGTTGCAGTAATTACGGTTGACTGACACCTAATATACCATGAACTCCCCATTCTCACTGCACAATCTGTTCCATTCAGCATAAATAATTTACGGTTTAGCACGTTGGTTATGTGCACCAACTCTGCACAACGGCAGAGCACGACTCCTTTTGTATTATCGGCGAATAAAAAGTAAAAAATTGGCGCCACTGCACTCTCCAAATGAATAACTCCAATAAGGAACATTATCTACACTAAGAGCCTGTACACGGCCGCATTGGCTGTACAAGTGTCACATACATCAGCCCTGTCAACACTCTTGACAGGGCTAAGTACAGCCAGTGCCCAGGCTGTGTACCTAGTTAACAAGCCATGAAGGGGTGACTATGGAGGGCTAAGTGGCTCCACTGAGTAACTGTATACCCTAAACTAAAGTGGCACTGCTGGGGCTGTTTGCCTGATTATGTACATTATGTAACCATTGTCCTTGTGGTACCTCATTTAGTGTGTTTCAGAGGCACTGGTTAGATCGAAGTAGATGGTGCACCAAGGAGATGATCTTCATCATGAACATGGGGCTATGTAGGGCTTGACTTGACCGTGAATATGCAGCCAGTTCTGCAGTGGATGGCCGTGAATCATGATAAGTGGGCTACTCAACAAAGAGCTGGGGTATTAAACTTGGAATGCACTCTGTCAGAAGACACAAATAGGACCGAGTCCTTGTACCTTAGCATGGGATATGGAACAGTTAGAAGATACAGTCCTGACCAGAAATAGCCTCACAGCAGCTATAGCCTGTACACTGTACCACTTGTGTAGGTTGGTGAGTAATGCACAACTACCAGGGACAGGGTTACCTTTGTTACTGGTCTCATTCGCTCATCACTGCACACAATACACCTGCTGTCACACAGGATGTCAACAGTTGACACGCACAAGCTGGGCACTGTGTCACACATGTCACCAATGGACTTACCTACAACAAACAACATGGCACGGTTATTATGTGATCATACAATATGAACAATACATACAATGAAACTCAGCAGGCGTGTGTGTGTGTGCATGTGCACACGCGCATGCACGCGTGCTAACGTGCATGTGTATGTATGTGTGTGGTCCATGCGTGGTCCTTACCATATCACAATGGTATAAACACTGTATTAAAAACAAATACATCTTTCAGTTTCCAAAATTACAGCACATAATTATATTTTCAACTTATCGTATCAATTCAACTTAGTGCTTGACCAAACCAGCAAGTTGTAAACTGTTTGTGAATGACTGTAATTTGAACACACTGTTTGTAACATGGGGGGGGGACCTGAGACCAACTGAGTCACTGAGTCAGTGTGTCAGTCCCTACTGTGCCAACATCCAAGGTAGGGCTACAGTTACCACTCAATGGGTCACCACAGTGCAGTCTGTCATGTGAATCAACCCCTAACCCTAACCACTAATAACCCAGCCAGGTACATTACCATAATGCCATAATTCTTTCTATCAACAGTGACAGTCAGATTACAATGACGAAAATGACAATGACTACAAACTACCCAGTGTCCACCATCAGTCTTCATGCATATATATGAACTAAGATTAAACATGACTAACTGATCAACCATGTGAAAAAACACAGTTGTTAAGTTTGATTAAACATACAGGGGTGTACTTTTATTTGCACGTTCTCTTTATAACTGCTGTGATAACAGATTCATATCTTGATTGAATACACCCAACAGCTTGGCGTTACAAAAATAGGAACGGCATACCCTTAAGGCAAACTTTATTTTTATTATCAAGCAACATGCAGAAGGCAAAATTGCTATACATGAATGCAAAATTAAGAACCAACAACCACCTTTTTATTTTTGACTTGCTTATACTGTATTATTATATGGGTCAGATAAACAATTCTTATTATTTTTATTCAAGCTAAAGCTGTGACAATATGCGGCGGAACTTTCAGACTAGAACATTTCACCCATTGCCTAATGCCTCAGTTCATTCAGCTGCTCAGATAAGTACCATGCCACCCAAGCAGAACAAAGCAAGTGAATAACTTCAGTGCAGCAACTGCATCTTGGCTGATTGCTTCCAGAATTGTTTACTTGGTCTGAGAACAAACTGCCTAGAGGTGAACTGCAAAGAGCAGAGTACACTTTAACCATAAATCATTACACTATTATGTCTGCCACATTGTAGTGTGTGTGGTTTCTCTCACACTTAAACTGCCATTGACTCTTTTGCCAGGAACACACACAATTGATGCACTCTGTGGTGCAGTGACATGGTAAGACTCAGGTGAGCAGGGGCCAGTAGATACATCCTCTCTTGTCCCCCTTCCTTGCAGCACATGTAAATATGTCAGTCATAAAACTTCTTACCACAGGAAATGGCAGTATTTTACTCCGCCCCCCTGTAGGGATTCTTATCAATCCACCATGAAGGCCAGGTACAAGGTGTTATACATTTATCATCACATCCAACTCATCTTGAGTGTCCCGGATCCTAAGTAAGAAGCAAGGACACATCCTGCCTGCAGCTCATGTTGTTCTTCTCCCGTTTTCCCTGTAACGTCATGCTCCAGGAAGAGGCTGGATTTTATACTGATCCTTGATTTTTACCTATTATTTCATCCTCTTGTTCCCATTAATCAGTGCTCAGAATTCGCGTTTGATTACCACACTGATGAATTAATGAATAAGTAAAGTCGAGAAGGTTCCGTTCTTTGCACGCTCATGCACTGCCTCAGTTACACATCCGTACTGTGTACTTCCCCTCTGAGTCCTCTCCCAATCCCACCACATCTCTGTCCACACAGTCCTCCCTTCCCAGTCGCACTTCTCCTACCATGAGGACATCCGCCTTCACGCTCCTTCCACACTGTCACCAGCTCATGAAATCACAGGTGCGGAGACTGGGCTACTGCCTAGGCTACTGAAGACACCCCTTCCCTGTGTCTGTAGGGGAGGGTGACAACATCAACGTAAACACAGCATGTGGATGTAAATATTGCATGAGGACTGCTTCAAGTTCAAGAGAGTTCATTCGAAGGGAGCAGCTATCCCCAGTGTGGTTGTAAGTGTATTCCCCCCAGGCGTCCTGGTCTGTTCACCCAGACATCAATCACCCACAATGCCACTGCACTCACTGTCTCCACCATGTGCCACTGTCACAGGTGGCTTCCCCATGCAATCTACACATATAACATTCCAACCAACGCAATTACATAAAAACACCACCATTCTTTCATTCCGCATAATCGCACAGTTCTTTATCCCGCCATTCATTTGATTCTTTATTCATACAACGTACAATTTAGTTGCTTCTTTGTTCATATGACGATATACAATTTCAGACCAATGGCATGATAATATGATAACCGTTGACATTGCATTTGTTCAGGACCATTCATAAATATCCTGAGGTATTTTATCTAACGTCATTACGTCACACATTCACAACAGAGGGTGGAGTTGCCGTCGTGATTACTGATTTTTAAAAGTCCATCACGAAACATGTTCATTCATGTTAAAAAATGACCTGTGTCAGTAGATTAATAAATATGCATATGTAGTATGCTTAACAACATGAGTATGTGCTTTTTACAGAAATCACCAAATACTTAATAGTGATATTAGATCGTGTAACATGGAAAATTATGAGTAACATCTAAATTAACTACCTTTAGTACACTAAGGTGGGTTAAGTGTAACCATTTCTGCCCTTTTTATTGGTTCAGTCGAACAAAAAATGAAATTGAATTATTGTCTTATACTAGTTTTTAATGCATAAATAAGCTTGCGGGTCATCATACTTGATATTTGATTACATTTTCATGAACGATCTTATAAATAGACCTATCTAAAAATGGAACCGAGGATGGAAAGGGAACCTGTTCAAGAGGAAGGTGACTAGACCTAGGAATTCAAAAAGGCAGCAATGCAGTGATTACAGGATGTAGTTTCCCCAGGTAGGAAGGGTCCGTAGGAAGTTGGAACAGCCACGGGGGGTTAGAGCAGACCCACAGTTCACACCCAGAGTTCAGAAGTCAACGATTCCGGCACAGGTGTGATTTGTGAAAATGGGATTTGACCGTTAACATTTACAATTTGTATGAATAATTTGAAGTAGGCTACCTGTGTGTCGAACTGAATGAAGTAGTTACAGATGCAGTGGTCAAGTTTTACAGACCATTATTGATTTTACATTACAAATTACCTTCCCACATGATAATTAATGTTCTTGTACAGACCTTAGGACTTACCACTGTTTATATAGCCAGATAGTCATTCACATAGCAGAGTAAAATAGAGCAACGTAGAGTGAACAGACTTGCCAAAGGTACAACATGGCAGCACAGGATTCGAACCTGAGTTCTCTCAATTGACAATGCAGTGGTTTAGACATGCCTTAGACCAACCACATAATATTACCCTAGGAATTTAACACTAGACAGTAGAACATATAACATAAGAATCATGGATATCCAGTCCCCTCAATGAAAAAACCCCAATAAGTTAACTAACTATTACATTTACCTGATCAGATTCACTCAAGTGTCAGTTATGGACAGTGGTACCACGCAGAGAAACATACAATTCGGTATCTTCAGTCAGTTCTGTGTAATTATCCACATCTCGTCGCAATAACATCAACTTTTCTATTTGACAGCTGTGATATAGATTTGCACTGCAGCTGGCATGTACCAACCTGGACCTCTTGGCATGTCATACCATCTGCACACGGTTGTCAAAATTAATAATTAATAACTTTATCGTCAGTTATTCTCCATAACTAGCTGACATGTTGTACGATATATGTTTACATGGTTATTGGTCAAGTGAGTATAATACTTGTAGCTAAACACCCAATAGTAATAGTGTAAGAATGGTTGGATAATGGATATGAATTGCATTTTACTAACGGGGTCACATTGAAGATAATCCACACCTTTCTCTATTGTGTGATGGCAAACAGCATGCCACATGTCTAGGTTTATTGTATGACACAAACAAATTCAGTGTGTCACACACAGCATCTCAGTCACCCAACCTGTCTTTCCTGTATTTTTGCGTGCGTGCGTGCGTGCGTGCGTGCGTGCGTGCGTGCGACTGTGTGTGTCCATTGATGCAGTGCTCTACAGCAATGCAACAGAGAGACAGACCCAGAAACACAGCAGGCTTACTTCTACAAAGTGGCACCCCAATAACACCCTTACTCTGCACCCTGTGCAGCCTGTCACCCCTCTTGTTTTCCTGCAAAAACCAGCTCTGTAGGGCCGCCATAAAATCCATGACCAGGTGATGCCATTACGTAAGCCCTAAGTACCCAGCTGGTTCAGAAATCCAATATGTTTACTTTCCAACCTGGTGCAAGGTATCACTTGACAAGACCAGCAGTCAACACAAGACAAGGAAGAAACTCAATCCGGGGCATTGGCCACATATACCCCTCCCATAGTCCTTCCAAAAACAAAGCCAGCTGCCTGGTGACCCACTGCCTGCAGGCAGAACAGCCAGACACAACAGACGTGTCATTGTCACCATTGTCACCACTGTCACCAACACACTAGCACACATCTCACGTAATGTCATGGTTCATAACAACGGCATATGATGTAGAGCATCAGAACCACCGCGGTGGCACAAACATCACCCACATCACACACACAGGTGATATCAATCAGTACCTCCTAGTGCAGCAAAGGCACCGTAGTCATAATGTATGTAATAAAAACAATGTTTTATCTGACCAACTCTGTAACAATAAATCTGACCAGCTGCTGTCGACCCTGTTATCAGACATTATCATAAAGCCGTGATCCAGATCGTCTAAGTCATCTTTTATGTAGCTGGCCATCTGCCATTTTCATAAATCTCTGCAACGATGACCACATGTAGCCTGTTGTACTACAAAGTCCAGATTTTATTCAGCTGGACACATGCCATTAACATAGATCTCTCTAGTGACGCCAAGACTGCAAGTCACATGAAAACCAGATGTTATTTTATTTAGCATTATCTATAATTATCATAAACCATTCAGGGTGAAGACGTTACCATGCAAAAGGGAGGTGTTGATGTCACCAGTGTTGATGTCTTCACCTCACGGGTGACATCAAGACCAGGACCAGGTTGTTTCTACGAGTACATCTATGTTTTCATAAATCTCTGCCAATGGCCACATGACCTGCAAATATAATGAAGTCTAGGTTCTACTTATGTGCCACTGTTGGTGATAACCATATAGTTTGCTAGTCATGTCAGCGGCAGATTTCATTAAGGTCCACATCTGCCATTACCATAAACCTCTCTGTCATTCTGTCATGCAATGGCAAAAAGTGGAATTGACATCAAGGTGCTTTTTGAGGTGCATTTTTGTGCACTTGTACACATTACAGCACAGTTTGTCATAACTACATTGCAGAAGTGTATTTCTACAAAAGTGTGTCATGTACAAGTATTCACCAGTCAGACTTTGAAATATATATGCAAAATTCTAGCACTTCTGCCCTTCATCGTGGAGTATGTAAACAGACAGTATGAACATCACACTTGCCACTACAACTATAAGACAGAGATGGATATTACAAAAGGAAGATGATGACATCTCCAAAACACCTATAGAAAAAATAAAGTGTGCACAAAAGCTTGGATGAAGATTGTAGAATGGGAACTCTAGCGGCTGGATCTAAGCTGGGGTCAGGTTGCAGATAGGACAAGGTGGAAACCCTTGTTTCTGCTGTATGTGCCAGTGGGAACAAAGAGGATTAAGTAAGTCATTGAGTATGAGAGCAGTAGACTGACTGTATGTTTTGTCACAGTAACACATTGTGCTGTTGGCTATTTGCTGTTCCCTTTTGCAAGATAACATACAATTCTATTCACTGTTTGATGCGTGCCGGGATTCCTGGGAACAGACTTTGTTTCTGTTTCCCCGTTTAACCAATGTGGTCAATACATTAGTAACATAGCAGTGTTGACCACAGCCTGCTAGTGCTTAGTGCATTACTAAGTCCAGTTTGTAGCTGGACACAGCTGTGCTCCAAGCCACAGCAGCTGCCTCCAGTAGACTTGACATACCAGGTCATCTCTACACACAGGCCACACACACATACAGCATCTGTCGCCTGCCTCTGGAGTCTGGAGTCAATCTGGCACTTCAGTGGCGCAGCTCCTCAATCAGAACCAACTGCCCAATGTCACAGTCTGTGGTCCATGAAATGATGACAATATCAGGGCCTGGGAGAGGGATCAGAGGAGGGAACCTCACTGGGTCTTTGATGATTGAAACAGATCGGCCTGCCTGAACTCACAGGGCAAACCACAGGAAACATGGCAGTGGCAGTGCTGAGGATGTAAGCAGGGCTGGTGTAATTCATTCTAATAAATCTCATGTCTGTTTCCGTTTATAATAGTCCTGCTTTAATTAAGCCAAGTTTCATGAATGCAACTCCAGTATCAGCTAATGTGCTGGTAGTAGTAGTAGTTCAGTAGTCGTATGCTCACATTTAGTGGGTATACATATTAACACAAAAATCTTAGTAGTATTAGTAACAGCAGACCCATGCCCATATTTAGTTAACTTAGTTTAACCAGACATCCGTATAATTTATATTAATCTAATTAATGTATTCAACGCAAACACAGATCTGTGCCAATATTTAACTAAGGAACTAGTATTTATTAACAAAAGACCGATGCCAACATGTTACCTATATTTAGCAGCACCCACATTTAGCAGACTTGCAGGATGCAATGCCCACCTTCCTTAAACCCCCAATTTGTCTAACGTAGCAGCTGCTGCCTTCAACATCGGCTAAAAACTCTCGCGCCAGTCAGAGCGGCCGCAGTGGAGAGTTGTCAGTGACAACGAGGCTGCTGTACATCAGTAAATATTATGTGAAAACATCAGAAGCATTCGGAGCTTCACTCAGAGGTAATGCGTGACTACGGACGATCACACGCCGGCCGTTCTGCTTCCTGCAATTATTTATTCTATTACAAGTGATTAGGTGTCAAAAATGAAGCCAACCAGAAAACCTCGTCCAGTGGGCGTGCGGCTGTTTGGCACACATGCACGCACATGTGCACACGCAACGCTAACAACTGTGTTGGCACTGCTTTGTGTATTACAAGGAAAGTCTGTGTCAAAAGAGCAATGGTATTAACTTACACACTGCTCAATACATCAATTGTAATTGGCGTCTGATGCATAATTAATCTTCCTGTGATTATGTCACTAATTGGTCGATTGAAAGCACAAGGCATGTTTCAAGTGACTAATTTTCCTGCCAAGTCTGTCGTCTTGGCTTTCGAACTGATTATAATGTTTCTGCACTGGAAATTAACTGCTTTATACCGGCTTCATTTTATGTAGCAGGCCCTACAATTCCAGTAGTGTATTTTAGGTCACTTTTTAACTGTTAAATTTGACAAGGGTCTATCTTCCGTTGTGGCAATTGGTTACTGAAAATGTATTTGTCTGGCATGATGAGCATCACTTTTATCAAACGTAACATAATACTGAATATCATACTACACCAACGACAATATAAGCACTGGCATTAACGGCCATTATTTTGTTCTAATTCCAAGTAACATTTCATGTGATAGTCAGTTCTATAACAGACAAATGACAAGCAATGACACTGATGTTCATTGTTCACTGTTGTTACTAATCTGTATGCTTATAATATATATTTCAATTCAGTGGCAGTACATTCCTATCTCACCCTGTTCTCCTTGCAACGTCACGCAGCTGCACCAAACATAAAGTTTGATCACCGAGTCATTGTTACAGACTTCAGAGTGCTGCCTACAATGCATCCGAGTAAAAATGCAATGGTCATTTTTCAGTTGCTTAGTGCATAGCAAGGGGTCACTCCTGACTGACTGTACATGTCCATTAGGTGTGAGGATGCACTCAACATATTCAGAGAAATAAACAACTGGCGTAATGAGGTTTAATTTGCCACTCGATTTCACCAAGATAAGCACTGGACATGCGGTGGAGCACGCCCACACGCATGCATGACTACCCTCGGCCACTGAGACATATCATGGTGCTCATTTCCCAACCCAAACCGCCTGCTGCCTCGTTGAATTACCCTCAGCTGTATTGAAAACCGGACTTGGTTATGTGCAGTTACTGCGAGGCTTCAACTGCTGAACGAACTAATTGGCAATGGGACCACAACATTCTTCCAGCTGTTGTCATTTCCTTGTCTCATGAGGACTTTGTTGACCCTCTTTGCCAGAGCTAGTGCTCTCAAGATGGCAGTGGTTGGTCAACATGTCACATGTTGTCAAGGTCTAAGCTGCTTTGGTCAATGACAGGTTTCTAGGGCAACTTTTAAATTAAATTAATTAGATAGATTAATTGTACAAGTTCTATGCAGGCGTGCTTTAAAAGATAAACAGACTCTGTCACACAGTTACAATAAATTACTTTAGGTGACAAGTAGTTGGCAGTTCATAAAACCACGGAAAGACACATTTTCTGATGACATGATTGTCACCTATCATACATCATAATTATACTCAACGCATACTGCCACATAGATGAGATGTTTGTTTGAAACAATGTTACATACTAAACAAATATTGCCCTCTACTCAGTGAGCTATCTACAGATCTATACAAATGGTACACAATTGATTTTGCAAAAACATTGCAATATTCTTTAGTAAAAAAAGCTTACTACTTGGTAAAGCCAACATAATAATATTATAGAGAAATAGCAGCTGAGATGAGTCGTCTAAACATCAAGCAAGTATGACTGGTTATCTAAGTAGAGTCTGAGTCATCTATGAACCATGTGTGTACACAGGAGTGATATTTGACTGTGGCTTCCTGAGACCAGAGTCAGAGTAGACACTGCTGTGTAGGACACTTCACCTTCATACCAACAGACAACACTAGCTGAACCAAACAAACTAGCAATAACACAATTACACATGTCCTGTCACTGTAGATCAATCAACTACACATAATCATAGCTGGCTCATAATGCCCCTGTGGCAGATGACAGGTGCTGTAATGTGCAATGATATATCACACCCCTGAAGACAGGATAACACAGTAACATGCACCCTAATGAGCTGCTGATAACGACCAGAGATAATTAGAGCAACACACACGTGGGTGGTTTACATCGACTACAAGTGATGAGGAACAAATGACTGAGACTGCAACTAAGTGATGAGTGTGATGACTGGGCCACAGGCTGCCTGAGGCAAAGCTGTCTAAGTGGGTGGCCTTGTCACTTGTCATCAGAAACCACTTCAAGCTGTGTCATAGGACAGTGCTACAAACGTGTATGTGGTCATTGTTTGTTTGCCACTGTGTGTTGACCATCTTACTGTACTGCCCACTTTGTATATTGGTCAGTGACTCTCACTGCCATGTAGTGGCCATTCTGTGTGTTGTCCATTTTGTGGATGGGTTACTCTGTGTATTGGTAATGTTGTGTATAGGTAAATTTATGTAAGTACTGATAATGTGTGTATAATACTGTGTATTGGTCACTTGTTTGGACACTCTGTGTATTGCTCAGTTTGTGTATTGGTCACTCTTGCATGTTGGACACTATGTGCTGGTCACTCTGTTGTAGAATGGTCAGTGCATTGGCCTGTTCGTGTATTCATTACTTCATAAGCTGGTCACTTTTTGTGCTGCCCACTACTGGTATCACCCAGTCTTATTGAGGTAGTCACTTTGTGTATGATCACTGCTTCACTTCATGTATGATCACTTCATGTATAAGCCAGAGTATGTGAACACCCTGTATGCAGATCACTTTCATGTCACTCAGTGCTGGTGACATGTGTAGCATAACTAACATTGCATACAACAAATGATACAATCATTTCATATCAGTCACTACATGGCGGATCACTTCATGTGGGTGACCAGCAGTCACTGCCATGGGTTCCACCTGACAGCCCACATTATACAGCACACCAAGTCTGCTCAGTGATTTATTTACTGCAGTACCACATCCAACCCAGACTCAGCCACACGCAATCACCGACTCTTCATTCTGATACAATAACCAATGAGCACATTGATCTTGCGATGAACTACAGCACCGCCAAAGGCTCTGGTCTTGGACACAATTTATGACAACAACATCTCCGTGTTCATCTCAGTTGTCTCGCTCGTCTTTCATCCACCAAATCCCGCCTTCACATGATACAATATGCATGAGATTGTGGAGGTGGCCTAGTGGCTTCACCTTAGTGTCGACTACCTGTGCCGGGTGGTATCCGGGCAGTGAGTGTGGGAACGGAGATCCATGAAGGTGGCGTGAACCATGTGTTTGTCTACCTCACCTGAGATCACGACCACGGGCCACAGCAATCACCTGACCACAGTTGACTCACATTTACATAACACGTCCTTGCAGATGTCACCATGGAAATGTCACGCGTGTGACTTGGCAACCTGCAGCAGAGCTACTGTTAACCCAAGGTTGTCACCTCGGCTCCAGAGCAGCTATGATAGGGTTAACCTGCTCCATGTGTGTTGGTATTGTTTTTCAACCTTTTTATCTGCAAATCTGATTTTATTGTCCAGTTTCACACTCAGTGACCATTGCTGCATTGTCTACCTCTAAAAGTGTATAACAGCATTGGGTAGGCACTAGGCACTAGGCACTAGGCACTAGGCACTAGGCACTAGGCACTAGGCACTAGGCACTAGGCACTAGGCACTAGGCACATAGCTTTATGCAAACACCCGTCCGTCCATCATTTGGATGGGTAAAACCCATTGTGAACAGGTAGAAATATGGGTGGACGGGTACAAAATTAAGGAGCACAAAAGGTCCTCTAAAACCATAGATATTGCCAGTTATGCCTTAAAAGTGAGTGTAGACGGTATTATGTGTTTGTAGTCCATTTCAGTTAATAAAACACATTTAAAGTTTGTAAATTGGCTTAACAATTAACATCCATGTGTCCGCCAAAATATATGTGACTGGCAAACATTTGCTCCAACATAAAGCCCTGTAGAGTAGGCGTGTCTATTATATTAAGAATGGAGACTATCATCTGAATGCAGCATTACCATTTTACTAATATTTTACACAACCACTGCACCACCTACGGTGCTCAGACAGTGTACAGGACAACTGCCTCTAAATAAAAAGTATGATCCATCTTTGCAATGTTACAGTTTTGAAATTTAGTGAAATTTTAGATACGATTTACACTGCCCTTGGCCTTAGTACTGCAGTGAAAGCTTTAGTATATAAACAAAGTTATTGAGTGCACGCATTACCAGCAAGTGCCATTAAGGCTATCCAAACAATCCATCTACACACAACTATTTACAGTATTTATCAACTTGACAATACGATCTGATGCTATTAATCGTGGACTTTGTGAACCGTTTAACGAAAGATTTACATTTTTGATGGTGAGAAATGGACTGTTGCCTCACTTGCCTGGCAACTGTCAGTAAGAACTGGAGTAGGACACTCGTGTTGTGTCATCACTCTTCTTTTTTGTCTTCTTCACTGTCCTGCTTTGTTCAATGACAACAGTTGTGATTCAGTCCTGCACAAAGGGTGGTTTTTACTGCTTCAGGCAACTACACAATGTCCACGATTGATGAAGAGCTGGATACAACTGCCTTTTGTATCCAGGACGAGGGGCTACATTTCTTGTTCAAGGCCAAGGTGCTTTTTAAATGTTTGTGAATTGGCTAGCATCATTTGCTAAATGGTTTGGCTCTAAATTCTCAGACCAGTCTTAAGAAAATGCAGTACCCTTATTACTTTAGGATGAAGTTACAATTCACCACGAGAACAGGTGTCAATGGGAATCTGTGGAACTACCTGCTTGCTGGTATAAATTGAGTATCATCACCTATGAGGTATCAAATCAAACAAATTGCTGTCTCAAATTGTTGTCAAGATGGGCTAGGTATTATTTATTTATATTCTGTGGCAACCTTGGGATCTTTTCCTCTCAATTTTTCCTGTTGTTACTACAAACTATATGTAATTATACTAATTTCTTGTTTCTCATTCGGCCACAGGATAAAGCTGCAATATGCCCCACAAATCAACTGACTGCTGAATTATAATAATCTGCATAAAATCCACAATATGCCACAGAGTACATTACCTGGTATAAAAAAAAATTACATTAACTTTGCTCAAATTTTCATTTGGCAACCTTTAAATATTAATACTTCATCTACAGCCACACATGCAGCATATCCAGCCATAAGTATGGTGGTGAAACTGAGACATCATTTCACTGTCACTTGTGTAAACTTGCTGTTTATCATTAACATAATATTATTTATACTATGGACATGAATCAAAGAGATATCTAACACCTTAATAATAACGTAGGTATGCCTGGTATGAACTGCTGAACAGTTTGTAAATGTCTCATGAGATGGTGTTTGAAAGTGGAAACACAACAGGTAAAGGCCGATCATAAAAATACCTTGTGTAGCTCAAATTTGTATATAAAATTGGTTTTATTAAATGCAATAAAATATTCACTTCCAAGTGAACAAACACTGCCCGGGTTTAATACTTCCTTGACCAGTTACTTCTGATGAAACAGAGCTGACCTCAAGATACACAATACTGTGGATGTCACATACTAAAAAACAGAAAACTACTTGGATGTCTGACAGAAGGTTTCACAATTTACTGCATTTGGGTGTTAAAAACTGTCCACGAGCACATGATAAGTACACCACTGTTTCCTTGTAATGCTGATAAGATCAGGTGAAAACAATGTATCCTGTGTCAACAAACCCAGAAGCCCAGTTCCTGTCTGGTGTCATGATGATAGTGATAAATCTAGTCTCGAGTCCAGTGAACAATGGAAAAAAAACAAGTAATGTATACAGTGTGCTGGGAAATGAAATCTGCAAATCAGCAATCACACAGCTGCTGTGCCAAGTTAACATCCTTTCTAAGTCCATCGTAGCTCAAATGACTCGGTGCATAAATCCAGATTAGTCTGTACAGACGGGATTCAACTATCTCTTTGGATCTGAATGCATCAGAGGACGCAATGC
This sequence comes from Oasisia sp. SBJ-2009, assembly GCA_964017155.1. Lineage (NCBI taxonomy): Eukaryota > Metazoa > Annelida > Polychaeta > Sabellida > Siboglinidae > Oasisia > Oasisia sp. SBJ-2009. The sequence continues at coordinate 47,053,007 of OZ024854.1, forward strand.
CACTGCCTTGTAATTTAAAGTAAAAGGTCTACACTTGAGTCAGTTTTCTTTCTCATGTCTCATTTCAGATCCATTTCATGCCAATTTAATCTGCCTAGTATCCACTACTACATGCTCAGCTTTTTATTTTGTTCTGGTGAGCTCATCTACCAAGTTATTAAGTGTTTTCCATCATTCAAAATTTCGCCACCAACGGTATTCCATAAAGTTTTGCTACAGGCCTAGATTTTGATGGTGGTGTTGTGGCCATTTGCAGTATTTCAATGAAAAGTTGGCTGTGTCTCATAGTGGTGTCCCCACAAGTAAATGTGAATATATATTTTGAGATGGTAGCCATTCAGCAGCTTGCACTTCTAATTACATTCACAATTTATTCTGCTCAGAAGACAATCGCATCCATCCATATTGTAACCATACAGTACAAGCTCTGACGTCACCACGTGTCATTTCTGAGGCTAGCGTCAGTGTCACTGGTCTGTGGTTGACTCACATGACATGGTTACTAGATCTAATGAGCTGCCAGGCATGTCACTCAAGTTGTCAACCTCCGGTTACCAGATGATCAGACTACAAGTCCCACATCCTGTCTGGCAGAAACAGAGAAAAAACACATCATCCCTGGCCACCGCTGCCCGTAAACGCAATATTACATTCCCAATTTTGTTCCATTAAATGTGGACAGCAGTATGACACAGAGGTGTTGAACTTAGCACTTGTAAGTGCAACTGAGAGTTCCCTGACTGGTGGAGTCACCAGCTGATGTATACAGACCGCTACAAACTGTGTAGTAGTTTGTACATATGGTGACTTTGTACTGGTGACTTTATGACAAAGTGGTTAAATCTTTGTGGTTTACGAAAGATTTGCAAGCGTATACATCTGACGGTTATTAATATATCACCAACCTGTCTAATCTGGCCACCTGTTTATGAGGCATTCTAAGAGGGGGTCTACTTCCGATTAACTATCAACATTAAATAACACTGAAGTGTTGTCATCACTCATGTCATCTCTTTACAAAGACCATACAAGTATGACATCTGATACTGGCACAATATTTGTGTGGCTATTCAGCCATCGCCATAGTAAAGTTTACATCTGTCAACTGGATCCTTGCTAATGGTGATCCAAATAACCCTGGCTGAAACGAGAAACCCATGAAATACGACAACAGAACCACGACAACAGATAATCACAGGCCACAGATTTATGAAATCAAGTCAGAGGAACAGGTTTTCCTGTCCAGACCCAGATAAGCAATCGCATCTGTAAACCCAGAAAGCACCCAGATACGACTGCCCTCACCCCGCCCACATAACCTATTATCTCGTCAACGCTCCAATTTGTGGCCCCAGTAGGGAAGCTAATTCCTCCCAGCGCTGCCCTCCCTCCATCTATCCAACTCTCAGGCCAGCTGGTCTCTGGAGAAAGTGCAGACCCAGAAATCTCCCAAATCTGCCTTTCGCCACTAGGGACGTGTATAAAGTCAATAATCTATGTTGATTTAAATCCAGCTGGGTCCAGCTTGGCACAACGGCTGTAACTCACTTGTGAATCCATCTGACACTCAAACTGTACCTGTACATGAGCATAATTACAGATGCAGCACAGCTCACACTGTAGCTGGTTGTTAATCCCAGACACTGTCCCATCATGACCCTGGATACAATGGAGATCTTTCATCCAGACTCAGTGACTCAAACACCCACCAACGCTGTCTACAATCTTGTCAACAAACCACCGTTCTTAAACGCAGATAAACATCAGGTATTTGAAAGTAAGTGAAATCTGAGAGAAGACAAATTGGCACCAGTGCGAATATGGGTGTGCTCACTTTGTGCTAGTGCCAAGGGTGGTGCAACTGGTAACACAATGCGCCTATTTAGTCTGCTCATTGTGTCGGGGAGTTAGCAAGTGCAGGGTTCACAACAAACGCTGACCAGTGAAAGGAGATGAACTATGCAGACCATGACCACTTCCCTGTAGCACTCACTCATTCCAGTGGTCAGGCTGAGTGGCAGAGGACAATGACTCAACACTCAGACAACTGCTCACTGTTCTGTTAGTGGCAACAACTGGCCTGTGGCAATTAGCCAGACCAGTCCCTTTCAAATGTCAGTGTGGACAGTACTGGTAATTCACTGTTGACTTGTCAGTTGTACTTCAATCAGTGCAGTACTTGGACTGTCAGCGGCAGTGGAAGTAGACTGGTCACTGCATTGTGTATGGTGAATATCAGAATGCATTTTATCAAACATAACATCATACATAATGGTACAAAAAAATACATTGATCACATTAACAGGAGTATGCACAACGGAAGGAAGACTGAAGACATGAAAACATAATATTTTCAAATGTCACAAGTGGTTGAATAAAACAGTTTTAATGAAGAAAAAGTTAATGAATTAATAATTATTGGTTTGATAGTAAATATGAGATTTTGATAACTGCAACAACTGAAAATATTGTATTCGCCAACTTCACATGTAATAAAAATACCATATGGTAATAAAATATATATTTATTAATTACATGGATAACATTTCTTAGACATTGTGTTCTTTGCCAAAAAACTCAGTACTATAAAAAATTTACTGCACTAGTGATGGAATATGCACACACACAATGTGCAGTGTATTACCAAATTACGTTTTGCTTTTAATCTCACGATCGCAAATCTAACCATTGCAAATAACATCTTGATTGATTTGATTCATATATATAATATACACTGCTGTGCCCAGTCATGACCCAACAGGCCAGGCCCTCCCTCCATGTCTACAGCAGACACAGACAGGCCTGTTGTACCAAGGCAGACAAATTGCTGTAAGCACCACAAGTGCAACAATGGAACCCAGTACGGATCCAGCCACAGTGCCCTGGGCTTGTGTCTGTCTGTCTCCACATGTGACAATGTGGTAGTGCTGGCAGTGGTGAACTTATCAATACGCACAGCATGTGTGTGGCTAGATTTACCTGCGGGCACAGGTAGTATAAAGTAGGAGCAGCAGCTGCCGTGTGCCTACAGACTACGGAGTGGGTGTAAAACAGGACTCGGTCAGTCGATAGAACACACAGGCCAACAGAATCACAAGGGATACGTGACGGCGTAAGCGGGTTGAGATTCACCTGAGGATCTCGTGGATTATCCAGTGATGGCTGCATGGATTATCCTGTGATAGGTGTGTGAATACCACACAGAACAGGCAGCTGCGGGAATACACAGTCGGAATACACGGGATCAAGATTTCAACCAAGAATAGAATATCTGCTATGTTATACGTAGGCTGTGAATGTGGAAATGTCTGAGCAGTTTGAGGCTTTGTTTACAACTTTACACACAATGAGAAACATTTTAACCTTCATCTGGTATCTGATGGTCAACTAACAGCAAATGTGAATTGTTGGACTTTGACTTAGAAAAAGGTACTTAATTCTTCTTGTGCTATGCTAAAGTCAGCTAAACATGGACAAATAATCAAGTGATTACAAAATATTTTAATATATATTAATCTATGGGTAATTCAACCGAGAAATCCAGAGTCCTCAATTTTGGCAACACATGGAATGGATTGAATAATTTTTTTATCAATTCAACATTACTCAGAATTGCAGTTGTCTACAGTGTAACACGATTGGCAAGTAATGTGTCGTCAAGAGCAAGACAGGACCCTAGGAGCACTAACATCTAGCATTAGGGAGACATGACGCCTGTAACTCCATTACCAAGGAGATGACATCTTTACCCTGTCTCCAAGACTTCTGACTGTCTTGTCTAGTCTTCACAATTGACTTTCACTTGAAGTGGTCTGTAGTTTACTCTGTACTCTCAATCACATCAGACACAGAGAAAGTCAACCACTTGAGACTGAGTCCACTTTAGACCAAGGAAAACTGGACAGATGCAACTGTGTCAGTGACTTAGTGTCTTGGATTCTTGGTGATTTTTTATTGAACACTGATGGATCCTGAATAGTTTTATTACATATTATAGGCATATATGAAGATTCTTAATCATGATTTACTTTAGACCAGCAGTCCTGGACAACATCAATTTCTACTAAATAAGATGCCATTGATAATTATAAATAAAGTACAAAAAGGATTATTAGATTTTACCATCTCTAAATATCTCAAGACAGTCATAGACTCACTGCATGAAACCAAACTTCCACCGAGATAACTATCAAGAGAACCATGGCCAACTAAAATACTTTCTATCACGGTACATAATGTCATTGTGCATGATAAACACGACTGCTACAGGCAAACATTCTATCTTACAATGGCCAAGTGTTCAAAAACTGATAGCAACATTAGATGAATGAATGTGAACAGAATTGCTTGCATTTGCCTTGGGGTCTAAAAATCAACAACCTGTCCAATCACTATAAATAGTATATATGGTATAGAAGAAAAATGCACAAACTAAACATAAGTCTATGCTTTTTAATGCTAACATTTTATCTTACAACTGTTTCATTCATATTTAACATTTTAAATTGCATAATTGATAAATTCCAGCTTCAATAACAATGTTTTATGTATGTACAGTCAAATGTATAATCAAGAACACTGATTGATTAAATCAAACTTTGCCTGTGAACAGAAATGACTGAGTTTTTTACTTTTTTCTCACAGCCACACTCACCACAGTTATACCAGTAATCACTATACTTAGTCTGCTATGCTAATTGCGTTCAGTCACCGAGACCCATTTGTGTGAAAGAGACCAGAACCACCACCAGAACAGCCCACATTCCTACAGCTGGCCTGCTCAACTATTTACCAACACTTGGACAGGTGTGAAAATTCAATACTGCAAAACATATCAACAAATCACTGTACAGACTACTGTCAAATGGCAAGCAGGTATGTAACACCAATGCAAATGTCAATGATCTGATCTTGTACCTGCGCCATAACTCGCCAATATAGCAGACCACAGATCTACTCAGCTACTAAAACAGGCCATGTCAACATATTATGCTAACTGAACCTTGTTCTAAATGCAATTTTTTTTATTGCAATGTTTTATGTATTACAATCAAATTCTGCATTACAGGTGCAATTTAATATCAGTAACACAAAAAACAATTGAGTATTATTGTATACTGTTTCAGTCTCATCAAATTAGACGTGGGCGTACACAAGGTAAGAAACTCATGTTTTCTAGCTGATGGCAAATTACATTATCCCGACATCATTCAAACCCTTTCAAGGTGAGCTCTGTTATGGTGCAGTTGTCAAAAATGTCAGATCACCATAAGCCAGGCAAAACAAACACATAAGATGTAGCAAAACAACACAGGACAAAACCAACACCACTGATGATGGCAGAAGATGTATCTATGCAACCGATACACCATTCCTCACTTCTTCTAAGTGCTCTGTCCATGGCAGGTGTTAGTAATCATAAACAGCATCATCGTTTGTTTATAATCTGCAGGCATTGCAGCAGTTCTGTTTTGCTACTTTTGTACTTCCACACAACGATGACACAGTCAAACTATTATATCAATGTTCTGGCATCCTCTGGATTCTTTTCCTTCAATCATTCCTGATGTTACCATGTATGTCTTTTTGATTTTGATTTGGCTGTTGTAATGATGCCAATGGTACTCCCAACTTACTATGACAATATCCAATTATAAGGGAGAATGATAATTTGCCTACGAATCTTTTCCTACGAATGTCATGTAGGATCTGAAATGCACATATCTGCCCTATCCAATATAGTGCGATTGAGTGACAGGCATGAACATTTGACATTTACCACAGAATGCTAGAGTGACTGAAGCCATGGGGAGACAAGCCAAGATAAAAATGACTAATTAACAATAAAACCAATACTGAACCAGGTGATACCCAATGTTAAAAGGAAGGTCAGCGTGCAATTGTGGTGCATATTTTATGCCAACAAGCCAGTTGTGGTTGGAAAACATGTATTTTAATTGAGCAAATATACATTTTAGAGAACAAAAACTGCTGAAACAACTGAATATGTTTAATGCCAACTGTTAATTAAACAAGACTTACCATTGATCAGTCACCACAATGTTTTAGATGATTACTTTACATATTATGTGTGTTTAATACTATTATTATAATAATGTTAATCCATGCTGCAAGTATGCATATATTATGGACAAAGATACAGCCAACATTATTCACCTATTGTCCCATTGTGTGTTGAGAAACTATTCCAATCTATCAATATTTCTTCAGTTGTTTCCAGGAAAACATCTGTATTACTGTCATATTCCTGGCAATGTTCCACACATAACAATGTACATAGCATTACAGAAAGACAACAGTTGAAGGCTGCCACTTTGTAATGCAATCACATGATGACACAGTCAGTGTCACATGATTTACACTATCACATGACTTGCAACTGAATAAGAAACCAATACAGCTGTACTAAGTCGTGGAATGGACACCAAAATTATCCTTCAAGTTCATACAAAAAGAATAAAATGCAAGATATGCAATCACAAGAATAACTACAAAGTATTAAGTACCCAATGTCCTGAAAGCGCATGTCACCTATGTACAGTGTTATCATATCTTATCCTAATGAAGCCAATAATGTCCCCTAGCTCAGATGACAGCTTGACAAAATCTGCCAAAATGTCATTGATCACATCACCAACGCATGCAATTATTTCGTTATTTTTACACATCATGCAAATTTAATTAAATCTGTCATCGTTAATCAGCGGCATTGTATATGCCTATTAGACTAATACGCTGGGAATGTTCATTTTTATGATGCTCTGCAAAGCGATGTTTCTAAAAGATGTTCTATTATAAACTTGAGACAACTATATTGTTGATACTTCAGTCAAGATAAAGACAGTCAAGTGGTCATCCTACTGAAGCACTCGCATAAAGTGTGTTGTTGCGTAGGAATGCCACTAGGCGGTAGGGTGACAGCTGCGGGTAAACAGTAAAAACTATTCCACCACATTCCAAGGTTTCAGGCGTTCACTTTAACAGAACTAGCCACACAAAAAATTACGCATCTACTTCTGTCTATAGACGCAATCACACCAGTGAGTCCGGATGCAGGCGTTAATCACCCCCTGGGGGGGCCATACCTTTTACATATTCTACAGGGTGAACACAAAAAAAACTACCCCCTGGTAGCTTCATTTGCATGCAGTTAACTCGGTCCTATGGTAATGCACAAATTTACAATTTTTGTTTATAAATCCATCCAAAGCCTTCATATATATATATATATATCTATATATATATATATATATATATATATATATATATATATATATATATATATATATACATATATGGGAGTATATATTATTAAAATAAGGTATATTACCATATTTATTACACATTTTCATGCAGCATCATATTGTGATACATTATTGTACGGATTAAAAAAACATGACAAAAGAAATTCTTTAACAGTACATAAGGTATAATCCCCCACAGATAGCAAGTGAACAGGAATGAGAGCGAGGAAGTCTTTAACTCCATCACCCAACAGATAGTCCAACTTTTTAATCCAAATAGATGTTACCATGTCTGGTGCCCAATCTCCACAAACTATTAAATATATTAGCTGACAAGGTTTTTGAAGTTCTGAGCAATAACAAGTTCTTGACAAATCCTAAATCAAGCGAAAGTCACTTGAATCTAGACTCAGTTTGGTCTGATCCATGCAGGCTGAACTTCAACATTTTGAAAAGGTCTGGTCTGATTGCATCTGTACTGATTCAACAGAGATGGGATGAGGAGCCCGTCACATCATTGGACAATCAGTTTTCCTCGGCTACTAGTGACTAGACGTGTAAAAAGCGTACTACTTACAATGTTATCAAATCACTGAAAAATACTTTAGAATCGGTGCCAGGCTTTAACCTAGTTTACCAATGCGACTCATCACTAAGCAAATAAGGGTGCCTTGTTATGAAGCTACGGACATGGTTTCGTGAAGTCTCGAGATAAAAGATGACATTCCGCTTCTCAGGCATAAATACATTCCAACCTGGATCTAGAGTAAAATAATTGCTGAATAAAAAGGGAAGTACTTATGCTTACTTCCCTTTTTATTAAACTTCATGTTGATGCAAGTATGTAAAAAAAATTGTTGAAACAATGCATTAAAAATATTGTTCACGCCATGTGCTAGTTCACAGCAGTACCATTGAAGAAAGTTTAAAAAAAATTTGCATAATTAAGGCATTCAACAATAACAAAACCCAAACTATATGTAGAATACCATCAGAAGAAGGCCGAAAGAGACCTGCTACCATGCAGATATTATTAGTCACAGTTGAAGAGACATTCAACAGGCAGAAGACCAGGCAAAATCAACCGTGACATCTTCAAAGCTTCAACTGTCGCATACTAACAGGACAGAAACTGATCAATACGTCCGCTTTAGTTGCTCTAGTGGAGTATTCCATGGCAATGAATGATCGAGCAGCCAGAACGACCCAGCCCGTATTCCCACAAGATACCTGTCAACCAACGCAGTGTCTCGGGAATCATCACACAACACAAACACATTAACAGTGCAGCGGGAATCAACCACTATGATTACAGTGTACACAAATGCAGATGCAACAATGGACATATAGATGACACTGGTGTCGGTCAGTGTAATCTGAGACGTCATGTTCAAATACATGTTCTGTTCCGACTGATGATTATCAACCAGATAAAACTACACAGTGACACTCTATGCCAGACCTTTCTGCATACACAATACAGTTTACCCCTAATATGTGCTACAGTTATTGGGAATCATAATTCTACCCTCAGTGCAATGTAATAATCATAATAATCAGACACCTTTGATTTTTTGGGGATGGTAAAATATTTTAAATATCTGGTATGACATACTTTTACAGAATTCTATTTAAAACTTATCAACACACCAATCTGCATAGACATAAATTCATTGTATGACAACAAATAAAGTTTTACTTTTTTAAAGAAAATAATTATATTTATATAAATGCCTATTACCGGTAAACTATTTTTACTTACAAAGTTCTGTAAATTTGCAAGTTCTGGTAAATTAGCTAAAACTGTTGAATCTAGACAATCTAGACAGTACACTGACATTCTGGACATTCAATGTTCTTCGTTAAATATTACTACTTATTAGGTCATAATATCTGGACTTCAAAGAGACAAGAAATGTCTGCAAGATAAAATAAGATTACCGGTTACCAGCACTTGATCATTTCTTAGAATTCTTGAGATCTAACATTAGAAGATTTATCATGCAACACTGACATGCCATTCACCGAACTGATTTGCTGTGAAGAAACTGAAATGCATTAACTGGTCAATAATTACTTTCAATGCTTGAGTTAAACCACTGATTGTGCGTTTGTGCAGATATATGAAGTGACAGAACTTAGTGTTCTGCCTCATCAACTTCTACTGCTCCATACTCTACCCATATTAGCTATAGTTTGTTAGGAAAATATTCATAGTCTACTCCAGGTCTTTACATTTAAGTAGCACTAATAATGTCTGCATATTTGTGTTGTGGAGCCCTCTATTTCCTTTGTGATAATACAGAATAAAATGGAAAACAAATATTAAAAATTATTTAAAAATAAAGATTTTCTGGTTTCTTGGCTTGCTTAATTTGAAATAATTTACTTCAGAAGAAACATTGAAAAATTAAATGGAGTTGAACAAAAAAGAATAATTACAATGTAAAAAAAATCGTTAAAAAATTGTACACATTTCTGCCTTGTATCGTGTGTATAAATGTGATCTATGTGTCATATCTTTGGAAACCAGATTGATTTTCACAACTACCAGGCACAGATGTCAACACACACCCACATAGAATAAATCCCTACACCCATGAGAAATCTTATGGCAGTCTATGATGACATGATTATTCCTTTAAAACACCCTGGGTATGGATGGCCATCAGTGGGAACAGTATCCTCACTCCACTGAATGCAAATGGGAAAGTGGATTAATCCCAATAACTCTACTCAATTGGCTTACCAAAAAGATTAATCCCACTAATCCTGGTCAATTGGATTACCAAATTAATCACAGCCATGACATCAGGAACAGAATCCCCAAGTGACGTCTGTATTGTAATAGCCATAATAGCTACAGTAATGAACTGAGCAGATGTTGGCAGGTTTGCATCAAGCACAGAATTGAATGATTCACTTGCACAACAAATCATTGTAAAATTGATTAGATGTGGCCTTAATATATGGTCATAGATCAGTAGTTTTTATGAGTCACTAATCTAATGTTTTGTTGCCTATTTGTAAGTGACACCCAACTTGTTGCACAGTGACTGCAGAATTAATATTTATCTGTCCTTATCTATGTGATGAAAACCAAGAGTAAATATGTTTGGATATTTGTGAGATATGGTAACATTTTAAATCAATAAATTGGTGTATAACTAGTATACACCATTTATTACACACAATTATGTATTGCACCAAATTGTGGACATGATTCTGACCATGTCAGCTTTGGGATGCACAGCTTATCTAGACTAGTCCACTATCATAAAATAGGGGTTTGTGTTACTTAGGGTGTGTGTATTGCATAATGCAGCATGCTACAGGAACCCAGCCCAGAGGGTAAGCAATCAGCCATAGGTCATTAACACAGCAGGAACCCTAACACAAACCCTTATTTTATAAAAGTGGACTAGTCTAGATAAGCTGTGCTTCCCAAAGCTGACATGATCCCATACTTGTCATGTACAATTATAAATTAACTTAGATCTTGTCTGCATAACACTACAAATACAATACAGGATCTTGCAGTTGTTTTTTGCTAATATCCAGGGTGCCCAGTATTACATGATTAAGTGTCAGATTTATGTGATGCTATGAATTGACGTCCTTATTGTGTAGATACTCATAAATATCAATATTATATCACATGGATATGGAGAAGTGTACACAGATCATAGTAATTCCCAGGAGAATATCCAGCCTCCCTTCCAAACTAGGCAGAAGACAAAGTTGACAGACTTGTGAATTGGTTGTTTGTTTGTTTTTTCCTAATTAACTTGACTAAATTCGTGTTTAATCACGTAATTGTTTAAGGCACATGCATCTTATTACAATTAACAACTTTTATGTTATAGTTCATATATGTGTTGATCACTTTTATGCATCAAACCTGGCAGAAAGATAGACCAAGCCGAATAGTCAGTCACATTGACACTCACACTGTCAGTGTTACCGAGGCAGACAGTGACAGACTTGGTGTTGGAAAACTAAGTAAGAACAAATAAAAGTAGTTATAGAAAGACTACATAAATGGTTTATTTTCTTAATGCTCACCTTGCATTGTCTGACGATATGCAATTGGCAGCGCCGTTCACTTGAAGTTTGTATGAAAGCAAAGTCACTTTGGTGCTCAGAGAATCCCTCTCTTTGCGCAACTTATCAACATCGCGCTCCAGCAACTCGATGCGTTTCGCTTGCAGTTTAATAATCCTATCTTTGTCTCGTAGGATCTTTGCAACATTTTCCGTAACCCGCACCGTATGTTTGGTGTTAGGGGCCGGTTGGGTACTCATAATTAATTTACACCTGATTTAATCCAAATCGATCCACACCTTTCCTTTCTCGAGAGACATCTTTACACATTGAACCGCCAACAAACCAAAGCTACGCGCCACTTGAAGGAATTCGAAACTAATAATCGGGATTCTGTGATAAACAAATCTATGATGTACACTATCAGATTTTTCAATATTATTTATTATTACACGATGTTGGTATATTGATTGAATAAAGTCTTGCTTATGATTTTATACGAAACTTAAAAGTTTGTATGGGCGATAATAGAAGCAATTGTCATGGCGGAAGCTGTCCGACTGTGCGTAGTCTTGTGACATCCCCTTTGTTGAATCTGTTTTTTGTTATCATTTGGTACGTTTTTGCTGATTGACATATACCTGTGTCAGAAATCACTCTAAGTCAGGTTTATTTTAAATTTGTTAATGCAAAAATTATCTGTGGTACTAGTTAAAATGTGACGCAAAAATTGCACGGCCTGGTCTGTCTGGGCCGGAGTAACTCAGTAAGGGGAGGAGGTATCTGTTCAAACGTCAGACTGGGGTAGATTAATTCTAAACAAGTAAATCTGGCTGTACTTCTGCTTAAACGGGAGGCTGATTATTTCAGTCCACTTTGCAATAGTGTAAATTGTGGTTATATCTGCCCTTTAGTTTAAAGGACAAAAAAAGTATGGCTGCCCAGAGAAGTTCACAACAATGATCGAGGCACTACATACTGGAATGATGGCAAAAGTTAGTGTTGAAGGAGAAGTCTCGGAATCGTTCAGTGTCACAAATGGGGTCAAGCAAGGTTGTGTACTGGCCCCCACGCTCTTCTCCATCTTCCTATCAGCAATGCTCGACGAGGCTTTCCGAGACATGGGGGATGGCATCTACATACAGTCCAGACAGAACGCTGACCTATTCAACGTCGCACACTTCAGAGCAAAGACCAAGACTACTCGGATACTGATGAGAGAGCTGCTATTCGCAGATGACAGTGCACTGGTTGCACACTCTGCTGAAGAGATGCAGAAAATAGTGGATGCTTTCTCCGATGCGTCAAAGAAGTTCGGCCTGAAGATTAACATCAAGAAGACCGAGGTGCTGTACCAATCCAACTCTACAAGAACCCGAGAGGAGGATATCATGGTTGATGGAAACAAGCTGAACTCTGTTCTAGAATTCACCTACCTCGGAAGCACTATATCAAGTGACGGATGCATTGACGATGAAATACAGAGGAGGATGGCCAAGGCTAGTGCATCTTTCGGCCGACTACGCCAGAGACTCTGGAACAACCACCATGTGTCCATGCGGGTTAAAGGCAAGATATACCGTGCAATTGTGCTGTCCACCCTCCTATACGGAGCTGAGGCCTGGACAGTGTACAGACGACAGGTTAAAAAGCTACATGCCTTCATGATGCGACATCTGCGTTCGATCATGAGGATAACCTGGATGGACAAAGTGACAAACAAGGAAATACTAGAACGAACAGGGCTGCCATCTATGGAAGATCTTCTGATCAGAAAGAATCTCCGGTGGACTGGACACCTCATGAGGATGTCACCAGACAGGCTACCGAAGCAGGTTCTCTACTCTCAACTGTCTTCTGGTCAGAGAAAGAGAGGGCGCCCTCGTCTCCGGTTCAAAGATACCATCAAGAGAAACCTAAAGATGAGAGACATAAAGATCGACTCATGGACATCACTCTCACAGCAGAGAGACAAATGGAGAGCAAGAGTCAAGTGATGGAAGCAGTCTTTGTCGCTTCGCGACCGACAGCACGATGATGAGTTTAAAGGACAAAAAAAGTTAACTGTTTCGTGGCCTACACCTAATAGAGTTAATATAAAGTAACAATTTCCACATATACTCAATTTTTTAACGCCAGCGGTTTACCAGAAAAATATTTTTTAACACCCAACCATCCAAATACTATGCGCTACCCCATCTTAGACGAAGAATGACGTCACGACGGTGATCGAGGCGCTCTTTACGTAGATTCCCTGCATGGGGTTTGGCTGTTGTCATGAAATAGCTGCAACAAGCTTATGACGGTAAATATAAAGTTGTCTATTATTGTTATCGCTGAAATCATCCCATCAACTGATGATACATGTCTACATCAAAGCATTTCTCCTCAAAATGGACCGAGCAAAGTGAACTGTACTTGGACTGGAGGGATTCCAAACAGTACGCCCGCAAATCACCAATGTGAATCCATTGCTTCAATACTACAGGTTGTTTCAACTATTATTGCAACCGTATACCGAACAAGAAGGCATAATTACTCAAGTTTACCATAGATTTAACCACAGATTTAGATATACGTCTATAAGCAGCTGCTAGATGTCACGCCAACTGAACGAACTGTCGAAGATTCGAAGTTGTTGACCCTTAACAACGTCGCAGGAAGCTGACCAAGATATAGAATGCCACGCGCTGAATGGCCAAGCCAAGTTAACCCTTCACCTATGGCGGCGTCTAGACCATCGTGGATTTCGTTAGAATTTTAGACTTTAAAGTCACTACTGAGTAAACCGCTGATGTTAAAAAATTGAGTATATGTGGAAATTGTTACTTTGTGTAAACTCTATAAGTCTATTAGGTGTATGCCACGAAACCGTAGCCTTTTTTTGTCCTTTAAAAGCTTTATATAGCCGGGTATTGTCATGTCAATTCAACAGTTTTGTATGCTTATTGCACGGACAAGTGCCAGACGAATGGTTGAGTTACAGAGAAGTTACAGATTTGGGTCTGGAGCTTCGTATATTGTATATCAATTATATATATATATATATATATATTATGTAACTTCTCAGCTATTCATCGGGCACTTTTCCGTGTAATATCAATTATATATATATATATATATATAATTGATATTACACGGAAAAGTGCCAGATGAATAGCTGAGAAGTTACATAATATATATATATATATATATATATATATTAATGACTAAGACCCAGCGCACATGAGAGCTATCAGCTGAGCGAACAGCCACGTGTGCCTGTTGGCTCAGCTGATAGGTCATATGTGCGCTGCATTAAAAAATATATATATATTCTGCCTCACGTGGCAAAAATGTAAGCTGTGTTCAGCAGCAAACATAAACTGGCCAATAAAAATACATAGCATTTATGGCATATCAGAAATGGCGACTACACATGATATTGTGAATGATGTGCTGTTGGAAGATAGACTGGTGCAAATGTGGCCGGATTAGCTTTGGCTTTGCCACGCTAACAATGTTGATAATAGTTATATATTATAAATGCTACATAACACCTCATAAATCAAGAATTCCTACTTGCAGATGTACCTTTTACAATTGTGAGTTATGTTTCTGTAGTAAAGAAACATTATTGAGAATTTGAATAAAATACCACATGTTTTTTCTGACAATTTAATATAATTTTCTAGGCAACCAGACCACGTGATGGAGAGATCCATGATGGATAGATCACTTGTCCTTGATATGAAGCAGTTAGTTCAACATCTTTCTCACTGTGTGCGCTGAAACATGGCAAGAGCTATCCGCTGAACCAACAGCCCCACGTGAATGTTTGCTAAACTGATAGCTCTCGTATGTGCCAGGCTTTATGTATATGTTTTATTAGTTATTAATACTAAATATTATAATAAATATACAGCAGTTTAAGAGCACAGTGTGTGTGGATAACAGTCTGCTCAAAGGCACTGACACAACAGGCAGATAGTTGTCAAACTTTCTTTTAGTAATTAATATCTGAATGAATCTTTTTTAATTGATATGCCCATCACATTACCAGTTGCCTAGCAAATGTTCTATTAAATGGTGAACATATGTAGCCCTAGACATTCAATGGCATGACAGACTTTTGTCAGTTGTCACTCACTGGGTCACAACTGACAAGGATCATCAGACTGCAGGCCAAATTCACTGTACCAAATTAACAATGGTACTTTTTATTACTGAGTTTTTAGTCCTTTGGGCAAAACGTCCAGTGGACTTCTGGCATCACGCTGTGTCTGCCATGAGCTGTCCACTGTTAGTTCCCATAATTCAAAAATGTTGAGGGTCTATTTTTATAATTTCGCAAAGACATATCTTAGGTTACTGCTACTATGCACAAGAAATGTTTATTTGATTGGATCTCAAAACATGACTTCTAAAAAATAGCACAGGGAGGTGACCAGTGGTTACCAGGGGTACTTCAAAACGTAATTGCTTTTAGTTGATCTGAAGAAGTACAAGCATACTAGCATTGTTTCTCCTATTTTTCAAATTTCAGTGGTGAAAATGAGAAACATGTCGAACGACAAGCTTTACCACATCCCAGTGCTTGCGCCTGACTTGCGACAAGAGGAAATGGTCCGACAGATGTGTGACGCCCTCGACTACATCGACCAGGTCGCCAAAGACATCTTCACTCGTATTGGGAACCGCATCGCAGATAACCACGCAAGTCTGCATGCCCTGAACGACCGCATTGCCTTGGCACAGGCGAAGATTGACAAGGTGAAGGGGAGTAACAAGGCAATGAAGGTGTTCTCAGCGGCGAAGTATCCCGCCTCCGATACACCCAGTGACTACAGTAGTGTGTTCGGAGGCGACCAGACCCTGCCATCTGATGTGGCTCGTAGTAACTACAAGTTACACAGCAAACACAAACAGTTGGACGAGACTGCGATGAAGGACAAACTGACATACTACGGGGTTCCACGGCAAGCACGGAGGGACGAGGGAAGCCGGGGGGAGGGGTTGGGAGGACTCCCCGCCAATGTACCATCGGTCAGCTCCCTCCTGCTGTTCAACACGTCTGAGAATCTGTAAGTTCCGCCCCAGTCTGTGACACTCTCTAAGTGATCGTTTTGGTGTCAGATGTGATCTCTCTGATGTAAGTGGTGTGGCTGTGGTGTGGATGCTGATTGCTGCGGTGTAGATCTTTGGTAATCTCAGTTGTAAGTCATGATCTGTTATGATCTGCTGGATGTAAATGATCTTTGGTGTAAGAGTGATCTTTCTGGTGCAATTAGTCTGACATCTCTGGGGTGTAAACTGTGACATATATTTTAATTAAATGGTAATCAATGGTATATGCACCTATATGACCTCTGTGACATAAATGGTGACCTATCAGGGGTAATGATGACCAGTCGAGTGTAAACCTGACCTCTTTGATAACCACCTAGTTTGACCACCGAGGTTTAGGTGTTTTGTTTTATCTTATCTTTGTTGGAACCTCTCAGTGTGGTGACACATAGACTATAAGAACTTGTATGTTTTCTAGGTACAAACAATATGTCTTACTAGATTCTATCAGTGTGGTGACAAAGAATATAAGAACTTGTATGTCTTGCAGGTACAAGAAGTATGTTTTGCTGGACCCTCTGGGTGTGGTGACAAAGACAAGAAGCACCCTTGAGGACACAGAAGAGGGTCTGGCAGATGCACCAAGCACCATCGTCCAGCGAGAGGAACTCAACCGACAAGTGGCAGACAACTACTTCTTTGTGCCCGGTATGGGCAATGTGCCCGAGATTGCAGTGCCAGATTTCCTCCCAGACTTACTAGGTTAGTATTATGTTAACCTAGTAGCAAGTGGTGTTAAGTCTTAGTATAGAAATCATACTTTTGACAGGAACACCGAGTTGGCAGCAATGGAGATATGAAATTCCGAAGAACGGTATAAATTCATGCATTTTCTCATACTGTCAGACTTTCAAGAACTCTTACTAAATAATAAATGTATACAGATAATAATAAAACAAATTCTACGATGCTAAAGAGATGAACTATATTCTATTGTTACTTTCTACTGACTGTTGTTTGGGTTATCAATGCATCTGTTTTGTTCCATTTACAGGAGTAGCTGATGATCTATCGTACAGCGCCGAGCTTGGACCATCGATAGCGCCGTCTGTGCCAGGCAGTAACATGCCCGACCTGCCCGCAGTTGTGCCCGACTTGCCATCAGTCGTGCCCGAATCAGACGTGATTCCAGCCGGCCCCGCCCAAACTGGGGCTAGCGTCCCTGCACCGCCCCCTCCAGGCCCACCGCCTCCACCACCCCCACCCTCCGCAGCCCCACCCCCTCCCCCTCCCCCACCCCCTCCAGCCGACATTTCCCCTCCGCCACCTCCTGCCGCCACCCAGCCGCCCCCTGCCACCACCCAGCCACCCCCCACTGCCACTCCAGCCCCCAGCAAGCCTCTCCCTCCAGTCGACAACGGAAGAGCGGGTTTACTCGAGTCCATACGTAAGGCTGGGGGAGTTGGGAAGGCGAAGCTCAACAGCGTCAAGAGCCGCAAACAGGAGCGCAAGAAGAAAGAGCAAGAGCAAACCAGTGGCGCCACCGGTGGCGACCTCATGGGTGACCTCGCTGCGAAGTTATCGCTGCGCCGGAAGGGAATCTCCGGCACGAGCATCAACACGAGCAGTAGTGGCGGTTCAGCCACGGACACGACCGGGGCGACCAGTATGATGCAGAGGATGTCGTCCATCATTCCACCCCCGCCCAACCCCACTGACAGTAAGCACACCCCCTCCGACGACTGGGACTAGAGGGCGCCACCAGTATTACGAACTGTGATTGGTTTCAGATACATAGTGTGTAGTGATTGGTGTCAGAAGTGGGATAAGACCGTGTGATTGGTGTCAGAAGTGTGTCGAAAGCTCGCGATTGGTGTTAAAGTGTTGTATGCCTGTGATTGGTGTCAGAAATGTGTTACACATTCGTATTGGAAGTGTATTGTAAGGCTGTGATTTGTGTCAAAAGTGTAAGAACCTGCGATTGGTGTTGAAGTGTTGTGAACCTGCAATTGGTGTCAGAAATGTATTGTGAACCTGCAATTGGTGTTGGAAGTGTGTTATAAACCTGCAGTTGGTGTCGGAAGTGTAAGGACCCATGATTGGTGTTAAAGTATGTTTGTGATTTGTGTCATAAGTGTGTTGAAAATATGTTATTGATGTCATAAGTGTGTTGAGAACATCGGATTGGTGTCATAAGTGTGTTGAGAGCATCGGATTGGTGTCATAAGTGTGTTGTGAGCATGTGATTGCTTAACAAAATGTACTGTGTAGAGAGATTGTGCTCCTGCACACAGAGGAAACTGTCTGTACTAGATGGTGCATATGCAAAATAATTATACATATAATCATGGAAGAGTTATTTAAAATTATAATCAACATTACCACAGAATGGCTTCATAAATTATATATTTAAATGAAAATGTAATAAATAAAATATATAATGTATTCTCAAAAATGTGCAGTGTTTTTATATCAAGTTTCAAGATGAGAAAGAGTTGCACAAAAAATGCAGTGTGAAAGAGGGATTTCATGTTTGTTCCACCTACAAATTTATACACTTGCAGAGTTGCAGGACAAGGATAGAGGGATAATATTGATTATGTACACTTTATGCTTGGCGGGAAGGACTTGGGTAAATGCATACTAAATGAAAGTACTCAAAATAACAGCATACATACAGGTTTAGACCTGATTCACACCACGTGATTCACATACATAGGAATTGTTTTGCATGATTTTAATAATATAAATTATACTTTGTGGACAACCCCACAATTGGGAAACCTTAATTATAGCAAGAGAATGCCAATGGCTGAAATGTTCTTTTGGGGTTTTACACGTTAAAATATTTTTTTAAAGATTTGTTAACCAAGTAAGTGTTCAAGTCTTGGTTTATAACTACCCAGGGGTAATCTTAATTACCATGATTCTCCTTGTAGTTTGAGTTATAGTTCTGGTCTTGTTATATATATATGACTATAATTTACACAAACACCTACTCCAGCAGTGGGCACAAATCAGAAGAACTCGCAACATTATTGCAAATTTTGTGTAGTAAAGACACAGAAACCCAGCTGAGGTACCCTTTCATGGGAAACGTGCTTCCACTGATGAAGTTCTATCTATGCTAATGGATATGTGCATGCATTATTATGCAGTCATGTCTCCTTTATCTGTATACTTTTGTCCTAAAGGATTTGGTCGGATAAACATAACATGCAGATTAGCAAGACCTTAATATACAAAGTATCGAGATGGTTTCCAAAGCGTGCGGTTCGCAAAACAATTGAATACCAGGTAATTGAAAACTGGATGAGACTTGACTGTAGTTTGTAGTTGAACCTTGTTATATGGTCACCTTGATAATACAGCCACCTCGCGTTTAAGGTCAACCTATGACAGTCCCAAATGATTTCTACAACAGTGAAGTATAGTAGACTAGACTCACTAGGTCACTGGCCCCAATCTCAAGGGTGACCTCAATAATGGGATTTAACCCTATTTTATTTATTGATAAAAGTCATACAACACCTAAATTCCTGGGCACTTATGTTTGACTCATTTGCACCTAGATGCAACAGTTTCTTTGCATCAGGTCAATACCACTGCATTTGAATGTGTAATTATCCTAATGCAAATGCCGATTTCTATAATCACATTCGAATGCAAATGTTTGGTGTTCGCATTCCAATGCGAATGTTTGATGGTCGTGTCCAAATGCGAAAGTTTATTTGTTTTGTGTATTGTTGAGCTCTAGGCTTACATAATAAAATGATGTACATTTCTGAGCGTGAAATATATGAAACAGCTTAATTTAATGGATTTTGAATTATCAAAAAGTAACTTCTTGCCAACGCTTAGTTAAACAATTTACTGTTAAGAGTGGCTGCTAGAGGGATTACAGGTTTGATGAAGTCACGAATTGCTTTCATGATCTACCGGGCTGAGTGCACACTGACCAGACAGACAGTGGACACCAGCTGGACAGACAGTGGACGTTGTCAAATTGCGATGTGTTAACAGGAATGCTGGCTGAGAAATACTTCCAAGACTATTGAACCCTTTGGCCAATCGTTCATTCCTGCATGTATGCATTGTGGATATTTGTGTTGATCCTCTGATTAAGGCTGCCATTAATAATTACATCAGAGCTGTTGGTCAAACATTACCCAAAACATTCATCATTGGATGGATGGGAAGCCAGTAAAGACATTCCCATTGCCATGGTGACTCATGGGGAGTGGTTCAGGGAACCATTGACAGGACAGTGGCAGGGTGGGTAAAAATACTATTGCAATATGCCAGCGTATAATGAAACATTTGAACAGTCAAATGTTTAGCATTTGAATGTATACCGTTGCATGAGTACACATTAAAGATAGGAGACTAGTTGTTGATAACATCCAGTGCCAAACATGAAATGCAATGTCCACTTATCAATGTTTTGACGCCGTTTTATTTGTCTCAAACAATAAGGTTTCACAGTACCACATTTTACATGCATTTGTGCGTTGGTGACACTCAATTAACTTCCACAGTAATCTTCTTGCTCTTGCTCTTGATATGGACATTGAGCCTAACTACACATATTGCTTGCAACGTGTAACTTGTAATCGCAGACATCAAACACGTATTTAATAAACTATTTATATATTAGTACTTTTAACTGCACTGATGTACCAATATTATACCACTTTCATTTACAGTACGTCATTGGTAACAGCCGTGCAGACATGAATTATGGCTTTCAGAATAGTTAGTTTATCAAATTCTATGGGCGCAAACAAATAATATATTTTTCATTTCATATAGTAAGAACATCTAAGATAGACTACATCTCACAGGATCATTTGGGTAACCGGGTGGAAATATTATTTAGAAAAGCCCAACAGTTAGAAATGAAAGAGGCTAATAAATCAACAAGATATCCCCAATTTCATAAACAATTTAACCAACTGCGAAAGAACTGGGAGAGCAAGTGCAACCAAACCAAAGCCAGCGTGAGAAATGTACGCAATGTGAATAAATAAAACGCATCTGCAGTTTCAAATATACAAGTTCATTACAATGAGACAGTAACTACTTGTTAGCTGAAATTGTCCATGACATCTAGTATCTGATGCTCTGTATTGAGAACCTTGGTTATTGAAACTGCCATAATACAAACATGAAGTGGCCAAGCAGATTTCACAAAAGATTCTTTCCATATCACGAAAATGTCCACCTTAACTGGACAACCCTGTTGACTGTTTCATAGAAACCATAAGGTTTTAGGGACCAAGGAAAAACATTTATTTTTCCTGCGCGTTATACGCAAAACCAAAAAAACAATGCATGCATCTCGCATCAACAAAACATTCACTGATGATGACAACGTATTCTCATCGACTCAAACTTCTGCTTGAAACCTGAGATATCACGCATGAAATACGTATATGAATAAGATCTAGATACTCCACAGTGAAATATACTGATGGCAGTAGTTAGCCATTAGCTGACTGGGATCCTTCTGGTCCATGGGATACAACCGACACCTCAACCAGTCGACCAGCCAGCCACGCTCGACACCCACAGGGTATCTCTGTCTACCCCACAATGCTGTAACCCTCAAACGACAGGTCTTGATGCTTGTGCGGGGGACATACTTCACCCCACCCCTAGTAGTCGTCGCCACGGCTGAGCACCTCCTTGCAGGTGGGGCGCAGATAGAGCGTGTGTTCGAACTGAGCGGTGTAGCTGCCCTTGATGTCGCAGAGAGGGGGGTAAGCCTCGATGATGCCGACATCGCACAGGTTCCTCAGCGCCATGAGGTACTTTGTCTGGCCGAGTCGGTCGAGCCAGCGCCGACAGAACGCCAGCGTGCCGAAGTTCTGGTTGATCACATTCAGCAGTTGCTTCGACTTGGTCATCCTGCAACACAGATTCACGGATCCTTCACGTGGCTACCTACAAGGCCTTGCAAGCTTACAAAATGGCTGCCGTAAACAGTTGAGTATTTGTTGCATATTGTTTGTGTTCTTGCCACAGACGTTTTTCTTTGTGAGATGAACTTAGGATACGCGACAACAGTGTACCGGAAATATTGTTTTGACAGATGTCCTGCTGCATTAGTCATGTGATGAACATGTATGTAGATGTTGTTGGTAAAGCAACGATAGTGGTCATGCAAATAATTACAACTATGACAATGATTTCTGAATCCGTCAGGTGTGCTGTCATCATACAATGTGGATGAAAATCCACCAACAGAGTCAGCCGACCCCGAGGTTATACATTTGACACAAACCTGAGAGGGACGTGGCCAACCTCGTAGTTCTTCATGTAGTGTGACACCTCCATGTCGTCGTGTACGTGTCCTTTACCAGTGCTACCAAATGTCTCGATTGCAAAGAACTCTCCTTCCTATAACACACAGCACTTCCATTTTATCTGGCCACGCTCATCCACAATCAATGCAATTGTAAAATACAGTGAACATGTTAAGATACCTCAATTTCACAAAAGCAATGGTGCTGCATTGAAGTACAGATCACCAATGGGTACGTGAGGCCAAATGACAATGAACAAATGGCATGTTAATCTTGCAAAACGGGACCACGCTGAAATCCATATTGTTGCTGTATGGATAATGTTTGGATATAAGAAATGTTTACTTTTCTTGTCACGAGTCCACTGAGCAGCATCAACAGTAACTTCTTATGGCCACTCCCATTACAAATCTAGAACTAGTGGGAGGACATTATCTGGACAAACCCTCAAGATGCCATCAAAGCCACACGCATATTGCACGTGAACACACATGCATGTAGGCAGTCACACCACACACACATACCTCCATCTTAGTGGTCTCTCCACCCTTCACTAGCGGCACAGTCTTGCCGGCGTGGATGCGATAGGCCCCCACTGAGTGACCATTCAAGTTGCGGATGCACTTGACTGAAACAGACGACAATCCGTGCATAACAGCGTCTGATGTATGCATCCAATACTGTAATACTGACTGCTATCCAGATGAACAGAGTTAGACATATAGTATTTATCTATTAGCTTAACATATTAATTTGTAAATAGATAATTGTAAAGGACATCTTAGATATATTATTTATTTACTCAAATTACTCATTTTTAATAAATAATTTCAAAGGACATTATATATATATATATATATAAATATATATATATATATATACATATATATACACACACACACATAATTCATTTGGTGCCTCTTATCTTATTGTGTATAGGCCCAATGTGTGACGCAAACAGCAAAACACATTCCTATTTGACATTAAATGTACATTGCATGTTGAAAATGGTGAATAAAGCTGTATTATTATTACTATGTTATAAAGAGAATTAGAGCATCTTAGGAACACATACAGTAGAGAAGTGGAAACGGACAGAGCAGTGCTGTTGTAAAAGCACAAGACTCGCTATTTTATAAGAACACCTATGTCTGTACGTCTATGTACTTACCTTGGTGCGTCTTGCCGTCGAGCTCCACCTCGTACGACTCCATCACTTCCTGGATGGCCTCCCCCACGTCACACAGTCGCACGTCTATGCCAGTCTCCTAGCAACACCACAAGACTCCAACATTTCATGGACAGCCCGACGATACAACACCATTGGCAGCGTTCCTAATCCACTGAGAATTTAGTTGTTTTTAGATCAACTTTGTCTGTTTCTAATTCATTATTATGTTTTATTAATATTCTTAACACAAGAATAAATATGCTGATGAAATACTGCCTGCCATATTAAATTTGATAATCAGAAAGCATTTTTTTTAATCTGAATATTTGCACATAAACTATTAAAATAGCACACACATCAGCTGTCTATATTGCTAGTGTGTGGACTGACAACAAGTTGCTGGAACTGCGCTGATGTCAGACATACAAGAAACTGGTTCCCAAACCACGACAGCAAATAGAGTTTCAGTGCACTTCCCTGACTTAATCTGTTTTGATGTGGTGCTTAAAACATCCCAGCAGTGTAACTATTTGAATATATATAGATGGCAGGGCACCTGTGTCAGGAGCCAGCACCAAGATGCAGTGCCAGGGACAAGATGGACTGCAGTGACACACAAGATACCACACCCGCAGCGTGACACCAACCTTGATGCCTGTGTTGGTGGCAGCCTTCACAGCTTCCAGCAACTTGTCATACCGCGGGTTGAAGGTCATTGTGAACGCACAGTCTATGATATGACCTGCAAACACAATAACAACACCACCCACTGGATCATGTCTTTATCAGTACAAAACCAAGATATCTCGTCAATAGGAGTGTTCAAAGCACGTTACCCATCTCTCTCACACAGACCTGTCAATGTTAGTACCATCCTGACTTCTCTAGGAAACATTCAGCTATGCTGCAATTACTGCATGAAGACATCAGTAGTTGTATTATTCATTTATACAGTCAACTGAAGCAACATGGAGTGAATAAGTAATGACTGAATGAGTCACTGTATTACAAAAATATACATTCCACATACAAAGGTGTGTGCGTTACATAAATACGCACATAACAACATTACCCAAGCTCTGAAATGGCATCAAGATGTACTCTGCATCAATCACAAATGACCACATATTACGATTCTATTACTTACATTTTCTTGCACCAGCATCACTATACATATGGCACCAGCATCACTATACATAGGGCACCAGCATCACTATACATAGGGCACCAGCATCACTATACATATGGCACCAGCATCACTATACATATGGCACCAGCATCACTATACATATGGCACCAGCATCACTATACATATGGCACCAGCATCATTATACATAGGGCACCAGCATCACTATACATATGGCACCAGCATCATTATACATAGGGCACCAGCATCACTATACATATGGCACCAGCATCGTTATACATAGGGCACCAGCATCACTATACACATGGCACCAGCATCACTATACATATGGCACCAGCATCACTATACATATGGCACCAGCATCATTATACATAGGGCACCAGCATCACTATACATATGGCACCAGCATCATTATACATAGGGCACCAGCATCACTATACATATGGCACCAGCATCATTATACATAGGGCACCAGCATCACTATACACATGGCACCAGCATCACTATACATATGGCACCTATGCATCAGAATGATCAGTTCAGAGCATTGTGTGAATCATTGCATTAAATTCACCCAAATACAAATGCCCGTTTGATGAAAAGGCATAAAATGTAAAATCCTGGTACAATAAAATCCAACACACTGCATGCACCCATGACAACTAGCCCCCTGATACACACAGAGGAAATGTGTTTGCAGAATTGTTTTAATGCCATATAATCAGGGTTTCATGCAGAACATTTTTTGCCAGTCAAACATTTTTGGTGGACACGTGGATGTCAACTGTTAAACCAGTTTACAAACTTTAAATGTGTTTTTTGGCATGAAATGGACTACAAACACACGTGACACCATTTACACTCATTTCTGAGGCATAACTGACAACTATGATTTTAGAAGACCCTTTTGCGCCTTAATTTCTTACCTGTCTACCCACATGTTTACCTGTCCAAAACAGGTTTTACCCGTCCAAATGACGGGTGGACGGGTCTCTGCACAAAGCTATGCATATAATTACAGTGAACAAAGTAAGATACAAGCCCATGTATTCTCAGATAAGACGGAGTATTCAATACATTATACATACCATTGATATGGGTGCCAAAGTCGAGCTTCATGACGTCATCATACTGCAGGACAGTCGTGTCCCCAGCGTTGGGGGTGTAGTGAGCAGCACAGTGGTTGAGGGAGACCCCCGTGGGAAACGCCAGTCCCGCCTGCAGCCCATTCTCCCCAATCAACTTGCGGGCAGTACTCTCCACCTGCTCACTAGAAACCAAACCGCTCATAGCGTTAGGACACAGACGCGTTGGAAAGAACACGGAACATCGCAACTAAAATTATTCTAGAATCTAGAGATCGTAGCAATTAAAAAACATCCAAGGCAATTATCAATTTATAGTTTTTTAATACAAAATGTTTTTATCGATTATTAAATGGGTACACAAGTATCTAGATACATTTATAAAAAGTATAACTTGGTAAAGCAAACTCCAACAGTTACCCTCAAAATGGAGATGGTCTGTCACAATGCTTTCGAATCGACAAGAAAGGTCAACAACATCAGTCACATGACACTTCAAATTTCTAAAACCATAACACTTGGGCAAGCATTAATCTAGATAACCAAAATCAGACATGCTATCTGTTGATTTCACCAGAAGTACACACAGCCACACACAGGTCACACAAAGGAGCCAGGATTTGACCGATGACACTACATTGGGTTGCATTTTGTTTTACAAAAAGGTAATCTGAAACAGTGACAACTTACACAATTTCCATCATAGTCATGCCTGGCTTGATGATGCTCTGCATGTAGTGCCTGGTCTGTCGGTGGACCTCGGCCGCCTGCCGCACGTCCTGGTACAGGTCCTGCTGCATGCGGTCCAACATTCGCTTCTCCTCCGACGTGAACCGGTCCTTGGCCGTACGACTGCGAAGTAACAACATCTGATTTAAACTGGTCCATGGCAGTAAGAGTGCAAAATAACATCACAGTAACTAATATCACGACATCTAAATTGTATAAATCCTTGGTGGCAGAACCGTGAAATAAGACAGAGACAAATATTACGATATCTGAACCGGTCCATAGCAGTAAGAGTGAGAACCAAAAACACAGTGACAAATATCACAACATCTCAACACACTTATACCGTGATGGACCATGTCACGGTATAAGTGCAAAATAACATCACAGTACTCAAGCAAATTTAATGATAACACAACTAATAGTTTCTACTCACTTCAAAGGTTCAGCCACCATCGGCGGCTTTCTTCAGGAACTGAATTGTCACTGCTCGCCATCCAGCGAGCAGTGACAATTCAGTTCCCAAAGAAGGCCGTCGATGGTGACTGAAACGTTGAAGTGAGCATATTCACAGTTGCTCTGTCCTGATACTCACTCGTCCTTCTCATCCTTGGGTACTTCGTACTCCATGATCTGTCCTTCAGGGTAGTTCCTGTCGGGGAAGAGTTCTGACACTGGAATAGACGGTGGGTCTGTCTGCTGCTTGGGACCTGGAGGGGAGACAACATCACTTGCATCAACCAACACTGTCACAGCCACAATAAAATGTGTCTTTTTTTTTTAAACATACATAGAAAATACCAATAGTGTTTTTAACAAGTCACTCAAGTCATGTCCCATACGTAACTATTAATCCCATTTGAGACCAGCTCTACATTTCAAGAGCAAGTCGGTATATAGTGAATCAGACATAGCCCTAGTGGAATAATCACAAATGGATAAGATGTCAACATACCTTTATTTTTCTTCTTTTTCTTCTTCTTTTTCTTAGCTGCCCCATCGCCAGTTCCTTCTGCCGTGCCCCCTTCAGTGGCTTCTGCATCTGCATCAGCACCTGCACAGGTACCCCAGTAAATTATGTCACCTGCACAGGTACCCCAGTAAGTTATGTCACCTGCACAGGTACCCCAGTTAGTTATGTCACCTGCACAGGTACCTCAGTAAGTTATGTTACCTGCACATGTACCTCAATAAATTATGTTACCTGCACAGGTACCTCAGTAAGTTATGTTACCTGCACAGGTACCCCAGTAAGTTATGTTACCTGCACATACACCTCAGTAAATTATGTTACCTGCACAGGTACCTCAGTAAGTTATGTTACCTGCACAGGTATCTCAGTAAGTTATGTTACCTGCACAGGCATCCCAATAAGTTGCACACCAGTAAGTTAAGTCGCACTAGACAATACGAAGAACAACAGGGGAGGGCCATAGAGACTCCATACATTAGTCAAAAGTGGCATATTAGTCCTGATTCCCAAAATATGTCTCCCTCTGCTGGACAAATATTCACTATCTTTCAATGCACACAAATCTGACAGAGGGCGCCACCCATGTTTACTATAAATCGGGTGTTGTAAGACCAGGTTTGACACTCTTCATTTCATCCCAAATTTGAATAGGCCTGTTATTGAAAATTTCACAGCATATTTAACCACCATTGATAGAAAATGTCTTGAAAAATTAAAGCGCTTTAATAATTTACTTCCCTGGGAGACCTGTTCAATCAAACACCTTCTCAACTTCCCCAGGAAGCATGTGCTACATTTAATGCGCAAATGTTGCTCGTACACATATTCACAACAGGTAATAGCCAGGTACTCATCTTGCCCAAGGTTTTAATGCAACACAGGATTCGAACCCATGTTCTCTTAGTTGAGAATTCAAAGCTCTACCCCCTGAGCCACTGTGCTCTAAATCACCAATCAAAATTACACCAGTATCAATTTGCATAATGACAATAATTAAACAATACACACATATTAATAAGTTACATAGAAATAAGTAAACCATTAAACTCCATTAAATTATGTTATCAAAGAAAAACACTCAGTAACCTGGGTATCTTTGCAGCGGATCGTAATAAACTTGTCTTAATCTGGGCAACCTATATCACATGTTCAAATGGCTACTTAGGCCTGCCTTGTTCCTGTAACTAAGTACTGTTTTATATTAATTTTACTTGTAGCAAAGTACATGTATCTGTACTTTCTTACTTCCATATTTTTTAGTTAATTTTATGTTACAACTCCTATGATCAAGCCTCTTCATTGTTTGCATCCTTAACTGGTTAAACTTCGTTGGAGGGAGTACTGGCTTCCTTTGCTAGCCCCAATGTTTGCACAGCACATGCCACTGGGACAGAGGGGGGGGGGTGCTTCAATGCTACCAATGGTTCTTTGAAACAATCTCCAACTAATTGCTAGCCAGCATTTCTGTACATGAGGTAACTGGCCTCTGAGGGGGAATTGATTGGTAATGTCAGGCTAGCAGCTTTAGTGAAATTACACAATCTTGATTAATGGGTCATGACAAATAACAGCTGACATTCACTTGTAAGCTACCTTATAGGCTTGGGCAAGGATTTTTCACTCAAATTTACCATATTGCTGCATGACTTACACATAGAAATATTAACCGTTGTGGAATACAATTTATATGCATAAAAACGTCATTATGTTATCTCTCTGTATACCAAATTCCGTTCTTGTTCCTCAAATATAATGCGTTCAGGAGGATTTTAAAACAACCCCCTACTCAACAAAAATCGGCCTGTTGCGACACGCTGCCTGTGCTAAGATGCTATGTTGTTACGCTAGCGCGCGCGCCTCATCGCGTTTACCACCAGGGTTAAAATTTGCTATCCAGTACATATCATTTTATGAATATAACATTTTATTTGTGGGGGCGCACGCCTTTGAAAGCTGGTGGTACTTTCCCCCCCGAGTCGCGACACTTCGAGTCTTTGGCAGATCGCTGCACGCGTTAGTAGTAAGTAAGTCGCTAATGTCGTATTCCACGCGTATTTTAGCAATTTCTAAACATCAAGGCACACAACGGCTACCAATTGTCTGATGGTCAACGTATTGCATTTTATTGATAATTTATAGCGAATAATTTGTCTATTTGCCTGTTGCTAAATCTATGGGTTTGCCCTTGCAACGAAATAGGCTGACCTAGATATCAACATCACGGCGGGCGCCAGGACTAGTCGATCTTTGTTGTGAGGGGTGTCAAGGAAGCTGTCGAAACTCGCCGTTTACTTGAGAAACGATCTTTATGAACATATTTTTCACGTCTTGTTGTTTTACTCGTATTATAGATGACAACTATTACAACTGTATTGTCCACACAACAGTAATTGATACGAAATTCGGCATAATGCGCCGCTATATCAGCTAGACCAACGACAAACATACGCCGCTGCAAAGTCTGCGCCGTTGCGATAAAGCCGCCTTTCTACTTATATTCGCCCAAAACGTGGATTATTACATTTACAATGCCTTTGAAATAGTATAAAACAATTTTATTTAAAAAAAGCAGAGACAAGAAATAACAATTCTTGGAGACGAATTGATCGACCTAGCGTCGTAATTCCATAACATTATAGTTTTTATATCTTTTTGTGTTAATATTATAATTACGTATGTTGTCAAATCATTTTGAAATTCATTCACCCACATGATGGAATGTATTTCGGAATTTATCAATATAATTATTTTATAAATATATGTTATTATATCTTAATTACCTCAACCAGCATGTCATTTTTTATTATTTATTAATTAATAGTTTACAAATTAACATATATTTGAGTTTTTATAATTACAATTGACACAACTATTATATTGCTGTAGTCATTTGTTAATAATTAAGTACTATGTATATTATTATATATTTATTTATTCTGCTACTTTATTTATTTACTTATTTACTCTTAATTAGCTCACCCAGCATGTCATTTTAATTATTTATTAATTAATAGTTTACAAATTAACATATATTTGAGTTTTTATAATTACAATTGACACAACTATTATATTGCTGTAGTCATTTGTTAATAATTAAGTACTATGCCTATTATTATATATTTATTTATTCTACTACTTTATATATATATATATATATATATATATATATATATGTATATTTTCTTGACTACATTGACATATGATATAGACTACAACAATGCCATCTCTGTTTAATTTTAGTTTCTCTTGTAGTTCTGTACAACACTGATTTAGACAAACGTACTCATATGTTTTACTTGTACTTTTATTTTATTTATTTCTTAGAATGTTTTAATGTTGTCAACACTACCGAACAGAGTTTGTACTTTGGATTTTAGTGTCTAAATAAAGTGTATTATTATTATTATTATTATTATTATCTTATAATACTTTTATTACATTTGGTCATATATGACAAAATATGTAATCAAATAATATATATATATATATTATATATATATTTAATGGTTTCTAAATTATAAATTAGTTCATTATGTAAAAATTGTACACACAAAAGAGAATTTTAGAAGAACTCTTATTTCACGTAAACAACACAATTATATGATTTATGTGAAAATCATGCAGTAGATATACATAACAACAATACCTGTGCTAAATTAAAAGTTTGTAACTTTAATATATGTTTAGCTAGAGCATGGCCAAAATATACCTAATTTTCACTGTCATGGCAGCCATATTGGATACCTAATTTGCATAATTTATGCAAAAAATGAGAAATAGCTCAATTCTATTGAAAACTAGTTACATGCCAAATTTGGTTGATCTGTGTTGAAAAGTAAAGATTTTTTTTTGAATCTATACTACCTACCTTGAAGTTTTGACATTTCCCCCCGAGGTAATCGGGGAAAAAAGTAAAATATAAAACCCAAACGACATGACATGGCTGAACGAAACTTGTTTTACTATCCGAATATAATATGTATCTTTCACAATTTCACATTTTTATCGCTTTTAGTGACTTTTTCAATTTTGAGCTTGTCTCAGGCCAAGTGTCAATTTGCTAAAATAACATATTCCCACATTTTCAATATGGCATATCTCTGGAAATATGAGTCATACCACTCTAATAATTTATGTACATGTTGACCATGTTGTTGTCCTTGGATGCATTTAATATTGAGTTATTCTAGTAATAAGTTAAAAAGTTGTTAAGTCAAAAATGACATTTTATAATAAATTCCTTGCCCAGGCCTATACTTTAAAGTCAAACTTAAAGATTATTTTAGATGCTCAATTTCTTGTCAATCAAATGCATGAGTTGATAATTTAGCAGGCTGATCAATTATTGGGGCCAAATCAGATGCTCAATTCCTTTTCACTCAATTCAAATGTGCATTCCAATTCATTACGTTCAAAATCTTTTTAATTCCTTCGGAATTGGTCCCAGGCCTGAATACGATGATACTTATGCTGTCACATGACAACCAGTTGACCACCAACCTTCATTGTTTTTGTCATCTAAATTCTGTGATGCGAGTTTTTCTGTAACAGTGTTGACGTCTGATTGGTCCTCACTTTCATCTTCTAGTGCATCACCCCCTGCATGATAGGCATAACATCATAGTAACATTTCATATATACAGGTATGAGGATATGCTTCAAAAAGCAGAACTGTGAAAGAAATTGCCTCTTAACTCCTAAGATTTTTTTTATTCTTTCAGTGTGCCAAAAATATTTTTTACTTATTAATGCATACAGCAAATGTTTGGAATATATTCCATATGGATCCAGGAACCAATCAAATACCTGCAACAGCAATTATTTTGGCATATGGAATTGTCAGACTGCAATTTTTACCAGATGCATTGTATCATGTTTATAGTAACTACTCCTTGTATTCAAAACCAAGAGTATCCAAAAACAATTGTGTAGAACTTGTTAGATTGGGAACAATAGCAGAGGAAATAATATAAACTTGTGATGTTATTTAGCAAATTGAAACAGTACTGGTAGACAGTAACCATTTCTAGACTGAGAATAATATAATTTTATAAGACTGAGAACAACGTAAAACAGGGAGATATTGTTTTATGGAGGCCACACAATTTTATGATGATTCAAACAACTGTTGTCACCATAAGTATAACCTTCTAAGTGTAACGTGACCAAGATGCTACACGGCTTTTTCACAGCTGTTCGTTAGTTACAAGCCAAGGTTGTCGACTTGTCCACTCAGTAGACTCCAGATGGCAGCACAAAACAAACACGTGTCCTTTCAACTAGCATCACGTTTCATCACAAACATATGGTTAAAATACTTATGACTGTAACTGATATTTAGAAATGCAGAAACAACTCTGCCATTTAATCGCATCCACCGTGCCACCAAATCAACAACGACGTCAACGTGTTCGCGAACTCCTGAAAAAATAATACTGCCGCAGCGGCCAAATTGTTTGGGATATTTTGCAAACCAGCAACGACGGAAAACAACAACACCTGTCTTCTTTTTCTTCTTCCGCTTTCGTTTTTTCTTTGTTTGCTCTGCAGCGGGGTCTACCTCTTCGACGACTTCATCTTCGCCGTTTAATTTTGTAGTTTCTTCCACGGTTTCTGTATCAGCCATTCTTAAATTGTGCTTTTGTGATAACAAGGTAACTGCTGCGTGTTTCGTTCTAACTCCAACGACTGCCGCTTTAATTTGTGACACCTCGTGCGCCAGGGGGCGCTGTGGCTGGTTACATCAGCTCGATCATGACGATCTTCTCTACCCTGGCACCTCCTTCAAAAACTCCTCTTTTAACCTCATCAAACGAAATCGTCCACGAATAGTGTGGTCGGACATCGGTCATGTGATATAATATTTTAGGTGTTTTAGCCATACGCTGCACATGTTACATGCATCATTATGTTTTGGATATGAATGGGTCGTGTGTGTGTGTGTGTGTGTGTGTGTGTGTGTGTGTGTGTGAGTGCGTGCGTGCGTGCGTGCGTGCGTGCGTGCGTGCGTGCGTGCGTGCGTGCGTGCGTGCGTGCGTGCGTGCGTGCGTGCGTGCGTGCGTGCGTGTATATCCGTATATAGCTGTTCCCAAGGCTGACACCGTATATAGCGACCGGAAGTCATCTGCTGTATTTTTTAGAGTTCGACTTCGCTCACGTATACTAGCTCCCACTGTTTGCGGAGACGATCAGCCAGGAGTACAATAACACAGCGCAAGGATGGCTTGAGGTGATGCTGAAAGGAGTTTCTCGTCAAATATATAATATAATTCGTGATC
The DNA here is from genome assembly GCA_964017155.1 of Oasisia sp. SBJ-2009. Taxonomy (NCBI): domain Eukaryota; kingdom Metazoa; phylum Annelida; class Polychaeta; order Sabellida; family Siboglinidae; genus Oasisia; species Oasisia sp. SBJ-2009. The sequence continues at coordinate 47,087,053 of OZ024854.1, forward strand.
ATGATACTATGCAGTATAGAAAATAATCGAAATGTGATTTAATGCAGTTAGACTTATTTATTACTAATTTGGTATATGTAGTTAAGACGCTAACTGTGAGCACATGTTGTACCCGTGTATCTCCATCCAGGTGTCGACGTCCACTGCCCTCAGTAACATAGACGCACACTGAGGTGATTGCCAAATCTGATTATCGAGCAATCAAGCATTCCCAAATAATTTCTCATGGGTTTCAAGATGATAATTGTCACAACATAATTCGAAATCGCTTTCATTGAGTTTGAGTTTGACACGGACGACGTCCACCGAAGACTGGCGCTACCAAGCTAACTGTATACCTCGATACGGGGTGGTGGAAACATCGACAACTAGTCAACCTCTCAGATCCCACAGTATCCTTGGGAGAAGACTACTGTGCCACTCTTCTTGGGTTGTAGAGGACCAACGACTTCAAAGGGAATTGGTAAAGGTGAGTCCCCTGAAAAGCTGAAGAAGAACCCCAGGTTTCACAAAGCGTTCATGCAACTCGGTGAGGACTAGAACTTCAGGTTTCGCGTGCTGAAGCAGTTGGAACAGTTCACCTGCCTGGTGTACAGAGAATCGCGAGTTTTCTCTGGACGTCCTCCGTGCTAAACTCCTACGCCGCAGATGGTGGGCGAAAACGACACAAGCACGTCCAAGTTTAAGATCGACCTGGCTCGCTTTCCTCCCTGCCACTCTGCTTTGAAGCCGCAAGTTCAGCGGGTGAACCACCGCGTTGCTTTGTACAAGCGGACGTCGAACACATCGTGTAAAATCAGAAACCTTACGATGATGGGCAAGGGTGGACCAAAACTGACGATGGAGTGTTGGGAACCGGTGTGATCATGCTGTCTTGTCCTACCAAGCTCACTGGTTGATCTCCTTGTAATGTCCCTGCGGGGATTAATATAGTGTTCTTATTACGGACATTGGTGATCCTGAAGAGAAAGAAGAAGAGAAGAAGAAAGAAGAGGACGAGTTTGACTTTGATGATTTTAGTGAAAGCGATGGTGAATGATGTTTTGACAATTGGACATTTTGCTGACTTGTTAATATAGCAAACCGTTTTCTACGTATTTTTTCCCGATCTAATGACACCGATTAAAAGTATATTTCTGGGGTGGGATTGCATGGTACCCCCTCCTTCCTACTAGACTATAACTATGTCTTCTTAGACTATGCCTTTGTTCGCATTTTCTTCTTTAATATTTACTCAATCACTGTCATAAGATTATAAGTATTTGTCCACTAGCCTTTAACATCATACGTATAAGAAAGGCTGTCATTATGCAGTCAAGTGTCAATACCAACTTAAATAATTCGCCAGTCCTTTAAAAAGTGCATTCTTAAACTGACTGGACCTATCACATACGAAACAATTCAAACTTGATTTACCGCGAAGTTTCTATGGCATGGCGACAGCAATCTTGGACTGATTTGAAAAGTTTTGAAAACAAGTGTGCTAGTTCTGGAACCAAGGATACAGCTGTACATTGTAGGTCATGTGGTTTAACGCCCTCTGCACCATTGTGTTTTGACTAATCTACTAGACGGACAATTACGTATTTGTAGTTAATGACGGTGACGGATGGTGCGTGTGCGTGTGCGTGTGCGTGTGCGTGTGCGTGTGCGTGTGCGTGTGCGTGTGCGTGTGCGTGTGCGTGTGCGTGTGCGTGTGCGTGTGCGTGTGCGTGTGCGTGTGCGTGTGCGTGTGCGTGTGCGTGTGCGTGTGCGTGTGCGTGTGCGTGTGCGTGTGCGTGTGCGTGTGCGTGTGCGTGTGCGTGTGCGTGTGCGTGTGCGTGTGCGTGTGCGTGTGCGTGTGCGTGTGCGTGTGCGTGTGCGTGTGCGTGTGCGTGTGCGTGTGCGTGTGCGTGTGCGTGTGCGTGTGCGTGTGCGTGTGCGTGTGCGTGTGCGTGTGCGTGTGCGTGTGCGTGTGCGTGTGCGTGTGCGTGTGCGTGTGCGTGTGCGTGTGCGTGTGCGTGTGCGTGTGCGTGTGCGTGTGCGTGTGCGTGTGCGTGTGCGTGTGCGTGTGCGTGTGCGTGTGCGTGTGCGTGTGCGTGTGCGTGTGCGTGTGCGTGTGCGTGTGCGTGTGCGTGTGCGTGTGCGTGTGCGTGTGCGTGTGCGTGTGCGTGTGCGTGTGCGTGTGCGTGTGCGTGTGCGTGTGCGTGTGCGTGTGCGTGTGCGTGTGCGTGTGCGTGTGCGTGTGCGTGTGCGTGTGCGTGTGCGTGTGCGTGTGCGTGTGCGTGTGCGTGTGCGTGTGCGTGTGCGTGTGCGTGTGCGTGTGCGTGTGCGTGTGCGTGTGCGTGTGCGTGTGCGTGCGCGTGCGCGTGCGCGTGCGCGTGCGCGTGCGCGTGCGCGTGCGCGTGCGCGTGCGCGTGCGCGTGCGCGTGCGCGTGCGCGTGCGCGTGCGCGTGCGCGTGCGCGTGCGCGTGCGCGTGCGCGTGCGCGTGCGCGTGCGCGTGCGCGTGCGCGTGTGTGTGTAGGTTTGTGTGTGTGTGTGTGTGTGTGTGTGTGTGTGTGTGTGTGTGTGTGTGTGTGTGTGTGTGTGTAGGTTTGTGTATGTAGGTTGTGTGTGTATGTATATATGGTGTATGTGTGCGTATGTGTGTAGGTATATATGATGTATGTGTGCATATGTGTATGTATGTGTGTGCGTATGTGTATGTATGTGTGTGCGTGCGTGCTTGCTTGCGTGCGCGCGCGTTTGTGTGTGGGGGGAGCTGTATTGGGGCGCCGCGTTATTGTATTGGTACTGAACCATTTCATATTTGCGACATGTTATGGTGAGGTACAAATTACACAAGTAATTGTGTCAACGTGTCTGTTGTCTTTACAATTACCGTGCTGAATATGGTCTATGGTAACGTTCCGATTTTAGTACGACAGCAATACTTCGGAAAGATTCTTACCATTGCAATCACAGTTGCTAACTATACATGAGCTGTTCATATATGATCATACGATTTCACCCGACATTACGACATATTTGTTTTATGTCATCTATGATCATGACAATTATTGAACGACGTTTTTGTAGGCCATATTCGTCACAGTAACTGTTTAGACAAAAGACTTACTGAAACAATTACTTTTTTTTTAATAATATTTATGAACATGAACTTATGTCTGAAATAAACATTATTATAATTACGCCACATTATGATTATGGTATATTGAATCAGAACGTGCAGCGAAACAAAATAGCATTTTAATGCCTTGCAAATAACACTTTTAGAAAGAGAAGTTCTCAAACAATTGTTCAACCATGTCAAACACGCGGGATCCTACGCCGGCAGGTCGTTTGACGACGATGCCAACAAAGCGGATCTTGCATGGGTACTCGCGCACGCAGGCGCAGGCGCGCGCACGCCGACTGAAAGACAATACCAAGTCGGTTCCCGCAAGTCAACCTCTATCACTGATGTTGACACGGTCGGACGGTGACAGGCCACCTGAAGTAATCCAGCATCCTGCCCGCGGCGACGATATAAGTACAGAGAACGATGTCAACTCTTGGTCGAAAACGCAACGTCGTAAGCTGCGACTAGAGTATGAAGGCCAGGATAATAATTTGTAATGGCGACTCCCAGGAGATCTGACGACACTGTGACCAGGCTGGGTGGATTCTACATAGCACTCAATACTCGCAGACCTTGGCAGGAAGTCTGAAGACTCTCCATCAGAGTCACCCACCATCACCGCTGCAAACCTGCAATATGATTATTGTTTAGAGCGCTGATTTATGAGTGGACTTTGTGTGCCTGCATGAGTAGCGAGTGTTTTATATATGCGCGAGTGGTCGCACGCTTTTATGCAAGCCACATGCGCGCTCGCCCAAACGGACGAACGAACGACTAAACGAACGGACGGACGGACGGGCGGGCGGGCGGGCGGGCGGGCGGGCGGGCGGGCGGGCGGGCGGGCGGGCGGGCGGGCGGGCGGGCGGGCGGGCGGGCGGGCGGGCGGGCGGGCGGGCGGGCGGGCGGGCGGGCGGACGGACGGACGAACGAACGAACGAACGGACGGACGAAAGAACGATGAAAAGAACGAACGCACACGCACGCACGCACGCACGCACGCACGCACGCATATACCCAACACACACACCATACACCACACGCACACACGCGCACGAGCACGCGCACAAACAGACACACACACACACATACACACACGCACGCACGCACGCACGCGCGCGCACGCACGCACGCACACGCACACGCACACGCACACGCACACGCACACGCACACGCACACGCACACGCACACGCACACGCACACGCACACGCACACGCACACGCACACGCACACGCACACGCACACGCACACGCACACGCACACGCACACGCACACGCACACGCACACGCACACGCACACGCACACGCACACGCACACGCACACGCACACGCACACGCACACGCACACGCACACGCACACGCACACGCACACGCACACGCACACGCACACGCACACGCACACGCACACGCACACGCACACGCACACGCACACGCACACGCACACGCACACGCACACGCACACGCACACGCACACGCACACGCACACGCACACGCACACGCACACGCACACGCACACGCACACGCACACGCACACGCACACGCACACGCACACGCACACGCACACGCACACGCACACGCACACGCACACGCACAATTTCATGCTCACTCACTCACTCACTCACTCACTCACTCACTCACTCATCCACCCACTCATTCACTCATTATTAAGAACTTTATTGTAGTGACTGCTAATAAAAGTGTAGGACTATAGGTACCTAGTATAACTAGTATGACAAGGCATGCAAGGAAGGCAATTGTAGCTGTTACCATGAAAAACTCAGCTGCACAATCTACTGCATCTGCACAGCAGGTGATGAATGCTGCAACCCATTTACGAAGAAAGAGGAGATGGAGAAGAACGATGACCAGCATGACCATGACTATGATGATGATTGTGTAGATCGTGATGAGTCATAAGAACAACACTCAGTATTGGATAGATAGCATGTGTGCTCACAGCTATCTATGCTCAGTTGGTTTGACTATGAAAGTTTACATTTGGTTATGTTAGCCATAGGCTAGTGTTTCTATGTTTAATAAAATTAACTATAAATAAAACCATTAATTGTCTGTTTCATTGTCAGTTAAGCGAATTGGGGAAGTTAAGAAAATTTCAAAAATTTTGAGCCAAAATGACCTTGACCTTGATTTTATACATTGACCATGACCTTTAATCACGAAAATAATAACATATATGAATTCCTCGAGTCAAACTGATATAGAAAAGTGCTATTGCACATGATTCTAGGTCTATTAGTTCAAACGTTATACTTGGATCAACCTCAACTAGCGTTAACAATGCTAATTATGCTAATTAGCTAATAAAAAAAGTTCCCCAAAGTTGGCCCAGTGCCAACAAAGCTCAAAATCTCCCAGACACCCATGTGAATACATATCAATCAAAAAACCTTACAGTTATTACAATTTCTAGGTTCACCATTGAAAGGATACAGCTGGCAACTAGACCAATAGTCTATTTTGGCTGGGAATCAACTGCCGTTCCGCCGACAGTCTACCTTGTCAAATGCGGTTAATGTATTGATAACCGAGTAGCCCATTCTCGCGCGCCAGGGGTCGCTACTGCTGATTTCGTAAATAGCAGGCAGCAGTACCCCTGGCTGATCCCTTTGCAAAACTCCTTTCAAGCTCAGTCAATGAAATCGCTCACGACCCTCCGGTCGTGTAATGTAATTTTGGGTGATTTCAGCCATATACAGCTCGTGTTACTTGCATTGTTTAGGATGCTAATGGTTGGGGATTACCACCAGTCCTGTATGCGTCTTCAAATTGGGGCGGGTACTTGGCGCTGTTCCCACGGCTGACGCAGTAGCGACTAATTCTTTTAGTTCGACTCCGCTCACTTCCACGGTTTGCGGAAACGATCAGCCAGAGGTATTGTAGCGCAGCGTAACGACCCTGGGTTGCGAAGATGGGCTAACTGGTAAGAGTATGAACAGGTTACGTCAACCCTTCCATGAAAATGGTGCTGGCAATGCAACTTAAATGTTACGTCTTTAAGGAGGATTTTTTGTGGTATGCCACTTGCATAAGATTGTTTATTAATTGCAAATGGTTAGGTTTTGTTAATATGCGTACTTCTAGTTGCACAACCATGACGATTACCTTTTGTTGCCATTTAAAATGTCTCAATCTACGAAAAAATAATCCATTAACACTTTCAAAAAAGTGCCTTGTAGTCTAAACAGGCGAAACTGACGGATATAACGATAGCCTAAAACAAACAAACAAACAAACAAACAAACAAACAAACAAACAAACAAACAAACAAACAAACAAACAAACAAACAAACAAACAAACAAACAAACAAACAAACAAACAAACAAACAAACAAACAAACAAACAAGCAAACAAACAAACAAACAAACAACAAACAAACAAACAAAAATAAACGAACATCTCATCAAAGTCCTACAGGCTGTTTTTATATAAACACCTATTGTATTTCCCCACGTAATCTTGTTTGCACTTCGCGGGCCAAGTGATGTTGACTTCCACCTGTGCCGGTATCATACGTTGAGTGAACACGGTCTCGTTGTCCTAGCGTGAAAACCTGGATGTCGTGACGATCGACTCAATATCACGAGAAGTATTCCTTTTATCGGCCGGCCAAATACGACCTTAATTACGAGCCGCTGTCGTCGCCAAATGTGATCACAGATTGAGCGTCGTGAGGATAATGTTAAGCCGCCAGAGTCGACGGTTATTAATTATTACAACCAATTATGATTTCGTGTAATCTTTCAATTTGTGTGCGTCACTGAGACGCGTAACGTGGAGATGTATTTCAGGTTTAGGTTTAATGCCAGAGTATCCGCTCACAGCAGCACGGTATAAAGGTGTCGTCGGTGACGATAATTGGAAAGCAAAATGGCGAAGATTGACGACACTGCGTCGAAGAGAAGACGACGGAAGACACGCAATGTCGTGCTCAGCCTCTGACTCGATGTCATCAATCTGATGTCATAAATCCTATTATAAATTTGTATTACTTTAATTTATTAATTAGCCAACTGGATGACCCTTAAGTTGGCTGCATTCGTCGTGCCTTAAGTTAACAGGGCACGCAAGTGACTCTCGTTTCCGGTTCGTCTTAAGCGATACTTAAAGAGATCTTAATAAATACACTAATATAACTGGGAACATACCACCAAATGGATTCCTACGCCATTGCTTTCATTGTAGTCATGCTTAAAAGAACTGCATTGTGTACTTTGTTTGTAAAATTATGGAAGCACTAAATGTAGGACTGGTTGAATGGAAATGACATTTCTGCGTAGCGTTATATCACAGCTGCGAAATAATTATATTTGTCAGACAGTGAACAGGTGCGTATGCATACTGGTGTAATTTGACCTAGAGGTGTCAACATTAGCAATCGGCCGTTGATTGAAGCAAAAATGAAGGGGTGTCAGGTTAGAGACTGGATTGTAGGAGAAAGAGAATTTTATACATGACGTGGGGAGAGACCTGGGCTAGTTGTAACACGGGTAAGTTGTAACAGAGGGCTTGCGGACAAATCTGCTAATGCAAATTATTCTGCAAGACGTTCATCAATATATTTGAGCATGTCGTGTGTAATATCACGTAAATCTTCGACATGCCGTTAAGTTACGCCATTTTAAAAGAAAATAGGTACTACCGTATCGGGGTAACTTGTAACACTCTAGGACACCTCATATAACTCATTATGCCACAAATATGTAATAAGCCAGGCATTTAATTATGCGCCAATAATCTGCGGGAGATATGAGGGGTCCCATCGGCATAACAAAGGTTTCGACCGGTTAAGTAACTCATATTCAATCTTGAAATGTGTCCTAAAGTGTTACAAGTTATCCCGTACCGGGGTAACTTGTAACATTTTAGGACACATCATGTAACTCATTATACTACAAACGTGTAATAGTCCGGGCAACTCATTATGCCCTGATTATCTGCGGGAATATGTGTGGATTCTTTGGCGTAAAACAGTTTCTATCGGTTAAGAAACCCATCCGCAATCTTGAAATGTGTTGTATTTGTTACAACTAGCCCCGGTCTCCCCTACCATGGATTAATAAACCTGGTGGGAAATCAAAGAAATGTTACAATGGCCCTATCTCGTTGTCGGTAAGAATGTTAAAAGTCAAAATTACGGTAACACACAAACAATTAGAAAATAATAACTTATCTGTATAATCATAATACGTAATTCTTTCCAGTCGTTGGAGACAGGATCATGAATGAAAATGGCAAAATACCATGGCACCGGTATGACGGCGACGAGTCTTGCGTACTTACGCAATGTTAAAACAACGTCTAAACAAAACGGTGATTCTCCCCAGTATTAAAAAGAAGGTCAACTACTGCTCGAAGAACTTTCAAACGACTTCGAAGATGTTCTTCGAGTGATTTGTAGTTGGGAATTCGGACTCAGTCAAATAGCCGATAAGTAACAATCATTTCAGCGCTGTTCCAAGCAATGGTGAAAATCGGCACTGCACATAAAAGAAATTCAGTTATCGTACGCTAATTCTGTCATAGTGAAACATCTTTCACACCCTTATAATTTGCCTTCTTCGTGACGCTCCAACAAAGCAGGTTTTGTCATATAAAAATGAAAGCGACAATTTAGACAGCAGAATGAGTGGTAAACAACCGTGCACAGAAGCTGCGAAGTCGGCACCTCGAACACCCGAGGTTGCCCACCATACCGGCAACTAGGGCCCACTGGACCGACACCTTCGACGACACGCGATTGTAGGGTATTTGCCAAAAAATTATGTGATGAACTTAAAATGTAAAAAAATTTCAGCACGAATTGTGAAGGGCGACAGCTTTATGTTAACATTGCTCGCCAGTACCTTCATCATCTCGATTCGACTCGTCTATTGACTGAGGCGGCGGCTTCAAACACGACTTCAACTTCGCTACTCCCTCGTTCAAGAAGAAATACCTGACCACTGTAAACAAAGTCCAGCAACAGAAGACGCATAGTTACATTCTTCACGAACCCAGAGGCGCGCATAGGCACACACGCGCTCACACACGTACGCACGCACACAAAGACGCACCCAAATGTTCGTGCAAACCACACACTCACAGACGCACGCACACACACACGCGCACACACACACACGCGCGCACACACAGACACACACACACACACACACACACACACACACACACACACACACACATTCACCCACCAACTCACTCACCCACCCACTCACTCACTCAAACACACAACACTTACCTACGCGCACGCGCACGCGCACGCGCACGCGCACGCGCACGCGCACGCGCACGCGCACGCACACTGAGACCGTACAATACAAGTGTCGTATATATATCCCCTTTAAAACATTTTTATAAGTATATCTCGAGCATTATTGTTTTGGGGGAAACGATAAATTGAATGTTTCACTTTCCGTGAATGGTTTACGAGAATATACTATACAAAGGATCATCACAATTAAGATTTACATCTAGTTATTGTTGCAAAACTTAATTCGGATTATCGTAATATTATCTAATTGTAAGGTAAACATGAAGCGATGTTCGTTTGTACTTAGCAAGCTTCTGGTGCCCTTGTCGTGATGTCTCTGGTCTCAGACTTAAGGCTGTTTCCATTACACTGATCGGTTCGAGACAATGTTTACTCGATTGACAAGTTGCAATTAATATTGGCAAAGGAGAAAGTTCCTAGTGTAGTCGTCAATCTGTGACATCCTCGCAAGCCAGGGGCCGTTGCGCTGCGCAACAGTATCAACAGTCTGGTCGTTTCCGCAAACCATAGAAATGAACGGAGTCGAACAATAAAATCATAGCAAATGACTTCGCCAGTCGCTACTGCGTCAGCTGCGAAATAGCACAAATACCAACCCCAATTTAAAGAACGGATATACCAATGGTGGGAATCCCTATATAATGACCCATTCGCATGCAACACGACTGAAATCATCCAACATTATATCACATGACCGAAGGCCAACGACACTCCTCATGAGCGATTTCATTGGCTGGAGTTAAAAGATGAGCTTTGCAAAGGGATGTGCCTGGGGTACTTGTAGGCTGGTACTGACGTAATCAGGCGCAGCGACCTCTGGCGCACGAGGATGAGTTATCCAATGTAGCGTGACACAGTATAGGACAACAAGCAATTCTCGTTTCCCGTCCGTTTTGAGCGATACAATGAACTAGACCGTACACAACTGGCCCCCGTCTCGTTGTCCGTAAACACATTCAAAGTTACAATTACGGCAATACGCAAACAATATGAAAATAATAACTTATCTGTAGCATAGTCCCCACCTTACTGATGAGGTTTATTTGGTGGAAACTTGTAAAACTTACAATGGAGGTCAGTCGCAGCGACCCCTGGCGGGAGGACGATCTGTGATCTTGACGACGATATTAGTCTTGGCTCTCGTAACGGGAACGTTCGCCCCGGCTGCATTCCGACGACAGCCGAATAATGTAGTGCCTAAAGAATGGAGAAGTGTCACCCTCCAGAGAAGACGCCCTACGGCGTGTCCTGGGCTGCACTCTCGGTCGAGAGCAACCGATCAGTGACAGGTCGCTGTCGGCTGGTGGACCCGGACACGAGTTGCCACAAGATTTCGGTGTTTATTAACTATGTGTAATCATACTACGGACTAGCCGCATTGCCCACGTCGTGATAAAACATACATCACGAACACCCCCAGCATCCTTGAAGAGCAAGCAGCTCTGACGCATTATGATCGTGTTCCCGTTAATTAAGACAATAACCACCGTTGTGCGGTGGCGAGTTAGGCAATTTACGTGACATATTGCTGACTCAGCATTTTTGTTCTGCTGTCTTTTTCTATTACCAACAGTGGACACGGGCAACAAGCTTGTAAATTAGACGAGACGCTGATATGTAAGCGGACGAATGAATGGCAGAGGGGAATCTGTCTAAAAGTCGTGATATCATCCGTCGGTACCACTGGCTTACCCCTTTATTAAACTCAGCCAATAAAGTCCCTGTTTAGGAGTGTGTTTGGCCTCCGGTCGTGATATATAAATTTGGGAGATTTCAGCCACATTCTGCTCGTGTTATATACACTGTCTGGGATGTAGGATATAGATGCACATATTCGAATACACAACACCATTTAACTGCTCGTGCGATTAGGCGGACGGGTCGCAGTGGCGTAGCCAATTCCCAGAAATTGCTTAGCCGTCTTCAAAATGGGGTGGGTATTTGCGCTGTTCTTACGGGTGATGCAGTCGCGATGATCGATGTCAATAAACTATTTCGAATTGGTTAAATTCCGCACATATCGTCGCGGATTTGCGGGGGCTAGTGCGCATGGCAAACAGCCCTGGCTATAGAGGATGCGTGATATGACACTAGTAAGTCTGACATTTCGCTGACACGTAACACAGTAATCTACAGTAACCACATACGCCCGCCATACATATGTATATAAACGCACACACGCACGCACACTCACGTACGATTCCTCACACACACCTGCCCGAATATACACCCACCCACAAATGCACGCTCGCCTCCGGAAGCACGGACGCAAGCACACCTACAAACACACACACACATACACACGCGCACGCGCACGCGCACGCACACGCACACGCACACGCACACGCACACGCACACGCACACGCACACGCACACGCACACGCACACGCACACGCACACGCACACGCACACGCACGCACGCACGCACGCACGCACGCAAGCACACGCACACGCACACGCACACGCACACGCACACGCACACGCACACGCACACGCACACGCACACGCACACGCACACGCACACGCACACGCACACGCACACGCACACGCACACGCACACGCACACGCACACGCACACGCACACGCACACGCACACGCACACGCACACGCACACGCACACGCACACGCACACGCACACGCACACGCACACGCACACGCACACGCACACGCACACGCACACGCACACGCACACGCACACGCACACGCACACGCACACGCACACGCACACGCACACGCACACGCACACGCACACGCACACGCACACGCACACGCACACGCACACGCACACGCACACGCACACGCACACGCACACGCACACGCACACGCACACGCACACGCACACGCACACGCACACGCACACGCACACGCACACGCACACGCACACGCACACGCACACGCACACGCACACGCACACGCACACGCACACGCACACGCACACGCACACGCACACGCACACGCACACGCACACGCACACGCACACGCACACGCACACGCACACGCACACGCACACGCACACGCACACGCACACGCACACGCACACGCACACGCACACGCACACGCACACGCACACGCACACGCACACGCACACGCACACGCACACGCACACGCACACGCACACGCACACGCACACGCACACGCACACGCACACGCACACGCACACGCACACGCACACGCACACGCACACGCACACGCACACGCACACGCACACGCACACGCACACGCACACGCACACGCACACGCACACGCACACGCACACGCACACGCACACGCACACGCACACGCACACGCACACGCACACGCACACGCACACGCACACGCACACGCACGCAAGCACACGCACGCAAGCACACGCACGCAAGCACACGCACGCAAGCACACGCACGCAAGCACACGCACGCAAGCACACGCACGCAAGCACACGCACGCAAGCACACGCACGCAAGCACACACACTGAATTACGTCATACCGGGTATCAATCATTCGACAATGTACTCGTCGAGCTACTTCGACTCCAGAGAGCCCCCAGCGCGTACCTTTGCCTATGAGCGAGCGGACACGCTTCAGCCACGTGAGGACGACGGCGAGGACAGCGACGTAAAGGAGCACTCGCAGCAGAGCATACAACGCCACCTCGATGGCGTCGTACATCTCGTTGGCGCAGCTCTCGTTCACGTCCCACTGCAAACACACGCCACAGTCTCAGGCCACAGTCAGTGCTCGCCTGCTATTGCCCACACACACACGCACGCACGCACGCACGCACGCACGCACGCACACACACACTCTCTCTCTCTCTCTCTCTCTATATATATATATATATATATATATAGTAACGATTTGTGTGAATTGTTTTCGAGCATTATAATAATATATATATATATATATATATATATTATATATATATATATATTTATATATATATATATATATATATATATATATATATATATATATATATATATATATAGATATATAATGTTCAAACAATATTAATACGATGTAGCCAAGTTAATTTTATGTCAAAAGATGTACGATTGTCGTAAACTGTATTGACAGTTGGCTGCTAAGCTTAGTCTTATAATGTTTGTGTGCATGGTAGGGACAGAAATGTGTGCACGTATGTATGTATTCTATGTATGTTAACGCCACAACTCAAAACATCGAGTATATACTGAATACAGTCCTACTAATGCATTATATGTTTCACGATGTAATAAAATAAGTAATGCTGCTAGGTGTAAGCGTGTTCGGACGGTTGCTATTTAGTAGCACTTCTTTTTGACCAATATTTAATATGTGTTGTGCCTCTTTATGCTCAAAACGATGCTTTAACATTAATTTGGAAGGAAGAATAAACGCAGCTCGTGCTGCTGAAATTTTAATGGAACACCGCCGAGCAAAATAATAATAATAATTTCGTTTCTTAATATAGCGCTTTTTAAGTAACTAAATGCCAATCAAAGCGATACCTCGGAATTTTTGAGTCGGTAGAGTTTCAGGGGCACAAGGATGTACCGGAATATGTTCCTTTTCACCTCAGTGTAGATGGAAGCCATTCCGGACATGCGATGTACACCATGTGGTTATGTGGCTACCTATGACGTCATCGCTCGATTTACGTCACACGGTCAAGCAACCTCATAAAGTGTTAAGCAGAGATGTCAACATTTCCATTTTTGCGAATCTAAAATTCCGTAGCGAGAACGCACAGCTGAATAGTTGAATTTTGTTAAGGTATAATTTAAAGCTATGTACAATTACAAATTTATCATTGTGGAATTTGTTTTCTTATACAGAACGAAGTCACAAATGAAGAAGAAGAAGAAATTGCTTTTATTCGATCTGTACATAATATACACTATGTCAAAAGGTACGCAAATAATACAAAAATACGTACACATATTGTATACATTACATTGAAATAACAAAAGAAGGCCAGGAGACTCGTCTAGAACAGTAATAGACGCTTTAGAGGAGCCACCCTTAAAAAAAAAAAACCTACAACATTACTAAACAGATCACCCAAACAAATTCTTCCCAATAATATAAATAAATAAATGAAAAAAAATGTAAATGTAGCTTACTTGATTACCGAGTTTTTCTTTATGGTATACTTTCTGTGTTGTATAAAGTTGAAATAAGGTTAACAAGGTCTAAGTAGAAAAGTCCAAAGGGTGTAACGAAGATCGAAGTGGACAACAAACAACCCTGACGTCGTCACAGACGTAGCAGGCATCAACCAAGTCAACATTGGAAGTGACCACAGAATGGTTATGAGCAACACCAAATTGGACGTAGAGGTGGAAAGGAAAGAATGATGACCAAGAGACCACCACGAGTAGATACCACACAAATAGGATCAAAGGAGATCCAATTCCAACTCGAAGTGAGACACCGATTCGAGACACTACAAGAACTAGAGGACATCGTCACCATGAGCGAAACCATCACAGACATGATCCGATAAAGCGTGTCTACAGTAGCTAAGGCAATCAACAAGCCATTGAAATGGAGGATATCGTCACCAACACGAGCCCTGATGACGAAACAACGAGAAATGGTGGGAAACGGCGACGACAAACCAAGACTACAGTATGTAGAAATGAGAAATACAATAAAACAGAAAGCAAAAGAGAACACCAGGAATTACAACCAAGAGATCGTACGAGACATTATCATGGCATCAAAGAGTCTGAGGAAAGTCAGAAAAACGCAGACACTAGGCGAAGACAGACTGATCGCACTCGAAGACAAGCAGGGTATAGAGACACCCACGATCAAGATAAGATCATAGAGCGAATAGAGGAATATAATCTACACCGAGCTATACGGCAGTGAACAGTGTACCATAATCCACACCGACCTGAAAGAGGTACCAGAGATATGGGAGGTGGCAGCCGAGCTAAAAGCTATGAAGAATGGGACATTATGGCAACGACCATAATTTTATAAACATCGATAAATTGAAAGCAGGATATATATATTTATAAACATCGATACATTGAAAGCAGGAGAGTATCTCGAAGACACTTGCTAAACTGTACGCTAAATTCTTATCAGAAAGACGAATACCCACAGCGTGGAAGAAGGCTAAGAAGGTGATAATTTTCAAGAAGGGAAATAAGAAAGACATCAAAAATTACAGACCGATGTGTCTACTATCAAACATCTATAAAGTAATCATGAAAGTACTAACGAAAAGTCTACAGAAGACACTCGACGAAAACCAACCACGAGAGCAAGTTGGATTCAGAAGCAGATACTCAACGATAGACCACATCCACGTCGTAAACCTACCGAAGGAGAAGTGCCGAGAATAGAATATCCCACTCTGTATCGCATTAGTCGACTAAGAGAAAGCCTTCGACTCAGTGCACACCCAAGCAGTAATGACCTCGCTTCAAGAACACTAGATAAAAGATGGTTACTTCGAACTCTTGGAAGAAATCTACACTAAAAGTTCAACGACAGTCCTCCTACACAAAGAAAGCAACAAAAATACGACAGGGAGATACCATATCGCACAAACATTTTATGGCAACATTCGAAAGCATATTACGACGAATGATTTGGAAATCGGAGGCTTGATGATAGACGGCGAACATCTCAGTCATCTTCGCTTCGCCGACGACATACTCATATGCTCTAATACACCACATGAACTACAACAAATGGTAGAGGAACTGGTTGATTTATTGTATGATTTGACTTATTTTCAAGCAAAAATGTGTCGATGAGTACGACGTTTCGGCCCGTCAATATCGAACTAGCTGATGAAAATAAAAACCAGGGTGTGACGATAAACAATTCGAAGACAAACGTGACGATGCAAAAACGACACACCAATATATGGTAACACTATTCAGATAGAGAACGTTGAAAGCTACATCTACATGGGACACAGATACAGCACCAGAGACAAAAACCATGAAAAGGAGATTCAAAGAAGAATCACGGTCGGGTGGACAGCATCCGCCAAGCAAGGCGACATCTTCAAGAGTCATGCCTACTTCCAGCAATGACATGCGACGCGGAAACATGGGCACTCACCAGCCAAGCAGAGAACAAGCTAGCAGCCGCACAAACGAACAGAGATGGAACGAAGTACGTTAAGCATCACATATCGGGACATAAAAACGAACATCTGGATAAGAGAAAAGACAAAGGTCACAGACATCACTGAAAAAGCCAGAAGACGGAAGTGGACCTGGGCAGGGCACGTCAGCAGGATACAAGATAACCGATGGACGTCGCGTATCGCCACCTGGAAATCCTACGAAGGGAAACGATCTAGAGGAAGACCGACGAGACGATGGAGAGACGAACTAGATGACTACTGGAAGCATACCATTTGGCAAAGGATAGCGGAAGATAGGGAGACATGGAAACATCATGCCGAGGCATTTGCCCCATCACGGGACACTTATACACTTATCTGAAACTGAGTTAAGTAGGCCCTATCTGTTTGTTATGTGTGTTTACTGGTGTAGAGTATCTCCCGTAGGCTGTATTCGACACAATTACTCTGAAAACGGGACGGAAGTCTGCGGAGCTCTGCGAAAATGCTTAAACCATCATTGGTATCGCATTTGGTTGGCTTTATTGTTTCAACAAAACTGGATCCGTGTGGAACCGTATAATAAAATATTATTCCTCTATGGTGACTAGTGTTTGCATTACATCGGAGTATTGCACAATAACTAATTCTGACGCTCGTCTCAACCCAATAGCCAATATTGTAAACGTGCTCTGGATACATGGAAAGCCATTTCAAATGCGTGATTCGAGCTGACATTGATGACTTCACATCTCCACATCTTAAAAGCGCGCAAAAATATGTATATTCGAAAAAGGCGAGTTACGTAGCATAATATGTGGTATTTTCAATTTTAAGAAACATGTAGGGAGTCTGTGAACGAACGTTAGCATGAATCGACCTTATCAGCTGTTAGATTATCATCATGTATTTTGTAAGCCAATACTGGGTCACACGATCAAATTATCGACGATTTGTATACGCTAGTGAATTCATGGGAGACTTACTCTCCCGAGACCACCAATGACGAGGAAACAATTACAACTCCGTACGGTTATCGATGCAATATAATTATTACCAGTTAATTTAGGTAGTTCGCATGTTCTGTTATCCGGAATATTACACGTCGAAGTGCATTCACTGGAACAATTGTACGTCATTGACCTTATGGTTTGACGAGTTTGAACTAGGAAAGACAAATTAAAAAGACATCATTGTTCAACGACGTTGTGTCGTTGCAACAAACCTTACATTTGTCACTCCACTTACAGTTGAATATACACTTTGAAACCCAAATGTTTCTCGGTTCTCGTATACACGTGCGACATAATCTTCATGCTGAATTGCCGTGGGGCATATTAAACCGTGTCCATTCATCATTTATGACCAAGTTTCTGCTTCGTGCAGAATATCGGTTTCTCCTAATACATAATATTTCTCCCTAGCATTCATTGCGTTGGATTTTCCTTTATCGGCGTGACCTGACATCGAGTTACTGTGGAACGGTTGAATATCAACACCGATCGACGCCAATAAATAATTGTTTCCTCTCGGGTCATTAACACAATATCTTCCATTACGGTGTCTGGAGCCCGGCTGTGGCGAGCAAGTGCGCGTTATAAACTATAAGGCTTTCGACAAATGTAATTACGACTACTCTCGCCATCAGGCCAATCTATTCTACCGGGTGCTTTGGTTGACCTCGGGTGACGTTTCCGTCAAGGAAGTCTCGCCGCCGTCGACCGCGAAAGACGCACTCAGTGGAATTGTCCGTCGGGAAACAAACACGGCACATGGCCGATGAGTGGACACCGAGGCTCTGAGGACCTTGCAGTGTACACACAAACTCGTATGTTGATATACATACTGTGATGGGTGACGCTCGCTGGGGCTGAAGGAAGTAGATGATGTGGAATGTAGAGTTTAAATTGCTATTCTTTTAGATACACTCGACACGACTTGGAACCTATTCAACACTATCTGACCTCGACAGGGACAATCCACAATAATACCCCTTTCGACTGGGGCAATCTTCAACGCTCAACCGAAGAGATCTTCAACACAATATTCGATGTGAAAAGTCCAAAAGTATCCTCCTCGACCCAAAGATCTTCAATATTATCCGTATTCGACCGGAAATATCTCCAACGTTACCGACTACGCGGAACGATGAAGTCTATAGTACCATCCAACTCGACCGCACAACTCACTAACGCTATATCCCATCGATACCAACAAAGGTTTCCTGGCAAAACACATACACTAAAAAGAATCAACCATGCCATACGATCCAGAGAAGACATGATGCTTACCAATACTGAACAACATATAGACCAATATCCTAGCAATTTTGGCTAACTTCATTGAATTAAGTAAATACAAACAAAACAAAATCATCTATACAGAGGAACGTTTTGAATACTTATACGTAACGATTTGTCTCTCTGAGAGTGTTTTTACGAAACGAGATTGATTTGGCATCCGTCGTTCATTTCGCGTGATATGATTCCTTTCCTGTCATTGTTTGTTGCATGGGCAATGACGACAACAGTTCTTTTTCCATTCACAACACAATCTTTCATCTGTTAGCAATCTACCGTGATTGATACTGTAGCCAGCTGTCTTAAGCAGTATACATAACTAACAGTAGAGCGAGGTACCCTGACTTAAGACAAACAGAGCGTGTGCTCACACAATGTCGACACGTTAACACAATCTTCTGATTACCGGAGACCACGAGACGATGCGGGAACGTCATTCATTGGCTGGCGACGAGAGCCAATGGCTGACGTCCCTCGCCTCAGTTCCAACAACTTGTTGGCGATGCAATCATTGCCGTCAGTCTCACCTCGACACGACACAGTTTGATACTCCACAGAGTCTCCGTCGTGCATTAAACAAGCGCTTGCTTTCCGGATAATAATTGCTGGCCTCTGATTGATTAACACCAGCGTGAATGTAGATGTAGTTACTGCTGCTGTGCGAGATACGGCTAATTAGTCAGTTAGGGCGGACTTACGG
The DNA here is from genome assembly GCA_964017155.1 of Oasisia sp. SBJ-2009. Lineage (NCBI taxonomy): Eukaryota > Metazoa > Annelida > Polychaeta > Sabellida > Siboglinidae > Oasisia > Oasisia sp. SBJ-2009. The sequence goes on from OZ024854.1 coordinate 47,106,499, forward strand.
CGATATGAAACCGACACTCATCTCGCTTACCGCGTCAACCTGCCGTCTTGGGGCAAGGAAAGGAAGACACGCCGACCGCCACCAGTAAGCAGCGTGTCGAGAGATTAACATGGAGACAATATCGTATGCGAGATATTTAATCGTGATAATCTACTTGTGCAAATCGCGCTCGTCCGAAGACGTCCGAGTCGTCTCTTCAGCGGCCGACGACTCGCCAGCAATAACGACCGGCCTAGGCGACTTCCGGTCGGACGAAACCAGCTCCGTCGGCTCTCCAACGGGGGACGGCGGCGCGGCTACAGGAGGCAGTGCTTTCGCCGAAACGAGCGACGGCGTGTCGGAGTTTAGTGTCGCGAGCCCCACTAGCGACGTCGACACACGTGACAATGCGTCGACGCCGGACGTCGGATGTGGCGTCGGCAACAACACCGAGCGCTGTGTACAGACTGCGACGGGGCCGGAATCGCCGCACGTCGACCCGCTTGTCATAACCGTCATCAACCGCGTGCAACTCGTGATGACCTGCACGGGCTTCTTCGCCAACGCCGCCACGTTTCTGACGCTTACCAACAACGGAGGTCGTTTTTCGCCGCTCATACGCCTGCTCATCAAGCACCAGTCGCTGGTCGACCTGGGCGCGTGCGCAATGGGCGCCCTCTACCTCATACTTCCGTCCATGCATTGGCGAACCGGAAGTTGGATCGCCGACTTCTTCGTGTGCTACACGTGGCACAGCCAGGGCCTCTACTGGGCGGACGTGTTCGTCAGCATCTGGAACCTCGTTCTAATCGGCGTCGAACGCTATATCATGATCTGTAAGCCGTTCCTCTACAGCTCCGTAACCCGGAAGCACTTCTTCTACACGTTCGCCGCGATCTACGCCGGCAGTTTCGTGTGTCTGATCCCCGCTTACATGCAGGTGTACTTCATCGACGACGACTGCCTACCGGAGCACTACTTCAAAGGCAACTTCGGACACTACCTCTACTACGGATACTCCTTCTTTACCTTGTTTGTCTTTTACCTGCTTCCGGTCGCGGCCTTTATCTTCATCTACGGGTACGTCACGTTATTTACGATCTTTCAATTTCACAAGCACTCATATTTTCCTGACATGTTTTGTTGAAACTGTTTGTCTATATGATTTCATTACGTTGCGCTGATGTATGTTATATAAACGCCTTATGTCACAATACCAGAGAATGAACTAGCTCTAATAGCCAAGCATCTGAACATGCACGTGACGTTGTATATACGACAGTTTGTAGGGCGACCTCTGTCACGAGCGACCACACGTCTTGAACGACTGCGTTCCTAGGCACGGATCGTTTCTAATTAAAATGTACCTGCCGTGAGCGACTACCTGCCAAACACGACCAGCGACCACACAAATTGTTTTTACCTGCTAACTGCGACCGGAACATGTTTTTTCGTCGGATTCTGGTTCACTAAATACATGTATCGCTGATTACCTAACTGGTCGAATTGTTCGATTAGTATACCAAAGTACGCGAGCATGAGGGAGACGACGAGGAGGAGATGCCATCACAACCGGCACCGGTGCCGCTCACATTTCAGTACAGACAGCTGAACATCTACGGCACTGCGCGACTTCGGCTTGTTCATGAATCAGTCCCAGTTCACTGCTTCAGTTTGCCAGGCAGAAGAATTGCTTGAAACTGAACAAAGCAAAAAAGCAAACCGCTTGTAAATGTATATATGTATATATGTATATATGTATATATGTATATATGTATATATGTATATATGTATATATGTATATATGTATATATGTATATATGTATATATGTATATATGTATATATGTATATATGTATATATGTATATATGTATATATGTATATATGTATATATGTATATATGTATATATGTATATATGTATATATGTATATATGTATATATGTATATATGTATATATGTATATATGTATATATGTAAATGTATACATGTATATGTATATATATATATATACACATATATATATATATATATATATATATATGTATATATATATATATGTATATACGTATATACATTTACATATATATACATATATATATATATATATATATATATATATATATATATATATATTATATTATATATATATATATATAATATATATATATATATATATATATATATATATATATATATATATATATATATATATATATATATATATATATATATATATATATATACAAAATCACAAATCACCCCCACCCCCCATACACACTCACCCAGTCATTAGTTGTCACTGCCAGTTCTACTTGTCTTAGTAAACACGTTGATCGCCGAAGGCCCAAATGAACCAGCATATCGTGTAGTTTTAGTCCTTGGCACTCTAAAACGTTATGTTGAGTGATTTTATTGTCAAAATCCGTCTTCAGTGGGTGTGTGTCCACATAAAGTACGTTTGTCAGTTTGTATGTCAGTCGTCTTAGGTAGTGTGTGTCAAACTGTTCTTGTCTCTTTCCTTCGTTTACTCAGACTGTGTTATAAGACTGAGCTGTAGATCCTGACGAATCTCAATGTTTATAGCGGAAGACGATTGTCACATGTAGAGCGACCAAATGTCGGCGGAGGGGACCATAATTCGAACCATATCAAACCTTGGGGGGTCATACCATGGTCCACTCCACGCTACATGTCTTTCGAAAAAAGACGGCATAATCCGCTCCTATCTTCTACGTATTGTCTATGCCAATGCAGGTAAATAAAAAATATCCACGCAGAGGGGAGATGTCGGATAACCTGGGGCACGCCGGCCATAGTAAGGAAAACGTCGTGTATGTTTCTATCTATGTCTGATTGATGCATGTTGGTCCTGTAGTAGTGTTGAGGAATATATTCACACACATCTGCACACTGAATAACCAGACGTAATTAACAACAAGTGAAAATGTGTTGCAATAAAACCGTCTTGCTCCAGGCATAGGTCAAGATGGTCCATAATCGGTTTACTCTAAATATTATGCTAAATAGATATAATGATAACAATAATGTATACGTTTATATTAATAATATTTATTTATACCACCATTCACTACCGACCGCCACTTACCATTCAGCGTGAAACAATCACCAATCGGCATCACTCGTCATGAATTTTGCCTACATTAAATCAACAAATTCCACTCGTAACAGGAAGCAGCATTCTGCATCATAACAGCTATCACTAAAAACACATATCAGCTTTGCTTTGACACTTCACCATCATAGGCTTTAACAGTCTTTGGCGTCTAACATTGTATACATAAATAGGCCGTCTTACCCAGCACTCATGTATTCATTCGTACGTTCGTACGTTCGTACGTTCGTTCGTTCGTTCGTTCGTTCGTTCGTTCGTTCGTTCGTTCGTTCGTTCGTTCGTTCGTTCGTTCGTTCGTTCGTTCGTTCGTTCGTTCGTTCGTTCGTTCGTTCGTTCGTTCGTTCGTTCGTTCGTTCGTTCGTTCGTTCGTTCGTTCGTTCGTTCGTTCGTTCGTTCGTTCGTTCGTTCGTTCGTTCGTTCATTCATTCATTCATTCAACCCGTGTAGCCCTTTAAAAGCGCTCACATTTTGATCAAAGTCATTGAAAACTTGTGTAAATGCAAGGGCGTTGATACCAGTTCCATGGGCATGGTTCTTCTCAAGTAGTGGATGTGTTATCATCGATTTGATAGAAGAATGAGTATGTGATCGCATGGTATGCAACATTTTAAAGAAAAATTATGCGATTACCTTTGAGAACATCTAGTCTTGCGGTCTCTAAGAGAATTTAGTGCTGTTTAGTAAGTGACAATATCAGTTTTCACTACACGACGTTAATTCGTATTCGCTGGATCGGCAGATACATATTGGGGTCCGTATTACTTCCAGGGGCCGTTTTTGCCCTATAACATGGACTCACTAATCCTAGTCTACAAAAGAATAATCTGAAACAAACCATCCGCGCTATATCTGTATAAATCTTTACTGAATAATTATCCAGATTTAGCTCCGGGGGCTGACATATATTCATTGTGGCACGCCCACATTCTTTAACTAATCACTATCCGGCACTTCCTCGGCTATGCTCCCCCGCGACGCATGGCGTTAGCGCTGAATATGGGGGCGATTGCAACAGTTTTTTGACGAGTCGTGTCCTTGTCAATACAGAAGCTAATTTACACTAATTATTACGCAAACAATGCTACGATACCATTACTGTGCAACACACGGACGTAAGTATCTTGCCATTTAACCGGCGATTAACTACAACGAAGAATTGCGGCGACCACCGAATATAAACCTGTTATAACATACATAAAACTCTTATTCATCACCCTATAAAATATCATGATAACGATTAACAAAGGGTTGCTGGATATGTATGGGTTATTTAATCGACGCAAACTAGACTCGTGTCGCCGAATTGTGAATGTATGACCTGATTCCGTTAGGTGATAATCGGAATGGCGCTGGCCGTGCGTTGTAAATGCGGTGTCGTACTTACATTTTTCCGGTCGTTATAATCTTTCCGATTGACGTTTCTGCGCATGCGCGATAAATGTAAAATCATCAATTTGCAGCGAAACAACAAAGTGTTTTTTGTATAAATGCCATGGGCTGTTCGTTAACTCTCCTGTGATGATTACTTGAGAGGTTATATACGTCTTAACGAACAACCGGTAGTATTTATATCATAAATGCTTTGTTCTTTCGCTGTACATTGATGATTTTACATTTATCGCGCATGCGCAGAAACGTCAATCGGAACCTTTATAACGTCGGAAAAAATATAAGCGCTACGCCTACAGCGGGGTGTCCATCACAGCCATGAAAGTCTTCATTGCAATTGCAAATGTTTTGTTTGTGCGAACTCTGCAGATGGACAGAGCCAAAGCACAGGTATCACGTTTCCCTTCAAAGTCTACAAACGTAATTAAACAAAAGAATGCGTAAATTATGCGCACCTATACCCGATAAAGAAACTATCTCGCAACCAATGTTTCCAAACGACGTTTTGGCAGCGCCTCCGTCTTGCGTTTATACGATGATATTTGCAATAGACCCGTCATCATTACGCACAGTAGTGTTACAATGTAATGTAAAACACTACAGCGTAGTTCCTATGTGATCGGACAATCCGGTTTCGAAAGTATAGGCCCCTACACGATGTCGTATGTATCTTCACAAGCTCTCAATCCCATTTGCTTTGCTCGTTCTGAGGGAGTCTTTGAAAATGTAATACTCTTTGTAATGTACTCATTTTTATTTATTAATCCTGGATATAATTTATAATGTTATTTTATAATGTTTTTATTTCAACAGAATATGTTTTGTAAATCACTAATTATCTTGCCAATATAGCAAAACTATTTAGCCCTGCGAGTTTCTAATCTGAGCCTCTACTACTCGTATAAGGCAAGACCAAGAGCTCAAATAGATTCGCATAAATACAATTATTTATCGGCTTGTGGTGCCGATAACGCAAAAGCACAGACATAAGTAGCATAACAAATATTTATGGAAAATTAATTTGACGGAGTTCATCTCAAATGCATACATATTTAAACAAAAGTCATTAAAACAATTTAATTTTCAAACAAAAGTTAGCTTGTTTTTTATGTACATATATATGAAAGTAAGATAAACTCAGATATACTCAAACACGCGCGCAACTTAGCAGTAATCTAATCAAACCTAGCGATATTATTATCACCCTTGGCGGAACCTTCCGTAATAATGGAATTTCGCGTTGTCCCGTCTGCTTTTGCCAGAGATTCACATCCTCTAGAAGACTGGAAGTAGTATTCCGCGTTTCCTTCAGGTTGAGGTTAATCTTTATTTCAACAATAACAAACATTAGTATGTTTTAGGTAATAAAGCAATTGATGATTATCTTCTATTCTTATAGACCCCATTGATTACTTTGTGTCGTCAGTTTTCGAGTATTCGTGTGATGTGGATATTCCAATTCTTGTTCAGGAATCGAAGCACGTAGTTACCCAGTGTGTAATATTAGCATTGGTGAAATATTATCATTGGATCAGTGCCATAATACAGGTTTAATAACAATATTAATAACAATAATAAACTTTATTATACACCACAAAATCCGGGGCTAATGTCCTTTCGCGGGTAATTACAACTTCTGTATAAACCGAAAGCACATAAAATCACACATATATGCGAGACTCGAGTTTCTGTTGAACATTGCGGAGTTCTACGTTCGCAGACTTCAAGTTCAACCGTCTCACTGGTGCTGTCCGTTTCAGCCGGATTCTGATGGCGTTTCGCAAGCGCCTAAAGTCGACGGCCTGCTCAAGCGTGCTGGACGAGGCGAACACACGCATGACGAAGACCGGAGTGGCCGTCACGGTCATCTTCGTGCTGACCATTGGCTACGACATCATCTACTACAGGCAGGTCTTACGGTTTCGTCGCAGCGACGTTGTAGCGCTTCCGGCGTTATAAACGTTCAGACTGACATTTCTACGCATGCGCGATAAATGTAAAATTATCATTGCGCAGCGAAAAGACCAAGCATTTATGGTATAAATACTACGGGTTGTTCGTTAGGATGTATATAACCTGTTAGCAAAGTTATTTGTAGGAAATTAACACGAGGTAAACAAGTTTCGAAGGATAGTTTGATAGCAAGCGTAAATCATGTGACTGTAGTGCGCCATCATCCGTGATAGTGTTTTATATAAAACGTAATATTTTATTGCATTGAACGATATTTTAAGAAACTCTTCGCAGTAATCATCACAGGAGAGTTAACGAACAACCCGTAGCATTTATACCAAAAATGCTTTGTTGTTTCGCTGCACATTGATGATTTTACATTTATTGCTCATGCGCAGAAACGTCAATCGGAACGTTTTTAACGATCGAAAAATGTAAGCGCGACACCGGATCGTGACTGAAAATGGCAAAAATAGTATAAAAGCGATATACCGGCTGACGAAAATCGCATGCCATATTCAGCACAAACACGCCTAATCACAACGTATTCTTTTCAAAGTATAATATATATTTTAACAAATCAAACACAAAAGTGTGATAAAATAGCATACACACGCACACCACAGACAAGTTAACAGCAGAACAAGCCGAACGGAACGGAGGTAAATCTGCGAACGTTATTTACTGACCAACGCTCTTTCGCTAATCATAATGACATGTTAATTATTCCAAACACTCACAATAAAACCAAAGATCTGAAGTTAAATGCTCTAAATTCATTGAAAGAGAATCACCATGTTTTACCTGCAGTCCGGTGTAAAATTGTTATAAATTATGCCTGATGTGGTTACTTCGTCGCTAAAATTGAAGCTCGGCCCGGCAAGATTAAGCGATTGTACATTACTACATACCAGGATACAGATAATAACTTTTAAAAATTGACTAAACTATGTTCATTGTATTTTTATTGACGTGTCATCTATGCCATACCAAACAGTCGGTGAAAATAAAATATATTGGTGATATTTTTGCGACGAAACTGTTGAAGTGTCTCCGTCAAAAACCCTCATATTGTCCATGCATACCGTTTTTATTAACGTGCATAGTTTTATTTGTCTTTGTTTTATTAGTGTGTAGTTTAATGTATCTTTGTTATATTTATAGCTTTGGTACCTGATTATTTTAATATAATTTATGCTTTAATTGAATACTATTTATTTTCTTAAATGCCGAAGTTGTTTGTTCGCCTTTTTTATAATCACCCGTTATTTTTAGTAGTTGCCATCAAATCCGGGGCACTAGTCCCGGATTTGATGGTGACTAAATGAAGTACATTATTATTATCATCCTCATAATTGTCATTGTTGTCATCATCATCATTATTGTCATATCTTTTTATCATCATTAGGTTTATTTTTAGTTTTATTATCATTATCGTCATCATCATCATCATTAGTTTTATTAGTTTTAGTTATTATTATTATTATTATTATTAGTGGTAGTGGTAGTGGTAGTGGTAGTGGTAGTGGTAGTGGTAGTGGTAGTGGTAGTGGTAGTGGTAGTGGTAGTGGTAGTGGTAGTGGTAGTGGTAGTGGTAGTGGTAGTAGTAGTAGTAGTAGTAGTAGTAGTAGTATTACTATCATCATCATCATGTTCATCGCCACCATTACATGACTAACCCCGTCACCCCCGCCCACAGTCTCGGCAAGACGGGCGTGGCGGTGTACATCATCAACTCGCCGGTGCAGAAGATCGGCCTGCTGCTGTCCGCCTTCAACTCGGTCGCCAACCCGTTCGTCTACGTGCTGCTCATGCCGGCCTTCCGCGACAGTCTGCGCAAGACCTTCCGCCTGCCGCCGTGCTGCGGGGGCTCGGCCGGCAAGACGTTGGTCGACAGCTCCAACACGGGCACTTCCGGTTCGGACATGGTGACAGCGGGAGCGGCGCCCGTGACGGACGACACCAACGGCAACGTGACGCCAGAGACAGCGACGCCAGACGATGTGCAGGTGGAGATGACGCCGGTGACGCATACGGCGTGACGCGGACGGTCGTCTCGTGACGATCCCGTGGTGATGTCGTGAGGCGCTCCAAACCGCAGAGACCAGAGTCTGCGGCGACTCGCCCAGCCGTGCCCACGAACGCACGGCACGGTACAGCGAGGCGAAACCACGCAGTGTTCAGTATTAATTAATTCGCCGATTTATCGGGTACAATTGTGTTGGTGCATGTGGATGCACCCACGCTTGTGACGTTCTGGTTAAAACAAAAACCAACCCGATAATAGTATCGGCTGCGCAATTTCGCCGAGAAGACAGTCTGGTGGTTTTACCAGCATTTGAATGTTATCCGTGTGGGGCTAAATAATGGTGCTACTTCACGGATGCTGGTTAATCCTGCCGTAATTCCTATTTTATAAACAACTGCAAATTTGTATTTATATTGTTATGTTAATATAATTTTTATTTTGAATCGTTTTTATAATACAGCATTATCTGATAAAAGGTATCCTTATTTAATTTGTTATTTCAAATTCAGCCTGAGAACCAATCAGCGTCTCTACCCAAATCTGGGGTAAGACCGCCCTGTCACAGTTACATCGGCAGCCCATTAATATTCCAGGCGGAGTTGACGGGGTGAAAAGTGCTGCCACCTCACTTTTCCGGTCTTTACACATTTTCCGGGTGACGTTTCTATGCATGCGCGAGTAGGTCATTGTCATCAATTATCATTAAATACGTTAACGCTTCCCGCTGAATCTCATATTAAGTATAGGTATATATATATATATATATATATATATATATATATATATATATATATATATATATATATATATATATCGGCCATTATGACAAGTTATTTATCGCAAAGTAACAAGGGTGAAACAGGTTTTTAGGCATGTTTTGACAGCAGTGCGCCATAATTCGTGACAGTGATTTAAACAAACGTAATATGTTAATGCACTGAACGAAACTCTTCACAATAATCACCACATAAGAGTTAACGAACAGCCTGTGGTATTAATACCATAAATGTTTAGCGTTTCACTGCACATTGATGGGTTTACTTTTATCGCGCATGCGCAGAAACGGATAATTTATAACGCCCGTAAAATGTAATCGCGACACGTGTAATTCGAATGAGATCGCGTGGTCTGCTACAAAGAAGACGACAAGCGACTTCTTCACATGTAGACGGACATCTTATGAGGTTAACCGCACGAACCAATTGCGCTTCATTACCGCCGTTTGCATTGACGTCTTATTGTAGATGAAATCTTGGCAACATCGATGTTTGTGCACCGAAATGCAGATAATCACCATTAATTGGCGGCCGCCGTGTTACTTAGCACTACGTAGGTCTAAGAACTTCGTTAATGAGGACACCAGCCCATGTGTATAGTGGCTCAAATAGAACATTACTGTATAAAGTACATCAACGTCATCGCATACAACGTCTCGCCTCGCGACAAGTACTATCAGTATGGCTATCAACTGGACACAGGGTTAATTAATTGTTTCAGAAAGACATAAAAACAGTTTTAGTAGCGCCGTGTGAAAACGAAATTATATTCTGACATGTGATGCTGTTTAAGCATTTCATATTCCATAGCTGAGTCACATGACCAAGCAAATGTCACCGTTCTCAGGATGGACTCAATCATAGAAGTTTTCGCCGAAGTATTGACACATTTGTATAACAGAGACGAAGCCGATTAACCTGTCGTTTTTAAAGTTCGAGCGGCGACAATTATGCATCACGTTGCGACACTGAATAAACATATTTCTATCGCATTGTCTGGTTGATAACAATTGCCTAACCAAATGAAACATACCGTCCTGGTTCGTCATAAATGTATATTTTTTGTAAATACACGTTTGCCTATCAAAATACAATGGCCATTGTTATGATATATGAAGCTACATCAAAGGAATTGTGGACATAATAATAAATTACTTATTATCCATCTTTGCGTGTTATTGTTGTATGACATCATGGTCCGAAGATACCGCTAAATTAATGTTTGTGTGACACGCAAGGACTCACGCACATGCACGCACGCACGCACGCACGCTCGCACGCACACACACACACACACACACACAAAACACACACACACATATACATATACACACACACGCACGCACACGCACGCACACACACGCACACGCACACGCAAACACGCACGCACACAAACACACAAACACACACACACACACACACACACACACACACACACACACACACACACACACACACACACACACACATTTGAACTATCTGCTACACAGTAAATACTTAATCCAGCAAATTATATTACTATTACGCCTTGTTTATACGTAATCACTGGGATCCTGCTGCTCCAATCCTGTCGAGTAACTGATGTGGTACAGCACTACGCCGCTGAATGTATGACTCACTGGACGGTCATAAATAACATTAAATTCGTTACGTTACATCATATGAATACAAGCGATTGACTCGTGGGAAAACCCCGTGACAAAAAATGTCTATTTCTGGAGTCCCCGTGTGAGTCACTCCCTCACGTGTTCACCTTACAGGTGTGGTGCTCTGTGACCAGGGGGGTCACTACGGCTACAGGGAGTGCAGCCGAAGTTCCCTATCACATATCCATAGCCTTGATCGTGTCAACCAATATATGTATACCTTGATGTAGGGACAAGTTTAACAAAAACACAATTTTCCCGGCAAACATTGCCCCGAATAACCGCGAATGCTGCTATCGATATCCCGGCCTTGTGCAAATGAAGAGACACTCGAAATGATACACTCCTCTAGCGAACCTCTTTACAGTGTTGGCCCTTGTTCTAGGGAGGACTTGTGAAAAACCACGGTAAAGCCTCGGTAAAAAGACGACCAATCAAGTCGGGTACATCCACAGTCCACACTAGGCCTACTACTAGTATAGGCAGTCAGTGCACCCCCCCCCCCCGGGACTATGACGTACGCCGTACACGGGCAGAAACATTAGGAACGTTTGTAAAAAAAGCCTCCGTTTACTGTCAACACTTGCGACCGTAGGCAGTGAACCGGCGCCGAGCACAACACGTCGTCAGACTGCGTGTTGGATTTGACTCGCACGCTATAGACCCTATGTAGCTGTATATCTCACAAAGTTGACATTTTCAAACACTACCACATACAAATTCACAAAAGCCCGACTGCGATATTACCATTAGCCGTGCAGATACATGTATGCCCCACTGACGGTTGGCAGGTAACTAGGTCATGTCGAAAACACCGCCGGCAGACAACTCGTAGAAAACTCCTATCAGTCACCCTCGACTGGGATGGTAAACAAACAGACAAAGGCTATGCATGACGTCGCGTCTCTGGGAAACACGCCCACAACATCCTGGTTGCCACAGTCGATATATATATATATAACCTGACTGTGTCGAACATCCGTAAAGGTGTTTAAAATTGTTTCGCACATTGCAGTTGTTGATAACTCGGAGAAAGCATGAAGGTGACTACACTGACAGTGGCAATGGTATGTGCGTGTCTAGTCGGCGTTTCTGGTAAGTTAACTACGGAACTTTTCAGCAAAGCATGCAGTTGTATACCCGGAGAGCCAAGCACGGCGGCGTTGAGAACTACCACGTCAGTACCTTGGCGTATTGACGTAAACATGTGGATATATCGCTCACGACATGAGCATCTGCGTCTCAGGCGGGTGTTACAACCAGTAATGCAGGTTCATATTTACCCAACGTTGCTCTACTTCACTGAGTACTTGGCTATAGAAATTGATGTACCTTTATGAATAAATAGCGTTCGCGCATTAATTACAGCGTGTATGAATTCTCCCAAGAGAGGGTGAGATGGTGTTCGATTGAACAGATCTGCCAGGAAGACAAATGTGAAATTGTTTGAGCAGCTCCAAGAGCAGTGGCTCGGCGGTAGAGCTTTGGACGCTCGACTGGGAGATTCGGGTTCGAATCAGGTGTTGCGGTGTGAAACCTTGGGGAAGTGGTTTCCATCTACAGTGCTCCAGTTAACTCGTTCACTCAGCTGTATAAATGAGTAACCGACTTTATTCATTGGTTGATATTTGTACAAGCAGCCTTCGCGCATTAGTTGACATCGTGGCTGGATTCTTCCCAGAGAAGTACAGATGGTGTTTCATTGAACAGGAGGTGTAAGAGCTATGAGCAGTCCCGAGGTGTGGATACTGCGCTATATAAGACTTACCATTACGTTTTTACTAAGGCCTGGGTAAAAGCTTACCTTTAACAACGTCCGGCTTACGAACCTTTGTTTTTTCTCCGTCGCTTACTGGTCGGGTATAGGCGCTCTGCAGTCTAGACCCCGCAGTAAATATGTAAATTACGTGCCACTAGATTATTTCACAATGAAATGGAATTAGTATCAATAGTATGTAAACGCCATTATCAAATCACATTTATTTAACAAGTCGTCATGGGATTGTGTCATCAGTCGTCCAACTATTGGTTACAGAAAATAGCTATTTTCGTTAACGTAAATGTACAATTTGTTTCTCTATATTCGGAATCCATTGAGCACCCATTTTGATAAATAAAAGTTACAGGTATAACGAGGGCGTCTCAAGTTAGGCTAGATACGGTTCTTATAAACTGGCTATCGTATTAACGTTGTGTAGATAGCTAAATTACATTGTTTGTTTTTGACCTCTCAAATTTACTTACAATAGCTTAATTTATTTTATTAATTTAGCTGACTGGGCGAACTGGGGCAAGGAGAAGCCACCCCATGATTGGGCGAAATGGCACAAGGAGAACCCACCCCCTGATTGGGCGAAATGGGAGAAGGAGAACCCACCCCCTGATTGGACGAAATGGGAGAAGGAGAACCCACCCCCTGATTGGACGAAATGGGAGAAGGAGAACCCACCCCCTGATTGGACGAAATGGGAGAAGGAGAACCCACCCCCTGACTGGGCGAAATGGCCCAAAGCAAACTTCCCAGACACGGTATAAGAGCCATGCAAAGCATGACAGTTTTTCATATAAACTGAAGGGCATCTTGGCTCTTTTTACTCCATCTAGACGTGTTTATGTACTCAACATATGAAATTACTCCATAATTAATTGTTTTTTAAGAGCTAATATGTATTCCCTTGTGTATTTCAACATCGCCGAACGGAGGTTTTACATACTTCATTTGTTAACTTACTTTGCATCACTGAACAGGATTATGGTTACTGTATGCAAAGTAACGTGTCAGTACACGAAAACCACAGCATTCTGACAGTGCAAAATAAGAATTGTGATTAGAAAGATAGTCGAACGGTTCTGCCATCGTTTTCCATCAGAATACATTCGGTAAAACAGTTGTCGTGCTGCAATGTAGCGTTAACGAAATCATTATTATATTCTACAGCATACTCCACGTACTCGGTACAGGGAACGTAGTACGGATAAGCCCACGGGTCACAGATCTGGTGAGTATCATTTTGTACACCGACTTTTTATAGGTCATGTGTCATCTGGAATTTCAAATTTCGCTCATTTCACATCCTCTGATATAGATTGGTAACATTAGCTTTATAATTAAACCATAAACCAATTGTTTCATTCAAAGTACTGCCTATCCTCACTCCTATTGTGTGCGTGTGTGTGTGTGTGTGTGTGTGTGTGTGTGTGTGTGTGCGTGCGTGCGTGTGTGCGTACGTGCGTGCGTGGGTGCGTGCGTGCGTGCGTGTGTGGGCGGGTGGGTGGGTGGGAATGGGTGGGTGGGTGTAGTGTGGTGTGTTATGGTGTGGTGTGGTGTGGTGTGCGGTGGTGTGGTGTGGTGTGGTGTGGTGGTGTGGTGTGGTGTGGTGTGGTGTGGTGTGGTGTGGTGTGGTGTGGTGGTGTGGTGTGGTGTGGTGTGGTGTGGTGTGGTGTGGTGTGGTGTGGTGTGGTGTGGTGTGGTGTGGTGTGGTGTGGTGTGGTGTGGTGTGGTGTGGTGTGGTGTGGTGTGGTGTGGTGTGGTGTGGTGTGGTGTGGTGTGGTGTGGTGTGGTGTGGTGTGGTGTGGTGTGGTGTGGTGTGGTGTGGTGTGTTTGACAACAATTAAGACAATAGAAGACACCAACTGATGTTATAATATTGTTGTAGGTCATTCAGCTAACGGGGCCCTGATTGGTTCAATCGCTGTACTGTTAATTTTGGTCGTGTTTAGCCTTCCATTCTGCGTGTGCCTTTGTAACAGAAGAGGCGCGAACTCATCATCCCGTACGTAGAATTGCGCTAACGCGCTTCTGACTTTCTGTAAGCTCTGTATGTTATTTGACTAATACCGGGTCTCTAGTTTACTACATGTCGTAAATCAAGCCAATTATTGTATGTGTACGTGTATGTATGCGTGGGTGTTGTGTGTATGTATGTGTGCATGTGTGTGACCATTTGTGTGTGCATGTATGTGAGCATGTGTGTGTGTTCACATGTGCACACGTTTGTGCATGCGAAGGTATGTGGAGTGTGTATGCGTGTGGGCATTATTGAAAGGATGCTTTGTTTCAACGACACAACACATTAATGTACTTATATAATTACATAACATAAAGTGATATGACAATAAATAAAATAATATATGTGGTATGTGCGGTCACTATGTACAATGTATCGTGTTTCAGAAAACGGCCAGAGAATGTCTACATTAACCAACGTTAATGTAATTTCAAATAGTGGTAAGTAGTAATATTCGTCATTTTGTTTGATTTAATTTATACTTTGTGTTCGACTTATTTATTCATGCAATTGGTGACTGTTAGTTACTGTGTTGAAAATGACAAAAATCTGCGACACTCTTTGTGAAAATGACGGCTATACACAATTACAAATAGTGTAACAAATGTGTAAAGTAAGCGTTGCTGTACATATACAGTAACGCTTACGTTACCCTAAATTACCTAAATTTTGTATAGCCGTCATTTTCACAAAGAGTGTCGCAGATGTTTGTCATTTTCACAAAGAGTGTCGCAGGTTTTGTTATTTTGACAAAGAGTGTCGCAGTTGTCGTGTTTAGTTTCTGTTGTTAATCATCGTAGTCAATGTGCGTGACTCATAACTGCTTCTGATTTTTAGTTCCGCCAGCACCACTTCTGGCTACAAGAGAGGCCGTGGACGAGCCTGGAACTGAAAGAAACGAATCCGACGAATCCCCGGATCCACCTCCGTACTCCGAAGGTAACACAATGCATGCGATGATTATTAACCCCGTTTACACAGACGACTAATTGATCAACTAGTTGTTCGTGTAAGCGGGCCTTTAGCCTAGCGCCCGTCATATCGGAGGCTGACTGAGATAATACGAGATACGATGCAAGAGGTGTGCCGACGTATTGCACATTATTAATTCACATTCTTGTATGGTTTAGGCGTTCTATTCAGAACATGTTATTAAAAATCAAAATATACACCGGTATTTATATCATGTATAGGCCTACAGTTTATGGCATTAAGTATGTGCGCCACCTTTCAATCATCAGTATGTATCAGCCGACACCCATTCGGATATGCCATCAGCTGAAGTTAACAACAGAAGTACAAACTGACGTTGTTGGTATCACATACACTGTACGTATCGGTCCTTTTTGAGAAGTTAATCAATTATAAGTGGACGTGTTCAATAAGTAATATATCGTCATTCTCTTCCAGTTTTGTTACATCCGTCAACGATCCCTCCACCCTACCCTGGGTAGAGCACAAACATTGGCACGTCTTCTCGCCAGAGCAGACTTGGTGACCATTAAACGTCCTCTGTCGTGCGCACGTTGAGCAGCGAAGTAATCACTGAAAGAACAATCGTCTTTCATCACCGAAGGAGCATTGTGACAACGGGAGTTTACCAACAACTAGTCGTCCTTGTTTATTCGCCTGGCATCGCTGCAATATATGTGAATATGAAACACATGCCGTCAGTGGTGTCACAAGAAATGCGTCACTAACCGGAAGTGAACCTACGACCTCAACGTCGACCCACAAGCGCCGTGCGATTTACTTTCGAGCCACCGACGAACAGTACAGTAACTTGTTCCGACAACGTTGTAGTGTCTGGACATTTTACCGTTAACAAACTCCGAGATGCGGCACGATGATCCGCTTGGTGCGATAAATCGCTTGGAATTCTTCGTCGAGCTGAGGCGAATGAATCCTTGCCGAATGTGACAGATTATTGAGTTCGGGAGCCGCATCTGACACCAGGTTGTTGTGAAAGGACGCAGACAACGACACGTACGATACAACATCCTTACTAGTCCTCAAGTATCACCGGAAGCCACCAATTAACGCAGTACGGTGGCCGATAAGAAAGCATAACAGTAAACTGTACGGTGTCTAAAAAATTATGCAACAAATTAACCGATATGACTCGGTTGAGCGATTTAACTGTGTAAATGTACATATTTATTGATTTATATAGCACAATATTTATTCAATAATAATGTTCTACGGTGGTGTACAACACAAACAGATGCACAGCAGTAATTAATGTAAACATAAACATTCAACATAATACACATTTTATTGATATCATGTAAATAGGTAAAATAAATTAGATAAATAAATAGATAGATTGTTGTCGAATGAGTTGATTCGGTTGAATGATTTGATTCAGTTGGGTGAGCGTATGGGACACCTTGCTGATTTTGCGATGTCAGAAATCTTGTCGATCCATTTATATAATAAACAAGGACAAGTTCAGCGCACACACTGAGGTAATGCGTATGCGATATTGAATATGATCATTAAACAAGACGTAGGCGATGAAATACGCGGTTATTTTGCGTTAATTACATTTGGTTATGGTACAGGCAGACGTTTGAACGGAGCCGTAGATATGAGTTTTACAAACGTCATTCCACGTCTATATTTCGCTATGCTTGAACGGACACACATCCCCACACCCCCAACCACACACACACAAACACGCACACACACGCGCGCGCACACACACACACACGCACACACACGCACACACACACAAACACACGCAACACACGCAACACACGCACACACACACACACACAGACATACACACACATACACACACACACACACTCCCCCACACCCCCAACCCCCCATACACAAACACGCACACACGCGCGCGCACACACACACACACACACACACCCACACCCACACAAACACACACATACACACACATACACACACATGTACACACACACACATGTACACACACGCACGCACACACACAAACACACAAACACACACACAAACACACACACACACACACACACACACACACACACACACACACACATGTACACACACACGCGCGCGCACGCACACATACGCACACACATAGAGACGCACACACGCACACACACAAACACACATACACACACCCACCCACACATGTACACACGCACGCACGCACGCACACACACACACACACACACGCAAACACACAAACACACACACACACACACACACACACACACACACACACACACAAACACACACACACACACATGTACACATGTACACACACACGCGCGCACACACACACGCGCGCGCACACACACGCACGCACACACACACACACACACACACACACATTTGAACTATCTGCTACACAGTAAATAGTAAATCCAGTAAATTATATTACTATTACGCGTTCTTTAAATACGTAATCACTGTGAACATGCTGCTCCAATCCTGTCGAGTGACTGATGTGGTACAGGACTACTCCGCTGAATGTACGACTCACGTACTGGACAGTCACAAACAACATTAATTTCGTTACGTCACGTGAAAACAAGCAGACTCGTGGGAAAACCCCGTGACAAAAAAATTCTATTTCTGGAGTCCCCGTGTGAGTCACTCCCTCACGTGTTCACCTTACAGGTGTGGTGCTCTGTGACCAGGGGGGTCACTACGGCTACAGGGAGTGCAGCCGAAGTTCCCTATCACACATCCCTAGCCTTGATAGTCCTCCCTAGAACAAGGGCCAACAGTGTAAAGACGTTCGCTAGAGGAGGGTATCATTTCGAGTGGCTCTCCATTGGGACAAGGCCAGGTTATCGATCGCAGCATTCGCGGTTATTCAGGGCAATTTTTGCCTGGGAAATTGTGTTTTTGTTAAACTTGTCCCTACATCAAGGTATACGTATTGGTATTGGTTGACACAACCAATACCAAACGTACATTAGTATACACATTATTCTTGCTGTTGACATGTCCTGACAGCAGAAAGTGTGCTTCGTCTGAGAACCAGACATGATCCAAAGATGGCATCATCGGTCCATTTTGGTTTGAGGATGAAAATGAGCAACCTCAAACGGTGAACACGGAGCGCTATGTGGCAGTACTGAGGACGTTTTTGGCATCATTGGGACGACGCAGAGGAATGGATCGAGATCAACAGTGGTTCCAGCAACACGGGGCAACCCCTCACACATCAAATGTCTCCCTAGCCTGACTTAGAGAGCGATATGATGACAGACTGATCAGCCGGAGGTGTGATGTGGAGTGGGCAGCGCATTCACCAGACTTGAACCCCCCCAGATTTTTATCTGTGGTGGCATCTCAAGGACAATGTATATAAGAACAATCCACAAACAATAGGTGAACTGAAGGCAACAATCACAGGAAAGATCAGGCAAATCCCCAAGGAGGAATGTGTGAGAGTCATTGACAATTTTGCACGACGTGTGCAAGTGTGCCTTCAACGCCGAAGACAACATTTGGAGCACATTTTGAAAAGAACATAAAAACTATGCAAACTGACTCAGGTAGCTAAAACGTTTTGAATCGACCACATTTGAAGAAATTTGATGGACCTATGTAGGATTAATGAACATTGTTATGGGTTCTGCTTTTTTTTGGGTCACCCTGTAGCTGTATATCTCACAAATTTGACATTTTCAAACACTACCACATACATATTCACAAAAGCCCGACTGCGATATTACCATTAGCCGTGCAGAAACATGTATGCAACACTGACGGTTGGCAGGTAACTAGGTCATGTCGAAAACACCACCGGCAGACAACTCGTGGAAAACTCCATTCAGTCACCCTCGACTGGGATTGTAAACAAACAGGCAAAGGCTAAGCATGACGTCGCGTCTCGAGGAAACACGCTTACAACATCTTGGTTGCCACAGTCGAGAAATATAACCTGACTGTGTCGAACATCCGTAAAGGTGTATAAAGTTGTTTCGCACATTGCAGTTGTTGATAACTCGGAGAAAGCATGAAGGTGACTTCACTGACAGTTGCAATGGTGTGTGCGTGTCTAGTCGGCGTTTCTGGTAAGTTAACTACGGAAGTTTTCAGTAGAGCACAGAGTTGTACACCCGGAGAGCCAAGCACGGCGACGTTGTAACTATATCGTCAGTACCTTGGCGTATTGATGTAAACATGTGGATATATATATCGCCCACGACATGAGCAGCGGCGTCTCAGGCGGGGGTTACAACCAGTAATGCAGGTTCATTCACCCTATGTTGCTCTACTTCACTGAGTACCTGGCTATAGACATTGATGTACTTTTGTGTACAAATAGCGTTCGCGCATTAATTATAGCGTGACTGAATTCTCCCAAGAGAAGGTGAGATGGTGTTTGATTGAACAGATCTGCCAGGAAGACAAATGTGAAATTGTGTGAGCAGCTCCAAGAGCAGTGGCTCGGCGGTAGAGCTTTGGACGCTCGACTGGGAGATCCGGGTTCGAATCAGGTGTTGCGGTGTGAAACCTTGGGGAAGTGGTTTCCCTCTACAGTGCTCCAGTTAACTCGTTCACTCAGCTGTATAAATGAGTAACCGGCTTTATACATTGGTTGATATTTGTACAAGCAGCCTTCGCGCATTAGTTGATAGCTAAATTACATTGTTTGTTTTTATAATATTGTTGTAGGTCATTCAGTTTCCGGGGTCCTGGCTGGTTCATTCGGTGTACTGTTAATTTTGCTCGTGTGTTGCCTTCCATTCTGCGTGTGCCTTTGTAACAGAAGAGGCGCGAACTCATCATCCCGTACGTAGAATTGCGCTAACGCGCTTCTGACTTTTTGTAAGCTCTGTATGTTATTTGACTGATACCGGGTCTCTAGTTTACTACATGTCGTAAATCAAGCCAATTATTGTATGTGTACGTGTGTGTATGCGTGGGTGTTGTATGTATATATGTATGTATGTATGTATGTATATATGTATGTATGTATGTATGTATGTATGTATGTATGAATGCATGCATGCATGCATGCATGCATGCATGTATGTATGTATGTATGTATGTATGTATGTATGTATGTATGTATGTATGCATGCATGCATGCATGCATGTATGTATGTATGTATGTATGTATGTATGTATGTATGTGTGCATGTGTGTGACCATTTGGGTGTGCACTGTGCATGTATGTGAGCATGTGTGGGTGTTCACATGTGCACACGTTTGTGCATGCGAGCGTATGTGGAGTGTGTATGCGTGTGGGCATTATTGAAAGGATGCTTTGTTTCAACGACACAACACATTAATGTACTCATATAATTACATAACATAAAGTGATATGACAGTAAATAAAATACTATATGTGGTATGTGCGGTCACTATGTGCAATGTATCGTGTTTCAGAAAACGGCCAGAGAATGTCTACATTAACCAACGTTAATGTAATTTCAAATAGTGGTAAGTAGTAATATTCGTCATTTTGTTTGATTTCATTTATACATTGTGTTCGACTTATTTTTTCATGCAATTGGTGATTGTTAGTCACTGTGTTGAAAATGACAAAAATCTGCGACACTCTTTGTGAAAATGACGGCTATACACAATTTAAAATTGTGTAACAAATGTGTAAAGTAACCGTTGCTGTACAGATACAGTAACGCTTACTTTACACATTTGCTGCACAATTCTAAATTATGTATGGTAGTCATTTTCACAGAGTGTCGCAGGTTTTGTCATTTTCACAAAGAGTGTCGCAGGTTTAGTTGTCGCCGTGTTGTTGTTAATCAACGTAGTTAATGTGCTTGACTCATAACTGCTTCTGATTTTTAGTTCCGCCAGCACCACCTCTGGCTACAAGAGAGGCCGTGGACGAGCCTGGAACTGAAACAAACGAATCCACGCATCCACCTCCGTACTCCGAAGGTAACGCAATGCATGCGATGATTATTAAGCCCGTTTTTTTTTACACACGACTAGTTGATCAACTAGTTGTTCGTGTAAGCGGACCTTTAGCCTAGCGCCCGTCACATCGGACACTGACTGAGATAATACGAGATACGATGCAAGAGGTGTGCCGACGTATTGATACATGTTACGTAACATCAAAATATAAACCCGTATTTATATTACGTATAGGCCTACAGTTTATGTCATTAAGTTTGTGCGCCACCTTTCAATCATCAGTATGTATCAGCCGACACCCATTCGGATATGCCATCAGCTGAAGTTAAGAACAGAAGTACAAACTGACGTTGTTGGTATCACATACACTGTATGTATCGGTCCTTTTCGAGAAGTTAATATATTATAAGTAGACGTGTTCATCAAGTAATATGTCGTCATTCTCTTCCAGTTGTGTTACAGCCGTCAAAGTTCCCTCCACCCTACACTAGGTAGAGCACACATATTGGCACGTCTTCTCGCCAGAGCAGACTTGCAGACCATTAAACGTCCACTGTCGTGCGCACGTTGAGCAGCGAAGTAATCACGGAAAAAAAAGAACAATCGTCTTTCTTCGCCGAGGGAGCATTGTGACAACGGGAGTTTACCAACAACTAGTCGTCCTTGTTTATTCGCCTGGCATCGGTGCCATATATGTGAATATGAAACACATGCCGCAGTGGTGTCACAAGAAATGCCTCACTAACCGGAAGTGAACCTACGACCTCAACGTCGACCCACAAGCGCCGTGCGATTTACTTCCGAGCCACCGACGAACAGTACAGTAACTTGTTCCGACAACGTTGTAGTGTCTGGACATTTTATCGTTAACAAACGATGCG